>OX419343.1:355000-392500 GCA_948470475.1 Galaxea fascicularis | reverse complement strand
ATTCCCACCGAGGTCATAAGAATTTTTTCTTTGCCTCGTGTGGTTCCCTGATACCCTTTACTAGGGCTTACGCCCAGTGGGTTCTTCATGGGTTTCCATTAGCACTTTAATTTACACTTCAGAGTTAATTCTCTGTTCCACCACTTTTGTGTGCTCCAGCCTGACTATCAATGGCAGAGACGAAGGTTGCCTAAGTCTTCACAGCCTTTGCTTTTCTTTGGAGGGGAGAAATTCATATGAAAAGTACTATAGTTAACAACTTTTTAAGTCATAGTGCTCCAGCGATGTTTGTGACACCTTTGAAGACCAAAAGGTAAGTGGATAAACTCAAATTCGAATATATTAGCTTCCAACAACAGGGTTAGTGCTCAGCAGAAATGAATAATTTTCAAAAAAGGCTAGATACCCTTAAAAATATAGCTTGGAAACGTGGCACTCTAGTTGCTGTTAATACAAAGAAAAACACTGAATTAGTGACAATTTTTCCACCACCAATAAACTTTTGCAAAATCTAGCTAAAATTCATAGTAATAAAAAAGGTTTTTCAACAAACTTAAAAGTTGCAAAATGTTGGGGACTCCAATATGTCATTAAAAATTATATGAAACACCAAATACACTCATTTAACAGATAAAAAGGATTACTATATTTAAAAAGTAAAGAGAATGTACAATACCAAAGTAGAAAGACAGTCTCTGGAAATCAAGTCGATATTCACACTCCACCTCAAAAAAAAAAATAAAGTTCCACAACAAACCGCGACAAACTTCCCTACCTCCCCAAACAACTTGTATAAAAAATAAGGGAAAGACAGAGTAAAAAGGTACAACAAAAACGGGTGGCACCTACTCCCAATGGGATAGGGAAAGGGTGGAAGGTAATCCACTCAGTAAAGGCGAAAAAGAAGAGGGTAGCTCCCACACTTGGCACCACTCTCTAGCTCCCACACTTGGCACCACTCTCTAGCTCCCACACTTGGCACCACTCTCTAGCTCCCACACTTGGCACCACTCTCTAGCTCCCACACTTGGCACCACTCTCTAGCTCCCACACTTGGCACCACTCTCTAGCTCCCACACTTGGCACCACTCTCTAGCTCCCACACTTGGCACCACTCTCTAGCTCCCACACTTGGCACCACTCTCTAGCTCCCACACTTGGCACCACTCTCTAGCTCCCACACTTGGCACCACTCTCTAGCTCCCACACTTGGCACCACTCTCTAGCTCCCACACTTGGCACCACTCTCTAGCTCCCACACTTGGCACCACTCTCTAGCTCCCACACTTGGCACCACTCTCTAGCTCCCACACTTGGCACCACTCTCTAGCTCCCACACTTGGCACCACTCTCTAGCTCCCACACTTGGCACCACTCTCTAGCTCCCACACTTGGCACCACTCTCTAGCTCCCACACTTGGCACCACTCTCTAGCTCCCACACTTGGCACCACTCTCTAGCTCCCACACTTGGCACCACTCTCTAGCTCCCACACTTGGCACCACTCTCTAGCTCCCACACTTGGCACCACTCTCTAGCTCCCACACTTGGCACCACTCTCTAGCTCCCACACTTGGCACCACTCTCTAGCTCCCACACTTGGCACCACTCTCTAGCTCCCACACTTGGCACCACTCTCTAGCTCCCACACTTGGCACCACTCTCTAGCTCCCACACTTGGCACCACTCTCTAGCTCCCACACTTGGCACCACTCTCTAGCTCCCACACTTGGCACCACTCTCTAGCTCCCACACTTGGCACCACTCTCTAGCTCCCACACTTGGCACCACTCTCTAGCTCCCACACTTGGCACCACTCTCTAGCTCCCACACTTGGCACCACTCTCTAGCTCCCACACTTGGCACCACTCTCTAGCTCCCACACTTGGCACCACTCTCTAGCTCCCACACTTGGCACCACTCTCTAGCTCCCACACTTGGCACCACTCTCTAGCTCCCACACTTGGCACCACTCTCTAGCTCCCACACTTGGCACCACTCTCTAGCTCCCACACTTGGCACCACTCTCTAGCTCCCACACTTGGCACCACTCTCTAGCTCCCACACTTGGCACCACTCTCTAGCTCCCACACTTGGCACCACTCTCTAGCTCCCACACTTGGCACCACTCTCTAGCTCCCACACTTGGCACCACTCTCTAGCTCCCACACTTGGCACCACTCTCTAGCTCCCACACTTGGCACCACTCTCTAGCTCCCACACTTGGCACCACTCTCTAGCTCCCACACTTGGCACCACTCTCTAGCTCCCACACTTGGCACCACTCTCTAGCTCCCACACTTGGCACCACTCTCTAGCTCCCACACTTGGCACCACTCTCTAGCTCCCACACTTGGCACCACTCTCTAGCTCCCACACTTGGCACCACTCTCTAGCTCCCACACTTGGCACCACTCTCTAGCTCCCACACTTGGCACCACTCTCTAGCTCCCACACTTGGCACCACTCTCTAGCTCCCACACTTGGCACCACTCTCTAGCTCCCACACTTGGCACCACTCTCTAGCTCCCACACTTGGCACCACTCTCTAGCTCCCACACTTGGCACCACTCTCTAGCTCCCACACTTGGCACCACTCTCTAGCTCCCACACTTGGCACCACTCTCTAGCTCCCACACTTGGCACCACTCTCTAGCTCCCACACTTGGCACCACTCTCTAGCTCCCACACTTGGCACCACTCTCTAGCTCCCACACTTGGCACCACTCTCTAGCTCCCACACTTGGCACCACTCTCTAGCTCCCACACTTGGCACCACTCTCTAGCTCCCACACTTGGCACCACTCTCTAGCTCCCACACTTGGCACCACTCTCTAGCTCCCACACTTGGCACCACTCTCTAGCTCCCACACTTGGCACCACTCTCTAGCTCCCACACTTGGCACCACTCTCTAGCTCCCACACTTGGCACCACTCTCTAGCTCCCACACTTGGCACCACTCTCTAGCTCCCACACTTGGCACCACTCTCTAGCTCCCACACTTGGCACCACTCTCTAGCTCCCACACTTGGCACCACTCTCTAGCTCCCACACTTGGCACCACTCTCTAGCTCCCACACTTGGCACCACTCTCTAGCTCCCACACTTGGCACCACTCTCTAGCTCCCACACTTGGCACCACTCTCTAGCTCCCACACTTGGCACCACTCTCTAGCTCCCACACTTGGCACCACTCTCTAGCTCCCACACTTGGCACCACTCTCTAGCTCCCACACTTGGCACCACTCTCTAGCTCCCACACTTGGCACCACTCTCTAGCTCCCACACTTGGCACCACTCTCTAGCTCCCACACTTGGCACCACTCTCTAGCTCCCACACTTGGCACCACTCTCTAGCTCCCACACTTGGCACCACTCTCTAGCTCCCACACTTGGCACCACTCTCTAGCTCCCACACTTGGCACCACTCTCTAGCTCCCACACTTGGCACCACTCTCTAGCTCCCACACTTGGCACCACTCTCTAGCTCCCACACTTGGCACCACTCTCTAGCTCCCACACTTGGCACCACTCTCTAGCTCCCACACTTGGCACCACTCTCTAGCTCCCACACTTGGCACCACTCTCTAGCTCCCACACTTGGCACCACTCTCTAGCTCCCACACTTGGCACCACTCTCTAGCTCCCACACTTGGCACCACTCTCTAGCTCCCACACTTGGCACCACTCTCTAGCTCCCACACTTGGCACCACTCTCTAGCTCCCACACTTGGCACCACTCTCTAGCTCCCACACTTGGCACCACTCTCTAGCTCCCACACTTGGCACCACTCTCTAGCTCCCACACTTGGCACCACTCTCTAGCTCCCACACTTGGCACCACTCTCTAGCTCCCACACTTGGCACCACTCTCTAGCTCCCACACTTGGCACCACTCTCTAGCTCCCACACTTGGCACCACTCTCTAGCTCCCACACTTGGCACCACTCTCTAGCTCCCACACTTGGCACCACTCTCTAGCTCCCACACTTGGCACCACTCTCTAGCTCCCACACTTGGCACCACTCTCTAGCTCCCACACTTGGCACCACTCTCTAGCTCCCACACTTGGCACCACTCTCTAGCTCCCACACTTGGCACCACTCTCTAGCTCCCACACTTGGCACCACTCTCTAGCTCCCACACTTGGCACCACTCTCTAGCTCCCACACTTGGCACCACTCTCTAGCTCCCACACTTGGCACCACTCTCTAGCTCCCACACTTGGCACCACTCTCTAGCTCCCACACTTGGCACCACTCTCTAGCTCCCACACTTGGCACCACTCTCTAGCTCCCACACTTGGCACCACTCTCTAGCTCCCACACTTGGCACCACTCTCTAGCTCCCACACTTGGCACCACTCTCTAGCTCCCACACTTGGCACCACTCTCTAGCTCCCACACTTGGCACCACTCTCTAGCTCCCACACTTGGCACCACTCTCTAGCTCCCACACTTGGCACCACTCTCTAGCTCCCACACTTGGCACCACTCTCTAGCTCCCACACTTGGCACCACTCTCTAGCTCCCACACTTGGCACCACTCTCTAGCTCCCACACTTGGCACCACTCTCTAGCTCCCACACTTGGCACCACTCTCTAGCTCCCACACTTGGCACCACTCTCTAGCTCCCACACTTGGCACCACTCTCTAGCTCCCACACTTGGCACCACTCTCTAGCTCCCACACTTGGCACCACTCTCTAGCTCCCACACTTGGCACCACTCTCTAGCTCCCACACTTGGCACCACTCTCTAGCTCCCACACTTGGCACCACTCTCTAGCTCCCACACTTGGCACCACTCTCTAGCTCCCACACTTGGCACCACTCTCTAGCTCCCACACTTGGCACCACTCTCTAGCTCCCACACTTGGCACCACTCTCTAGCTCCCACACTTGGCACCACTCTCTAGCTCCCACACTTGGCACCACTCTCTAGCTCCCACACTTGGCACCACTCTCTAGCTCCCACACTTGGCACCACTCTCTAGCTCCCACACTTGGCACCACTCTCTAGCTCCCACACTTGGCACCACTCTCTAGCTCCCACACTTGGCACCACTCTCTAGCTCCCACACTTGGCACCACTCTCTAGCTCCCACACTTGGCACCACTCTCTAGCTCCCACACTTGGCACCACTCTCTAGCTCCCACACTTGGCACCACTCTCTAGCTCCCACACTTGGCACCACTCTCTAGCTCCCACACTTGGCACCACTCTCTAGCTCCCACACTTGGCACCACTCTCTAGCTCCCACACTTGGCACCACTCTCTAGCTCCCACACTTGGCACCACTCTCTAGCTCCCACACTTGGCACCACTCTCTAGCTCCCACACTTGGCACCACTCTCTAGCTCCCACACTTGGCACCACTCTCTAGCTCCCACACTTGGCACCACTCTCTAGCTCCCACACTTGGCACCACTCTCTAGCTCCCACACTTGGCACCACTCTCTAGCTCCCACACTTGGCACCACTCTCTAGCTCCCACACTTGGCACCACTCTCTAGCTCCCACACTTGGCACCACTCTCTAGCTCCCACACTTGGCACCACTCTCTAGCTCCCACACTTGGCACCACTCTCTAGCTCCCACACTTGGCACCACTCTCTAGCTCCCACACTTGGCACCACTCTCTAGCTCCCACACTTGGCACCACTCTCTAGCTCCCACACTTGGCACCACTCTCTAGCTCCCACACTTGGCACCACTCTCTAGCTCCCACACTTGGCACCACTCTCTAGCTCCCACACTTGGCACCACTCTCTAGCTCCCACACTTGGCACCACTCTCTAGCTCCCACACTTGGCACCACTCTCTAGCTCCCACACTTGGCACCACTCTCTAGCTCCCACACTTGGCACCACTCTCTAGCTCCCACACTTGGCACCACTCTCTAGCTCCCACACTTGGCACCACTCTCTAGCTCCCACACTTGGCACCACTCTCTAGCTCCCACACTTGGCACCACTCTCTAGCTCCCACACTTGGCACCACTCTCTAGCTCCCACACTTGGCACCACTCTCTAGCTCCCACACTTGGCACCACTCTCTAGCTCCCACACTTGGCACCACTCTCTAGCTCCCACACTTGGCACCACTCTCTAGCTCCCACACTTGGCACCACTCTCTAGCTCCCACACTTGGCACCACTCTCTAGCTCCCACACTTGGCACCACTCTCTAGCTCCCACACTTGGCACCACTCTCTAGCTCCCACACTTGGCACCACTCTCTAGCTCCCACACTTGGCACCACTCTCTAGCTCCCACACTTGGCACCACTCTCTAGCTCCCACACTTGGCACCACTCTCTAGCTCCCACACTTGGCACCACTCTCTAGCTCCCACACTTGGCACCACTCTCTAGCTCCCACACTTGGCACCACTCTCTAGCTCCCACACTTGGCACCACTCTCTAGCTCCCACACTTGGCACCACTCTCTAGCTCCCACACTTGGCACCACTCTCTAGCTCCCACACTTGGCACCACTCTCTAGCTCCCACACTTGGCACCACTCTCTAGCTCCCACACTTGGCACCACTCTCTAGCTCCCACACTTGGCACCACTCTCTAGCTCCCACACTTGGCACCACTCTCTAGCTCCCACACTTGGCACCACTCTCTAGCTCCCACACTTGGCACCACTCTCTAGCTCCCACACTTGGCACCACTCTCTAGCTCCCACACTTGGCACCACTCTCTAGCTCCCACACTTGGCACCACTCTCTAGCTCCCACACTTGGCACCACTCTCTAGCTCCCACACTTGGCACCACTCTCTAGCTCCCACACTTGGCACCACTCTCTAGCTCCCACACTTGGCACCACTCTCTAGCTCCCACACTTGGCACCACTCTCTAGCTCCCACACTTGGCACCACTCTCTAGCTCCCACACTTGGCACCACTCTCTAGCTCCCACACTTGGCACCACTCTCTAGCTCCCACACTTGGCACCACTCTCTAGCTCCCACACTTGGCACCACTCTCTAGCTCCCACACTTGGCACCACTCTCTAGCTCCCACACTTGGCACCACTCTCTAGCTCCCACACTTGGCACCACTCTCTAGCTCCCACACTTGGCACCACTCTCTAGCTCCCACACTTGGCACCACTCTCTAGCTCCCACACTTGGCACCACTCTCTAGCTCCCACACTTGGCACCACTCTCTAGCTCCCACACTTGGCACCACTCTCTAGCTCCCACACTTGGCACCACTCTCTAGCTCCCACACTTGGCACCACTCTCTAGCTCCCACACTTGGCACCACTCTCTAGCTCCCACACTTGGCACCACTCTCTAGCTCCCACACTTGGCACCACTCTCTAGCTCCCACACTTGGCACCACTCTCTAGCTCCCACACTTGGCACCACTCTCTAGCTCCCACACTTGGCACCACTCTCTAGCTCCCACACTTGGCACCACTCTCTAGCTCCCACACTTGGCACCACTCTCTAGCTCCCACACTTGGCACCACTCTCTAGCTCCCACACTTGGCACCACTCTCTAGCTCCCACACTTGGCACCACTCTCTAGCTCCCACACTTGGCACCACTCTCTAGCTCCCACACTTGGCACCACTCTCTAGCTCCCACACTTGGCACCACTCTCTAGCTCCCACACTTGGCACCACTCTCTAGCTCCCACACTTGGCACCACTCTCTAGCTCCCACACTTGGCACCACTCTCTAGCTCCCACACTTGGCACCACTCTCTAGCTCCCACACTTGGCACCACTCTCTAGCTCCCACACTTGGCACCACTCTCTAGCTCCCACACTTGGCACCACTCTCTAGCTCCCACACTTGGCACCACTCTCTAGCTCCCACACTTGGCACCACTCTCTAGCTCCCACACTTGGCACCACTCTCTAGCTCCCACACTTGGCACCACTCTCTAGCTCCCACACTTGGCACCACTCTCTAGCTCCCACACTTGGCACCACTCTCTAGCTCCCACACTTGGCACCACTCTCTAGCTCCCACACTTGGCACCACTCTCTAGCTCCCACACTTGGCACCACTCTCTAGCTCCCACACTTGGCACCACTCTCTAGCTCCCACACTTGGCACCACTCTCTAGCTCCCACACTTGGCACCACTCTCTAGCTCCCACACTTGGCACCACTCTCTAGCTCCCACACTTGGCACCACTCTCTAGCTCCCACACTTGGCACCACTCTCTAGCTCCCACACTTGGCACCACTCTCTAGCTCCCACACTTGGCACCACTCTCTAGCTCCCACACTTGGCACCACTCTCTAGCTCCCACACTTGGCACCACTCTCTAGCTCCCACACTTGGCACCACTCTCTAGCTCCCACACTTGGCACCACTCTCTAGCTCCCACACTTGGCACCACTCTCTAGCTCCCACACTTGGCACCACTCTCTAGCTCCCACACTTGGCACCACTCTCTAGCTCCCACACTTGGCACCACTCTCTAGCTCCCACACTTGGCACCACTCTCTAGCTCCCACACTTGGCACCACTCTCTAGCTCCCACACTTGGCACCACTCTCTAGCTCCCACACTTGGCACCACTCTCTAGCTCCCACACTTGGCACCACTCTCTAGCTCCCACACTTGGCACCACTCTCTAGCTCCCACACTTGGCACCACTCTCTAGCTCCCACACTTGGCACCACTCTCTAGCTCCCACACTTGGATGTGTGTTTGTTTACACCATTTAAGTGCGTTTGAGGTTGTGACATTATATGAATTTTTTTTATATAATGCCTTACATTTTTTTTAGGCTTTCTTTAATGATAGCCTGATAAAATGGCTTGCGCTTTTTTGTTTACTGTTTAATTGGTGTTTGTACGTGTGTTGCTTACGTACAATTGTTGTTAATTCGTCTCTTTCTATTGTTTGCATATTGTTTTGTTTCTATTAACTGGTAAAACGTTTTTGTTGCTTGTTTTTAGACGGTGATAGTCAAATGCTAGTTACTTGCGCAAATGGTATTTCGAACGAAAGTAATTTGATAGCAACCAGGAATGCTGTACAGTGCGTTTTCCACTTTCTTTCCTGATGTTAAGGATTTTTTCTTGCTCTTTTTATGAATTTTGCCTTTATTTTGTAAAGTTTGTGCGGTCCACTAAGTGTTTAACCCGAGACCCCAGTCTTTAAACTGTAACCCGAGTTTACATGCGTCTATAGTTTTCATGTCCTGACAGTTTCTCTTATTCTCTTGGCGTAGCTTGCTGATGCAACTCAATGTGTGCTTGTAGAGTGACAAACATGTTGAATACAACATCTCCTTCGTATCCTTATCTGGTGGAACATTCTTCTGGTGTTTTTGATCGGTAAGTATCAAGGGTGGAGTATTTTGAGAATCAGCTACCAATTATTCTTTGATGCCCATGGTCGTGACGTGGCTGAGGCTCCTTTAACTGATTGTTTAACCTGAAAATCGAAAATAGACGTTTTAGTAATGATCGGATTTATTATGCGTCAACTGGTTACTTTAAAATTAAAGACTAGAAATTCGGTTTTCACTGCCGAAAATATGTATAATGTTACCCTGAATTACGATCGCAGGTAATATTTGGCATAGAATCATATTTGAACACAATCACACAAGTATAAAAGATAAAATGATTATGAAACTGACATTGCTGTAACTTTATATTGCTATTGCTTATAACTCCCGAAAAGCTACCTTAATAAACTCCCTGGTTCTGGTGTAGCCAATCTCATGATCATGGAACTTTCTCCGCTATAGACCTTGGGTTGGCAAGGGCTCTAATGAACGGTCAATCTTCAGAAAGATCAATTTCAGCAGCTGCGATGTATTGCTCCAAGACCTTCACAGGAGACGTTGCTTAGTTTGTTCTTGCAATCGCAATCCATGGCCCGTCATGAAATTGACGATTCTTGAAATATGGGAAATACAAGAGGGAAAAATTTAATTTCAGAAGCCTTTCATGAGGCATAACTCACTGAAGTGAAAAAATAAAACCCGGTATAACGACTGACATAAAGCAACTGTCCTCCATCCGACAAGGATTGAACAAAATACAAAAGTGAATTATTTGAGTAGATTTAGATAATTTAAGATTGAAAAACATTCCCCGATAAATGCATTCAGTAGTTACTACTCTTTAGGAGTATTTCTGTTGTTGTTGATATCGTTTTCATAAGTTACGTGGCAGGGTCATAAAAATAACCATGGACAAGTTTCAAGTTCAAGTTTATTAAAGACTTAAAAAAACATACAGAGTAAAAAGATACGCACTGCTCGCAGTTAGCAACAGCTATTCGAGGCGAGCAGTGGATTTGACGCATAACAAATAATTTACAAAGTAAAAGGAAAAGAAAAAATAACTTACAATAAAGTAACAGGTAAAACAAGAGAAACGAAAGTACAATGACAAAGAACTAGGACTAGATGTGTATAGTTAATTAAAGAGACGAGATTTAAGATAACAGGAAGATACAAAGCCAATTACTTAACAATATTTAGAGTAAAAAGGAAGGTTATATTATATTACTTTGAGTACTTAAGTTAAGCGAACATAGCCGTAGAACGAAATATAATGTACAAGCAAGTTAGATAATGTTGACAAGAGCAGGATGGATTATGCAAATATAATACACTGAGGTGAGTTCAAGATATTTTCAGTTTTTGATTAAATCAGGTAGGTCAATGTAATCGTCTACCTCCGAGAATTTTTGAAGAAGCAAATTATGAATTTTGCGTTTAAAATTCGTTTTGGGCGTGCGACGTATATCAACAGGTAGGCTATTCCAGACTTTAACACCAACCCGTGAGAAGGACTTATTTTGTTTTTCTATTCTAGAGTATTGCACGAAGAAGTTACCTCTTGACGATGATCTTGTGTTATAGGGGTGAATATTCGATTGAAAATTAAATATATCAGTTATTTGGGGTGGCTTTAAATTATTGAAGACATCATGCATTAAGATAGCAACTGATTTGAAGTAAAGAAGGTCTACAGGTAATAGATTAGAGTAGATGAAGAAAGGTACTGCGTGAGATTTATAGTCACCAAAAAACATAAGGCGGAGGGCCCGTTTCTGCAGGCGTAAGAGTTTGGTTCTGTAGGTTTTCCCAGCACGGCCTTATGCTACAATTCCATACAATAAATAAGGTTGGATAAGTGATCTATAGATATGGTTTAAAGTGTGCAAAGGTACGAAGTGTCTTACTCTAGCAAGAATACCAATTGACATGCTTATTTTCGATGCAATGTAAGAGATGTGATGTTTCCAAGAGAGGCTCTCATCAATAAGCACACCCAGATATTTAACATAGTGAGTTTTTGCACTCCAAAGAAACGTAGGAATTGCTGAGGTGGTCAAAAACTTTCAAATTGACTTGGTAAGGTAGTTTTTTCTGTCTGGGTCGAAAAATTACGAAATTAGATTTTTTAATATTTAGAGATAGCTTGTTTGCTATTAGCCAAGCATAAACCTTAGAAAGCTCTTTGTTCACTGTGGACTCGAGCGATTTGAGGTTTTTATCCGCACATAAAAGATTCGTGTCGTCCGCAAACAAATAAAACTTCAATTGGTTACAGCTGTTGCAAATATCATTTACATAAATAAGGAAGAGCAGGGGTCCTAAAATCGATCCTTGTGGGACTCCAGATAGTAGTATTTCTTTACTAGATTTCTTTCTGGGACCAATTTCAGTAATCTGCTTACGTCCGACAAGATATGAGGTAAACCAATCATTTATAATGCCTCGTATCCCATAGTGACTCAGTTTCTGCAATAATATTGAGTGATTTACTGTGTCGAACGCTTTCTGCAGATCAACAAATATACCGCATGTGTACAATTTTTTATCCATGTTGGTTTGAATTGATTGATTATGTCCAAAATAGCATGCTCGGTCGATCTTTTCTCACGAAATCCATACTGTGAGTTATCAAGGATATTGTATCTTTCGAGATACAAGGCGATAATACATCATTTTTTCGAAAATTCGATTGAAAACTGAGCGTAACGATATGGGCCTATAGTTGGACGGGTCAGACTCGTCATTACTTTTATATAGTGGGATAACTTTAGCAAGTTTTAATTTAGAGGGATATATCCCATTTTCAATCGATCTGTTGATAAGAAGCGATAGAGGTTGACTTATAATATATTTTGCCGATCTTAAGATTCGACTTGGAAAGGAGTACAAGCCATGTGCTTTGTTTAATGGTGTTCTCATTATTTCATTTTCTATTTCCAATGGACTCACAGGGTTGAAAAAGAACGAGCCAGGGTCACTCAAGTCTGGAAGATATTCAGAAAATTGTTTAGAGGGATTAGGCATTTTGGAAGCCAGGTTATGTCCGATTGACGAGAAATACTTATTCATGATATTTGGAAACTCTGAGGAATTGTATGAAATTCGATCGTTTCCCGGACATTTGAGCGAAGTTATATTTTTGCGCACATTCTGCTTTCGACCTAAAAGATCGTTTACGCCCCCTCCCATGTCTTTTTAATGTTAGTAAAGTTTTCTAGTTCAAAATACTTGTGAAAATAAATCTTTTTGCTAATTCGTGTTAGCGTTAAGACTTTATTGCGATACAGTTTGTAGCATGCCATGTCACCAGAAGAATAAAGTGAATCCTTTTAAATTGATTGACCTTCTAATACCTTTTGTTATCCAGGGTTTTCTCAATTGTTTTAAATTTCTCGTTGAAAGTGGTTTTAAAGGCGCGTGCTTATTGAGGAGTTTGTTAAGTTTATTGTAGAAAGCAGAGAATGATTTATTTACATCTGTTTTGCTGCAGATCACTTCGGACAAATCAAGTTGAGACAATACATTTAAGAAGTTGGTTTCTGAATAGTGTGAGAAATCACGAACTAGACGTTTAGATCTCTGGGGATTGAAAAGATGACCTGGCGACTTGATTATGCAAAATTGAGAAAAGTGGTCGGTTAAATCTGAAATTATGTTACTGTTCCAAGGGAAAATGGTTCTCGGAAGAAGACTGGATACGGAATCGTATAATCTTTATATTGTTTTTATTCGATCTACAAGAAAGATACATAATCCTTGAGAAACCTAATGCGAGTGATTCATAAAATTGCATAGGAAATTATAATTCTCAAAACTCAACCGGTTACAAAACGAAATACAATGTACTTACTTCTGTGGCGATATCCAGTCAAACTTAACAGGTCAGCGATACAGGTCAGCGATGCAGGTCAGCGATCGAACAGTAAAAACTACAGGTTAGCGATGTTCAACGTAAGGTACAAAGCGAGTGTTTGACTATTGTCTCTGATTTCGCGTTTCTTAAGAATGTGTCATTCTAACTCAAAGATCAACTTACTTAGTTATTACGCCATCGACTGTCAATCACGCGGCTAATCAAATAATCAAATGTCAATAAACGAATTAAATGTAAATCAACGAAACAGTTACCATACTGGAAATACCGTGTTCTAAGCCACTAATGAAGATGTTATCAATAAGTGAATATGAGTTATTATGTACTCTGGTTGGTTTATCAATTGCGGGGATCAAGTTAAAGCTTTGTAAGGATAGGACAAGATTTTCGGTGTGAGTACAAGTTTGAAAACGGAGATGATTTAGGTTAAAATTGCCCATTATAAAGATCTTTTTCCTAGAAGCGCTAAGTTTTTCTATCGTTAGATCAAAGTATTCTTGGAAACGCTCCGGGGAATTATGCTGCCTGTAGATAACTCCGCATATTATATTTGCGTTTTTAGGGAGCTGTAATTCAACAAAAAGCGCCTGAAAAGCTTCGTTGCAACACCTCTTAATAACTATATATATAATCAATTCGTTCATCAATATACATACCAACACCTCCAGCTGATAGAGGCGTTGGGACGTATTCAAAATTGTAACGTGGAATTGACGGATTAAAGTCTTAATTTTCAAGCGAATTATGTATTCTAGTTTCTGTAATACCCAGAACATTAAAATGAAAGTTTAGCTCATCTAGCAAATGGGTTTGAAGGCTTTCCAGGTTACGTTTTAAACTGCGGATGTTCGTGTGAAAGAATGAGAGACCACAATCTATTGAATTCGGAGTGGAAAAGCTATTTTTTTTTTTTTTTGTTCGCAAAAACTGTGTGGAGAGTAATATTTGCATCTTACGTTAGGAGCATCCATATTAGGGTCCAACTTTCTGTCTAAAAAAGTATTCACAGTAAATATGTCAAGATCGTGATAGCTAGGTAGGCGATCTAGATATTTCTTGGTGGGAAGAGTAGTACCGAGAATATTGTTAAATTGGCCATGGGTAGGAATGATGTCGTAATTATAATATGGTAGCTCGCGCAGAAGAGTTTTGTTTACCTTACATTGCATGTTGAGTTCTTAGCCAACAGTGTCTTCATCAGGCGTTCTAAGGCGAGCTGTGAGATTATACAAATCACTTGCATTTCTACAATTGTTACAGGAACTGTTTGTAAGCGAAATAGCACGAATCTTGCTTCTCTTAATTTCTTAACTTCTAGCACATAACTCAAAGAAATTATGGTGGGTTTCTCTAAAACTTTTATTAACACATAGGCAAGGTTGTGAATCATTCGACGTGATGCTCCTTAAAAAGAAGAATTGTTTAAACTAATCGTTTAATTTTCGAATAGGATTTACTTTTTTTTCTATTTGGTTTTTTGTTTTAACTGGAAACTTGAAAGCTCTTTACACAGTTTTTTCTCCAACATAACCTTTTCGAAAATAACATTCGTTCATTTCCCTATGATAGGAAAGTGCACTTGTTAAATTCTAGTTCCAGTAAAGCAATTGTCTTTTGAATTCTCGTGAAATTTGATGCGCAGGAAGATGATAAGAAATACCTATTTTTGTTGAGGTAGACCGCTTTTTCAAATGATTTTACTTCGTTTTCGTGAAGGGAATCACGTGACCACGACTTTCCTCTATTTCTCCGTGAAATCGAGCAGATTAGAATTTCTCAGACGCGTTAGAATTTACAGCCTTTCTTTGTAAAAAAAAGTACTAGTTTTGATTTTATAAGTCATGAAAAACGACGTTTGACGCTTGTCTTTGATAAAGCACAGGGGAATTTGGTAATATAGAGCAGCCCCGAAACAAAGTTGAGTCTGACTGTGTTGTTTTTGTTGTTTTATGTTCATGGAAGTCTTTTGCAATTTTCCCTAGGTTTTTCAATGAAAGGTGGATACGCATCCGACTTTTTAATCGATGTTTGCAGAGACAGAGATAATACATTCTCACACGAACCAAAAATTCCATTTTTGTCTTCCTTTGAATTGCAAACGATGAGGCAGGAGTGGTTGACGTTTGCCTTTTGCCTTAATTAAGGTTGTCTGTAGTGTTTTCGGGAAATTGGGTCCCACAAAAAGGACAATAGCAAATTGGAAACAATTCAACATCCAACTGCCGTCAGAAATGACAAAATAATCCCAAGTGCTTTCTATGGGTTGATCTCAGTGTCGTGGAATTTTTCCGTATTTTAGTCGCTATTCATGCAACGAAACAGATCTAGGAGGCAAAATATACTTGTTTGTATGAGGTGCTCGGTTTTCGAAAACGAAGAGGACATTCCTGGGAAGAAATAGAGAATCTGTGGCATATGGTGACATAAAAAGCCACAAACACTCAGTGCAACTCTTCGTCTAGCGATGAAGTTGCTGACGGTTGAATGCATCATTAACCTGCTTGTTCTGATGTTACGAAGCATATGTTGAATAAAGCGAACTGAGTTTTCGTCGACTTCACCAACCACGTTGTTGTCTGCCATGTTTGATAACAAGCTGTCCGAGAGGAGACTGGGAATATTGACGGTGGACGGAGATAAATTCGACGTCTGAGTCAAATGCCGTATTTAATTATTTTAGTGGACTGAAATAGGAATTAAATTCGGCACGTGTGAAATGCGACGCTTGAACCGGGCTTCAATACTGATTGCTATATGGTGACTACGCAAGTGTTGGGTGTTTTATCAGTCAAAACAAATAGTATTGAAGCCTTGGGGCGAAGTGCCAAAATTATCTGGGCGACCTGCACTTCTTATTTCACTGGCAAATATCTACTTAAGAACGATTGGCTATTGCTAGTGAAATCAAGACTGCAAATAAAATCAATATTTGTAGCTGGGCCGCTTAAATTAATTTGGCTAAATTAATGAACAATAAACATACGGAGGGATGCAAAAAATGAATGGGTGGACAGAGAAGCACCTACATGAAAAAAGGCCTTTTAACAGTTCAAAATTTGGCAATGGTAGTAGTTTTGTTCTAAAACAAATTACTTGAAATTTGTTTTGCGCGATTGTGTGTCAAAAGAAAAATCCCAAAAGCTTTTCTGTTTAGCAATTCCTGTCGGCTGGAATATGCCGTTTCCACCTCTTATCTCAACGTTATAGTTTCCCAGAAAAATTTCCGAAATAGACAAAAGTTGATTTAGTAGCTGAACCTGCAAAAAAGGCGCACCCTTGATTTTTCACTCGAATTTGAAAATGAAAATCTGTGCGCTGTGTGTTATCAGAAAATCTTCATGTGTCAGTTGCGTTGTCCTATTAAATACATCACTAGATGTAAGAACTCGTGTAAGACTTATCTGAGTCAGCTGGGGCTGGCGTCGCAGAGTGGAACATTCTTGTGCTTCGTGTTCCTCGGTCGTGCGCCTTTCATAACTTCTGATATTGACCTAAAAAGATCAAAAAGCAATTCGTCAGACAAGCACAATAAAAATCATATGTAGCAGGGTCACTTGACCACTTATTAAACTGCATTTTGAGTGATAAAAATAAATTTGGACGCCATATGCGTGAGGTCACGATAACAACATATTGTCATATAGCTGGCGTTTTTCCCGCTACAGCGCACCCATTCATTGGCTAGTTCACGGTCACATGACATGTAACAATGAAACTGTTTACCGCCAAATGCCATGAGCGGGCAACATTGCGAAAACTATGACGTCAAACGGTAAACAGTTCACTGTTACCCGCGAAATGTTGACTGCTGTTGCACGTGATCAGAGCGTGTAGTTGAAGGTGGCCTGACGTTGTCGCTGGAATCTCAGCGCGTTTTTCAAAATTTGCTTTTGTTTTGGACCGGTTTGACCCATTTGTTTTGCTGTATAACAAATGACTGGCCAGCCAAAAATTGTCAAAAACGTGGGAAATGCTATTGCGTAGTAGAACTACTAAGCCTGGTCCTTCTCCAGTGCCTGGGATTGTGCGGAAAGAGTGGCTGAAACAGTTTGGGAATTACTTTCCATGAAGATCCTTGTAATTGGGATCTTCATATGGACAGCTTACTACAGCGTATTATGGGTACTCTAATAAAGATCAGCTTAGCAAACTCTTCGACTCTTTGATAATGTCACTATTCCTGTATGGATTAGAAGTGTGGGCCTCAGCCTATCATGGCAAATATTTAGATTGGATTGACACCTTTTTTTTTTTCGACGAACCGATCGTTTTGGCTACACCAGTAAGATCATTTTGATATCTGATGTATTAACGAATAGGGACAGTGATCTTTTTAATAGAATTATATGTGACACTGGTCATGTATTATATAGCTTGCTCCCTCCCAAACTTTATAGGGTCTTCAGAGAAAGGGGTCCTGATTTTATACTTCCTAAAGTAAAAACTGATCGATTCAAACGGGCCTTTGTAAATATATGTCCTTTTAAATTTATTTCTTAATACCCTTTGATTTAAATTTTTTCAATTTTGTTATACATATGTTAGTTTGTTTTAGCCTAGCTTAGTTCGTCATTGATTGTAAAGTCACACGTATGTTGCGACTGATTTCTTAATAAAGACTTCTACTACTATTACTACTACCACTGGTCCCTTGGGGAACAGTGAATTTTGTTTCCTGCGGATCTCAATGTTTTCCGAGACGAAGTCGAGGCAGGGAAACAAAATTCACCGTTCCCCTCGGGACCAGTCATTAAGTGTTAATTGTTGCGCGCCGGGATTATTGTTCGTGTATCGTTCAAAGAAACAAGTGAAGACAAAGCCAGCCAGGCCTGACCTTCTGAAACCAGTGATGTTTACCGGACGCCTTTGGAGGCGCCAGTCATCGTGTAACTTTAATCCGGCCTTTACGACATGCAACGCGAAATACCAGCCGGTAGAAATAAACCAACTACCTATGTACACTCGAGTCTTGATAAGAAATGTTGCTTTTTGATCAAACAAAATCGTGCGAAGTACACGTCATGTTAATTTATTTCGAAACAATCGAAGCAGCCGGAGATCATCTACTAACGAGATTCAAGGTTAAATGATCAATTGCAAATTCTAAAGGAAAATTTAAGCACTAGCGTTCATTTGATGTTGCAGCCAATAACTCGGAAACACAAACCCCTATACTTAATTCAAATTATGACTGAGTGAAAACTAACCTGCAAGAGTCTCAGTCTCATCTTTGTTGTTCAGCAAGAAGGCACCACGCCAAGGATTTCAAAATGAGCGTTCACACTACGTGACCGAAACTGCAAGAACGTAAGGCTCTGTCGTATGTATCACCTCTTTTTATACTGTATTGAAAACTGAATTCACAAAGTACCGTACGATGAAAAAATATTTGGGTTGCCAGAGAACTCCACGCAATTAACACCTTGACGCAGCTCTCTCTGTCAGAATCGTGCATGTTGCTTTCGGAAACTTTTGGCAGTTGAGTGTTAATTTCACAGTGTAGTGAGAAGACCAAAGGCGTCTTTGATCTTGACACAGGCTAATTACACATGCATTTTTCAGTCGGTGCAATTAGTATCCCATTTAACGAAATTTTCTTAGTTTTCTCAACGAAACAACACTGGGCATGGAATTAACACGTTAACGCGGCTCTCTTGTCAGAACCGTGCCATGTTCATTCTAGTTTGCATTTATATTTCACGAGGCAGTGTGGGGACCAACAGGTACCCTTGATCTCGATTCACACTATTAAAACAAGTAATTACATCTTGTCAGTAAGTGCGATCGATTGTTTTAACCGAATGCCGCGGCCCCCTTTTTTGACCATGAAAATGTCGACCTCCTCATAATTTTAAAAGTTACTTATTCACTTTTAATTATTTGATGACGAAAATGTTTACCTTTTTTTTCCAAAACCACAGTTTTGCTTCCTCAAGCAAGGAAGTAACGTCGCTCTTGCAAAGAGAGTCATGACTACTTACTTTGTTGTAAAAGAGAAGTTTATATTTCTAGCTTGAGGAAGTAAGACCGTTGAATGCGATGCTAATTGCAACGACTGAAAAAATGTATGTGTAATTAGCCTGTGTCAAGATCAAATGCGCCTTTGATATTCTCACTACACTGTGAAATTAACACTCAACTGCCAAAAGTTTCCGAAACATGCACGATTCTGACAAGAGAGCTGCGTTAAGGTGTTAATTGCATGGAGTTCTCTGGCAAAACAAACATTTTTTTCATCGTACAGTACTTTGTGAATTTTTCAATACAGTATAAAAAGAGATGATACATACGACAGAGCCTTACGTTCTTGCAGTTTCGGCCACGTACTGTGAACGCTCATTTTGAAATCCTTGGCGTGGTGCCTTCTTGCTGAACAACAAAGATGAGACTGAGACTCTTGCAGGTTAGTTTTCACCCAGTCATAATTTGAATTAAGTATAGGGGTTTGTGTTTCCGAGTTATTGGCTCCAACATCAAATGAACGCTAGTGCTTAAATTTTCCTTTAGAATTTGCAATTGATCATTTAACCTTGAATCTCGTTAGTATATGATCTCCGGCTGCTTCGATTGTTTCGAAATAAATTAACATGACGTGTACTTCGCACGATTTTGTTTGATCAAAAAGCAACATTTCTTATCAAGACTCGAGTGTACATAGGTAGTTGGTTTATTTCTACCGGCCGGTATTTCGCGTTGCATGTCGTAAAGGCCGGATTAAAGTTGCACGATGACTGGCGCCTCCAAAGGCGTTCGGTAAACATCACTGGTCTCAGAAGGTGAGGCCTGGCTGGTTTTGTCTTCTCTTGTTTCTTTGAACGATACACGAACGGTAACCCCGGCCTGCAACATTTAACACTTAAATGACTGGTCCCGAGGGGAACGGTGAATTGTTTCCCTGCCTCGACTTCGTCTCGGGAAACAAAATTCACTGTACCCCAAGGGACCAGTCATTAGGTAGTAGTAGTAGTAGTAGTAGTAGTAGTAGTAGTATTAAGAACACAACAACATACGTGTGGCTTTACAATCAATGACGAACTAAGCTAAGCTAAAACAAACTAACATATGTATAACAATTGAAAAAATTTAAATCAAAGGGTATTAAGAAATAAATTTAAAAGGACATATATTTACAAAGGCCCGTTTGAATCGATCAGTTTTTACTTTAGGAAGTATAAAGTCAGGACCCCTTTCTCTGAAGACCCTATAAAGTTTGACAATGTCACTATTCCTGTATGGATTAGAAATGTGGGCCTCAGCCTATCAAGGCAAATATTTAGATTTGATTGACATCTTTTTTCGACGAACCGATCGTTTTGGCTACACCAGTAAGATCATTTTGATATCTGATGTAATAACGAATAGGGACAGTGATCTTTTTAATAGAATTATATGTGACACTGGTCATGTATTATATAGCTTGCTCCCTCCCAAAGAGTCGAAGAGTTTGCTAAGCTGATCTTTATTAGAGTACCCATAATACGCTGTAGTAAGCTGTCCATATGAAGATCCCAATTACAAGGATCTTCATGGAAAGTAATTCCCAAACTGTTTCAGCCACTCTTTCCGCACAATCCCAGGCACTGGAGAAGGACCAGGCTTAGTAGTTCTACTACGCAATAGCATTTCCCACGTTTTTGACAATTTTTGGCTGGCCAGTCATTTGTTATACAGCAAAACAAATGGGTCAAACCGGTCCAAAACAAAAGCAAATTTTGAAAAACGCGCTGAGATTCCAGCGACAACGTCAGGCCACCTTCAACTACACGCTCTGATCACGTGCAACAGCGGTCAACATTTCGCGGGTAACAGTGAACTGTTTACCGTTTGACGTCATAGTTTTCGCAATGTTGCCCGCTCATGGCATTTGGCGGTAAACAGTTTCATTGTTACATGTCATGTGACCGTGAACTAGCCAATGAATGGGTGCGCTGTAGCGGGAAAAACGCCAGCTATATGACAATATGTTGTATCGTGACCTCACGCATATGGCGTCCAAATTTATTTTTATCACTCAAAATGCAGTTTAATAAGTGGTCAAGTGACCCTGCTACATATGATTTTTATTGTGCTTGTCTGACGAATTGCTTTTTGATCTTTTTAGGTCAATATCAGAAGTTATGAAAGGCGCACGACCGAGGAACACGAAGCACAAGAATGTTCCACTCTGTGACGCCAGCCCCAGCTGACTCAGATAAGTCTTACACGAGTTCTTACATCTAGTGATGTATTTAATAGGACAACGCAACTGACACATGAAGATTTTCTGATAACACACAGCGCACAGATTTTCATTTTCAAATTCGAGTGAAAAATCAAGGGTGCGCCTTTTTTGCAGGTTCAGCTACTAAATCAACTTTTGTCTATTTCGGAAATTTTTCTGGGAAACTATAACGTTGAGATAAGAGGTGGAAACGGCATATTCCAGCCGACAGGAATTGCTAAACAGAAAAGCTTTTGGGATTTTTCTTTTGACACACAATCGCGCAAAACAAATTTCAAGTAATTTGTTTTAGAACAAAACTACTACCATTGCCAAATTTTGAACTGTTAAAAGGCCTTTTTTCATGTAGGTGCTTCTCTGTCCACCCATTCATTTTTTGCATCCCTCCGTATGTTTATTGTTCATTAATTTAGCCAAATTAATTTAAGCGGCCCAGCTACAAATATTGATTTTATTTGCAGTCTTGATTTCACTAGCAATAGCCAATCGTTCTTAAGTAGATATTTGCCAGTGAAATAAGAAGTGCAGGTCGCCCAGATAATTTTGGCACTTCGCCCCAAGGCTTCAATACTATTTGTTTTGACTGATAAAACACCCAACACTTGCGTAGTCACCATATAGCAATCAGTATTGAAGCCCGGTTCAAGCGTCGCATTTCACACGTGCCGAATTTAATTCCTATTTCAGTCCACTAAAATAATTAAATACGGCATTTGACTCAGACGTCGAATTTATCTCCGTCCACCGTCAATATTCCCAGTCTCCTCTCGGACAGCTTGTTATCAAACATGGCAGACAACAACGTGGTTGGTGAAGTCGACGAAAACTCAGTTCGCTTTATTCAACATATGCTTCGTAACATCAGAACAAGCAGGTTAATGATGCATTCAACCGTCAGCAACTTCATCGCTAGACGAAGAGTTGCACTGAGTGTTTGTGGCTTTTTATGTCACCATATGCCACAGATTCTCTATTTCTTCCCAGGAATGTCCTCTTCGTTTTCGAAAACCGAGCACCTCATACAAACAAGTATATTTTGCCTCCTAGATCTGTTTCGTTGCATGAATAGCGACTAAAATACGGAAAAATTCCACGACACTGAGATCAACCCATAGAAAGCACTTGGGATTATTTTGTCATTTCTGACGGCAGTTGGATGTTGAATTGTTTCCAATTTGCTATTGTCCTTTTTGTGGGACCCAATTTCCCGAAAACACTACAGACAACCTTAATTAAGGCAAAAGGCAAACGTCAACCACTCCTGCCTCATCGTTTGCAATTCAAAGGAAGACTAAAATGGAATTTTTGGTTCGTGTGAGAATGTATTATCTCTGTCTCTGCAAACATCGATTTAAAAAGTCGGATGCGTATCCACCTTTCATTGAAAAACCTAGGGAAAATTGCAAAAGACTTCCATGAACATAAAACAACAAAAACAACACAGTCAGACTCAACTTTGTTTCGGGGCTGCTCTATATTACCAAATTCCCCTGTGCTTTATCAAAGACAAGCGTCAAACGTCGTTTTTCATGACTTATAAAATCAAAACTAGTACTTTTTTTTACAAAGAAAGGCTGTAAATTCTAACGCGTCTGAGAAATTCTAATCTGCTCGATTTCACGGAGAAATAGAGGAAAGTCGTGGTCACGTGATTCCCTTCACGAAAACGAAGTAAAATCATTTGAAAAAGCGGTCTACCTCAACAAAAATAGATATTTCTTACCATCTTCCTGCGCATCAAATTTCACGAGAATTCAAAAGACAATTGCTTTACTCGAACTAGAATTTAACGTTAAAGTGCACTTTCCTATCATAGGGAAATGAAACGAATGTTATTTTCGAAAAGGTTATGTTGGAGAAAAAACTCTGTGTAAAGAGCTTTCAAGTTTCCAGTTAAAACAAAAAACCAAATAGAAAAAAAAGTAAATCCTATTCGAAAATTAAACGATTAGTTTAAACAATTCTTCTTTTTAAGGAGCATCACGTCGAATGATTCACAACCTTGCCTATGTGTTAATAAAAGTTTTAGAGAAACCCACCATAATTTCTTTGAGTTATGTGCTAGAAGTTAAGGAAATTAAGAGAAGCAAGATTCGTGCTATTTCGCTTACAAACAGTTCCTGTAACCATTGTAGAAATGCAAGTGATTTGTATAATCTCACAGCTCGCCTTAGATCGCCTGATGAAGACACTGTTGGCTAAGAACTCAACATGCAATGTAAGGTAAACAAAACTCTTCTGCGCGCGCTACCATATTATAATTACGACATCATTCCTACCCATGGCCAATTTAACAATATTCTCGGTACTACTCTTCCCACCAAGAAATATCTAGATCGCCTACCTAGCTATCACGATCTCGACATATTTACTTTGAATACTTTTTTAGACAGAAAGTTGGACCCTAATATGGATGCTCCTAACGTAAGATGCAAATATTACTCTCCACACAGTTTTTGCGAACAAAAAAAAATAGCTTTTCCACTCCGAATTCAATAGATTGTGGTCTCTCATTCTTTCACACGAACATCCACAGTTTAAAACGTAACCTGGGAAGCCTTCAAACCCATTTGCTAGATGAGCTAAACTTTCATTTTAATGTTCTGGTTATTACAGCCTTGAAACTAGAATACATAATTCGCTTGAAAATTTAGACTTGAACCCGTCAATTCCACGTTACAATTTTGAATACGTCCCCCAACGCCTCTATCAGCTGGAGGTGTTGGTATGTATATTGATGAACGAATTGATTATATATATAGTTATTAAGAGGTGTTGCAACGAAGCTTTTCAGGCGCTTTTTGTTGAATTACAGCTCCCTAAAAACGCAAATATAATATGCGGAGTTATCTACAGGCAGCATAATTCCCCGGAGCGTTTCCAAGAATACTTTGATCTAACGATAGAAAAACTTAGCGCTTCTAGGAAAAAGATCTTTATAATGGGCAATTTTAACCTAAATCATCTCCGTTTTCAAACTTGTACTCACGCCGAAAATCTTGTCCTATCCTTACAAAGCTTTAACTTGATCCCCGCAATTGATAACATCTTCATTAGTGGCTTAGAACACGGTATTTCCAGTATGGTAACATAATTTCAGATTTAACCGACCACTTTTCTCAATTTTGCATAATCAAGTCGCCAGGTCATCTTTTCAATCCCCAGAGATCTAAACGTCTAGTTCGTGATTTCTCACACTATTCAGAAACCAACTTCTTAAATGAATTGTCTCAACTTGATTTGTCCGAAGTGATCTGCAGCAAAACAGATGTAAATAAATCATTCTCTGCTTTCTACAATAAACTTAACAAACTCCTCAATAAGCACGCGCCTTTAAAACCACTTTCAAGGAGAAATTTAAAACAATTGAGAAAACCCTGGATAACAAAAGGTATTAGAAGGTCAATCAATTTAAAAGGATTCACTTTATTCTTCTGGTGACATGGCATGCTACAAACTGTATCGCAATAAAGTCTTAACGCTCACACGAATTAGCAAAAAGATTTATTTTCACAAGTATTTTGAAGAAAACTTTACTAACATTAAAAAGACATGGGAGGGGGCATAAACGCCGGATCTTTTAGGTCGAAAGCAGAATGTGCGCAAAAATATAACTTCGCTCAAATGTCCGGGAAACGATCGAATTTCATACAATTCCTCAGAGTTTCCAAATATCACGAATAAGTATTTCTCGTCAATCGGACATAACCTGGCTTCCAAAAAGCCTAATCCCTCTAAACAATTTTCTGAATATCTTCCAGACTTGAGTGACCCTGGCTCGTTCTTTTTCAACCCTGTGAGTCCATTGGAAATAGAAAATGAAATAATGAGAACACCATTAAACAAAGCACATGGCTTATACTCCTTTCCAAGTCGAATCTTAAGATCGGCAAAATATATTATAAGTCAACCTCTATCGCTTCTTATCAACAGATCGATTGAAAATGGGATATATCCCTCTAAATTAAAACTTGCTAAAGTTATCCCACTATATAAAAGTAATGACGAGTCTGACCCGTCCAACTATAGGCCCATATCGTTACGCTCAGTTTTCAATCGAATTTTCGAAAAAATGATGTATTATCGCCTTGTATCTCGAAAGATACAATATCCTTGATAACTCACAGTATGGATTTCGTGAGAAAAGATCGACCGAGCATGCTATTTTGGACATAATCAATCAATTCAAACCAACATGGATAAAAAATTGTACACATGCGGTATATTTGTTGATCTGCAGAAAGCGTTCGACACCGTAAATCACTCAATATTATTGCAGAAACTGAGTCACTATGGGATACGAGGCATTATAAATGATTGGTTTACCTCATATCTTGTAGGACGTAAGCAGATTACTGAAATTGGTCCCAGAAACAAATCTAGTAAAGAAATACTACTATCTGGAGTCCCACAAGGATCGGTTTTAGGACCCCTGCTCTTCCTTATTTATGTAAATGATATTTGCAACAGCTGTAACCAATTGAAGTTTTATTTGTTTGCGGACGACACGAATCTTTTATGTGCGGATAAAAACCTCAAATCGCTCGAGTCCACAGTGAACAAAGAGCTTTCTAAGGTTTATGCTTGGCTAATAGCAAACAAGCTATCTCTAAATATTCAAAAATCTAATTTCGTAATTTTTCGACCCAGACAGAAAAAACTACCTTACCAAGTCAATTTGAAAGTTTTTGACCCCCTCAGCAATTCCTACGTTTCTTTGGAGTGCAAAAACTCACTATGTTAAATATCTGGGTGTGCTTATTGATGAGAGCCTCTCTTGGAAACATCACATCTCTTACATTGCATCGAAAATAAGCATGTCAATTGGTATTATTGCTAGAGTAAGACACTTCGTACCTTTGCACACTTTACACCATATCTATAGATCACTTATCCAACCTTATTTATTGTATGGAATTGTAGCATGGGGCCGTGCTGGGAAAACCTACAGAACCAAACTCTTACGCCTGCAGAAACGGGCCCTCCGCCTTATGTTTTTTGGTGACTATAAATCTCACGCAGTAACTTTCTTCATCTCCTCTAATCTATTACCTCTAGACCTTCTTTACTTCAAATCAGTTGCTATCTTAATGCATGATGTCTTCAATAATTTAAAGCCACCCCAAATAACTGATATATTTAATTTTCAATCGAATATTCACCCCTATAAGACAAGATCATCGTCAAGAGGTAACTTCTTCGTGCAATACTCTAGAATAGAAAAACAAAATAAGTCCTTCTCACGGGTTGGTGTTAAAGTCTGGAATAGCCTACCTGTTGATATACGTCGCACGCCCAAAACGAATTTTAAACGCAAAATTCATAATTTGCTTCTTCAAAAATTCTCGGAGGTAGACGATTACATTGACCTACCTGATTTAACCAAAAACTGAAAATATCTTGAACTCAGTGTATTATATTTGCATAATCCATCCTGCTCTTGTCAACATTATCTAACTTGCTTGTACATTATATTTCGTTCTACGGCTATGTTCGCTTAACTTAAGTACTCAAAGTAATATAATATAACCTTCCTTTTTACTCTAAATATTAAGTAATCGGCTTTGTATCTTCCTGTTATCGTAAATCTCGTCTCTTTAATTAACTGTACACATCTAGTCCTAGTTCTTTGTCATTGTACTTTCGTTTCTCTTGTTTTACCTGTTACTTTATTGTAAGTTATTTTTTCTTTTCCTTTTACTTTGTAAGTTTGAATTGTTGTAAATTATTAGTTATGCGTTAAATCCACTGCTCGCCTCGAATAGCTGTTGCTAACTGCGAGCAGTGCGTATCTTTTTACTCTGTATGTTTTTTTAAGTCTTTAATAAACTTGAACTTGAAACTTGTCCATGGTTATTTTTATGACCCTGCCACGTAACTTATGAAAACGATATCAACAACAACAGAAATACTCCTAAAGTGTAGTAGCTACTGAATGCATTTATCGGGGAATGTTTTTCAATCTTAAATTATCTAAATCTACTCAAATAATTCACTTTTGTATTTTGTTCAATCCTTGTCGGATGGAGGACAGTTGCTTTATGTCAGTCGTTATACCGGGTTTTATTTTTTCACTTCAGTGAGTTATGCCTCATGAAAGGCTTCTGAAATTAAATTTTTCTCTCTTGTATTTCCCATATTTCAAGAATCGTCAATTTCATGACGGGCCATGGATTGCGATTGCAAGAACAAACTAAGCAACGTCTCCTGTGAAGGTCTTGGAGCAATACATCGCAGCTGCTGAAATTGATCTTTCTGAAGATTGACCGTTCATTACAGCCCTTGCCAACCCAAGGTCTATAGCGGAGAAAGTTCCATGATCATGAGATTGGCTACACCAGAACCAGGGAGTTTATTAAGGTAGCTTTTCGGGAGTTATAAGCAATAGCAATATAAAGTTACAGCAATGTCAGTTTCATAATCATTTTATCTTTTATACTTGTGTAATTGTGTTCAAATATGATTCTATGCCAAATATTACCTGCGATCGTAATTCAGGGTAACATTATACATATTTTCGGCACTGAAAACCGAATTTCTAGTCTTTAATTTTAAAGTAACCGGTTGACGCATAATAAATCCGATCATTACTAAAACGTCTATTTTCGATTTTCAGGTTAAACAATCAGTTAAAGTAGCCTCAGCCACGTCACGACCATGGGCATCAAAGAATAATTGGTAGCTGATTCTCAAAATACTCCACCCTTGATACTTACCGATAAAAAATAAAACCAGAAGAATGTTCCACCAGATAAGGATACGAAGGAGATGTTGTATTCAACATGTTTGTCACTCTACAAACACATTGAATTGCATCAGCAAGCTACGCCAAGAGAATAAGAGAAACTGTCAGGACATGAAAACTATAGAAGCATGTAAACTCGGGTTACAGTTTAAAGACTGGGGTCTCGGGTTAAACACTTAGTGGACCGCACAAACTTTACAAAATAAAAGGAAAATTCATAAAAAGAGCAAGAAAAAATCCTTAACATCAGGAAAGAAAGTGGAAAACGCACTGCTATCAAATTATTTTCGTTCGCAATACCATTTGCGCAAGTAACTAGCATTTTAACTATCACCGTCTAAAAACAAGCAACGAAAACGTTTTACCAGTCGATAGAAACAAAACAATATGCAAACAAAACAAAGAGACGAATTAACAACCATTGTACGTGAGCAACACACGTACAAACACCAATTAAACAGTAAACAAAAAATTGCAAACCATTTTATCAGGCTATCATTAAAGAAAGCATAAAAAAATGTCAGGCATTATATAAAAAAATTCATATAATATCAAACCTAAAGCGTAGTCATCCTCCAATAAAACGAACTTGAATGGTGTAAACAAACACACATCCAAGTGTGGGAGCTAGAGAGTGGTGCCAAGTGTGGGAGCTAGAGAGTGGTGCCAAGTGTGGGAGCTAGAGAGTGGTGCCAAGTGTGGGAGCTAGAGAGTGGTGCCAAGTGTGGGAGCTAGAGAGTGGTGCCAAGTGTGGGAGCTAGAGAGTGGTGCCAAGTGTGGGAGCTAGAGAGTGGTGCCAAGTGTGGGAGCTAGAGAGTGGTGCCAAGTGTGGGAGCTAGAGAGTGGTGCCAAGTGTGGGAGCTAGAGAGTGGTGCCAAGTGTGGGAGCTAGAGAGTGGTGCCAAGTGTGGGAGCTAGAGAGTGGTGCCAAGTGTGGGAGCTAGAGAGTGGTGCCAAGTGTGGGAGCTAGAGAGTGGTGCCAAGTGTGGGAGCTAGAGAGTGGTGCCAAGTGTGGGAGCTAGAGAGTGGTGCCAAGTGTGGGAGCTAGAGAGTGGTGCCAAGTGTGGGAGCTAGAGAGTGGTGCCAAGTGTGGGAGCTAGAGAGTGGTGCCAAGTGTGGGAGCTAGAGAGTGGTGCCAAGTGTGGGAGCTAGAGAGTGGTGCCAAGTGTGGGAGCTAGAGAGTGGTGCCAAGTGTGGGAGCTAGAGAGTGGTGCCAAGTGTGGGAGCTAGAGAGTGGTGCCAAGTGTGGGAGCTAGAGAGTGGTGCCAAGTGTGGGAGCTAGAGAGTGGTGCCAAGTGTGGGAGCTAGAGAGTGGTGCCAAGTGTGGGAGCTAGAGAGTGGTGCCAAGTGTGGGAGCTAGAGAGTGGTGCCAAGTGTGGGAGCTAGAGAGTGGTGCCAAGTGTGGGAGCTAGAGAGTGGTGCCAAGTGTGGGAGCTAGAGAGTGGTGCCAAGTGTGGGAGCTAGAGAGTGGTGCCAAGTGTGGGAGCTAGAGAGTGGTGCCAAGTGTGGGAGCTAGAGAGTGGTGCCAAGTGTGGGAGCTAGAGAGTGGTGCCAAGTGTGGGAGCTAGAGAGTGGTGCCAAGTGTGGGAGCTAGAGAGTGGTGCCAAGTGTGGGAGCTAGAGAGTGGTGCCAAGTGTGGGAGCTAGAGAGTGGTGCCAAGTGTGGGAGCTAGAGAGTGGTGCCAAGTGTGGGAGCTAGAGAGTGGTGCCAAGTGTGGGAGCTAGAGAGTGGTGCCAAGTGTGGGAGCTAGAGAGTGGTGCCAAGTGTGGGAGCTAGAGAGTGGTGCCAAGTGTGGGAGCTAGAGAGTGGTGCCAAGTGTGGGAGCTAGAGAGTGGTGCCAAGTGTGGGAGCTAGAGAGTGGTGCCAAGTGTGGGAGCTAGAGAGTGGTGCCAAGTGTGGGAGCTAGAGAGTGGTGCCAAGTGTGGGAGCTAGAGAGTGGTGCCAAGTGTGGGAGCTAGAGAGTGGTGCCAGGTGTGGGAGCTAGAGAGTGGTGCCAGGTGTGGGAGCTAGAGAGTGGTGCCAGGTGTGGGAGCTAGAGAGTGGTGCCAGGTGTGGGAGCTAGAGAGTGGTGCCAGGTGTGGGAGCTAGAGAGTGGTGCCAGGTGTGGGAGCTAGAGAGTGGTGCCAGGTGTGGGAGCTAGAGAGTGGTGCCAGGTGTGGGAGCTAGAGAGTGGTGCCAGGTGTGGGAGCTAGAGAGTGGTGCCAGGTGTGGGAGCTAGAGAGTGGTGCCAGGTGTGGGAGCTAGAGAGTGGTGCCAGGTGTGGGAGCTAGAGAGTGGTGCCAGGTGTGGGAGCTAGAGAGTGGTGCCAGGTGTGGGAGCTAGAGAGTGGTGCCAGGTGTGGGAGCTAGAGAGTGGTGCCAGGTGTGGGAGCTAGAGAGTGGTGCCAGGTGTGGGAGCTAGAGAGTGGTGCCAGGTGTGGGAGCTAGAGAGTGGTGCCAGGTGTGGGAGCTAGAGAGTGGTGCCAGGTGTGGGAGCTAGAGAGTGGTGCCAGGTGTGGGAGCTAGAGAGTGGTGCCAGGTGTGGGAGCTAGAGAGTGGTGCCAGGTGTGGGAGCTAGAGAGTGGTGCCAGGTGTGGGAGCTAGAGAGTGGTGCCAGGTGTGGGAGCTAGAGAGTGGTGCCAGGTGTGGGAGCTAGAGAGTGGTGCCAGGTGTGGGAGCTAGAGAGTGGTGCCAGGTGTGGGAGCTAGAGAGTGGTGCCAGGTGTGGGAGCTAGAGAGTGGTGCCAGGTGTGGGAGCTAGAGAGTGGTGCCAGGTGTGGGAGCTAGAGAGTGGTGCCAGGTGTGGGAGCTAGAGAGTGGTGCCAGGTGTGGGAGCTAGAGAGTGGTGCCAGGTGTGGGAGCTAGAGAGTGGTGCCAGGTGTGGGAGCTAGAGAGTGGTGCCAGGTGTGGGAGCTAGAGAGTGGTGCCAGGTGTGGGAGCTAGAGAGTGGTGCCAGGTGTGGGAGCTAGAGAGTGGTGCCAGGTGTGGGAGCTAGAGAGTGGTGCCAGGTGTGGGAGCTAGAGAGTGGTGCCAGGTGTGGGAGCTAGAGAGTGGTGCCAGGTGTGGGAGCTAGAGAGTGGTGCCAGGTGTGGGAGCTAGAGAGTGGTGCCAGGTGTGGGAGCTAGAGAGTGGTGCCAGGTGTGGGAGCTAGAGAGTGGTGCCAGGTGTGGGAGCTAGAGAGTGGTGCCAGGTGTGGGAGCTAGAGAGTGGTGCCAGGTGTGGGAGCTAGAGAGTGGTGCCAGGTGTGGGAGCTAGAGAGTGGTGCCAGGTGTGGGAGCTAGAGAGTGGTGCCAGGTGTGGGAGCTAGAGAGTGGTGCCAGGTGTGGGAGCTAGAGAGTGGTGCCAGGTGTGGGAGCTAGAGAGTGGTGCCAGGTGTGGGAGCTAGAGAGTGGTGCCAGGTGTGGGAGCTAGAGAGTGGTGCCAGGTGTGGGAGCTAGAGAGTGGTGCCAGGTGTGGGAGCTAGAGAGTGGTGCCAGGTGTGGGAGCTAGAGAGTGGTGCCAGGTGTGGGAGCTAGAGAGTGGTGCCAGGTGTGGGAGCTAGAGAGTGGTGCCAGGTGTGGGAGCTAGAGAGTGGTGCCAGGTGTGGGAGCTAGAGAGTGGTGCCAGGTGTGGGAGCTAGAGAGTGGTGCCAGGTGTGGGAGCTAGAGAGTGGTGCCAGGTGTGGGAGCTAGAGAGTGGTGCCAGGTGTGGGAGCTAGAGAGTGGTGCCAGGTGTGGGAGCTAGAGAGTGGTGCCAGGTGTGGGAGCTAGAGAGTGGTGCCAGGTGTGGGAGCTAGAGAGTGGTGCCAGGTGTGGGAGCTAGAGAGTGGTGCCAGGTGTGGGAGCTAGAGAGTGGTGCCAGGTGTGGGAGCTAGAGAGTGGTGCCAGGTGTGGGAGCTAGAGAGTGGTGCCAGGTGTGGGAGCTAGAGAGTGGTGCCAGGTGTGGGAGCTAGAGAGTGGTGCCAGGTGTGGGAGCTAGAGAGTGGTGCCAGGTGTGGGAGCTAGAGAGTGGTGCCAGGTGTGGGAGCTAGAGAGTGGTGCCAGGTGTGGGAGCTAGAGAGTGGTGCCAGGTGTGGGAGCTAGAGAGTGGTGCCAGGTGTGGGAGCTAGAGAGTGGTGCCAGGTGTGGGAGCTAGAGAGTGGTGCCAGGTGTGGGAGCTAGAGAGTGGTGCCAGGTGTGGGAGCTAGAGAGTGGTGCCAGGTGTGGGAGCTAGAGAGTGGTGCCAGGTGTGGGAGCTAGAGAGTGGTGCCAGGTGTGGGAGCTAGAGAGTGGTGCCAGGTGTGGGAGCTAGAGAGTGGTGCCAGGTGTGGGAGCTAGAGAGTGGTGCCAGGTGTGGGAGCTAGAGAGTGGTGCCAGGTGTGGGAGCTAGAGAGTGGTGCCAGGTGTGGGAGCTAGAGAGTGGTGCCAGGTGTGGGAGCTAGAGAGTGGTGCCAGGTGTGGGAGCTAGAGAGTGGTGCCAGGTGTGGGAGCTAGAGAGTGGTGCCAGGTGTGGGAGCTAGAGAGTGGTGCCAGGTGTGGGAGCTAGAGAGTGGTGCCAGGTGTGGGAGCTAGAGAGTGGTGCCAGGTGTGGGAGCTAGAGAGTGGTGCCAGGTGTGGGAGCTAGAGAGTGGTGCCAGGTGTGGGAGCTAGAGAGTGGTGCCAGGTGTGGGAGCTAGAGAGTGGTGCCAGGTGTGGGAGCTAGAGAGTGGTGCCAGGTGTGGGAGCTAGAGAGTGGTGCCAGGTGTGGGAGCTAGAGAGTGGTGCCAGGTGTGGGAGCTAGAGAGTGGTGCCAGGTGTGGGAGCTAGAGAGTGGTGCCAGGTGTGGGAGCTAGAGAGTGGTGCCAGGTGTGGGAGCTAGAGAGTGGTGCCAGGTGTGGGAGCTAGAGAGTGGTGCCAGGTGTGGGAGCTAGAGAGTGGTGCCAGGTGTGGGAGCTAGAGAGTGGTGCCAGGTGTGGGAGCTAGAGAGTGGTGCCAGGTGTGGGAGCTAGAGAGTGGTGCCAGGTGTGGGAGCTAGAGAGTGGTGCCAGGTGTGGGAGCAGAGAGCGGTGCCAGGTGTGGGAGCTAGAGAGCGGTGCCAGGTGTGGGAGCTAGAGAGCGGTGCCAGGTGTGGGAGCTAGAGAGCGGTGCCAGGTGTGGGAGCTAGAGAGCGGTGCCAGGTGTGGGAGCTAGAGAGCGGTGCCAGGTGTGGGAGCTAGAGAGCGGTGCCAGGTGTGGGAGCTAGAGAGCGGTGCCAGGTGTGGGAGCTAGAGAGCGGTGCCAGGTGTGGGAGCTAGAGAGCGGTGCCAGGTGTGGGAGCTAGAGAGCGGTGCCAGGTGTGGGAGCTAGAGAGCGGTGCCAGGTGTGGGAGCTAGAGAGCGGTGCCAGGTGTGGGAGCTAGAGAGCGGTGCCAGGTGTGGGAGCTAGAGAGCGGTGCCAGGTGTGGGAGCTAGAGAGCGGTGCCAGGTGTGGGAGCTAGAGAGCGGTGCCAGGTGTGGGAGCTAGAGAGCGGTGCCAGGTGTGGGAGCTAGAGAGCGGTGCCAGGTGTGGGAGCTAGAGAGCGGTGCCAGGTGTGGGAGCTAGAGAGCGGTGCCAGGTGTGGGAGCTAGAGAGCGGTGCCAGGTGTGGGAGCTAGAGAGCGGTGCCAGGTGTGGGAGCTAGAGAGCGGTGCCAGGTGTGGGAGCTAGAGAGCGGTGCCAGGTGTGGGAGCTAGAGAGCGGTGCCAGGTGTGGGAGCTAGAGAGCGGTGCCAGGTGTGGGAGCTAGAGAGCGGTGCCAGGTGTGGGAGCTAGAGAGCGGTGCCAGGTGTGGGAGCTAGAGAGCGGTGCCAGGTGTGGGAGCTAGAGAGCGGTGCCAGGTGTGGGAGCTAGAGAGCGGTGCCAGGTGTGGGAGCTAGAGAGCGGTGCCAGGTGTGGGAGCTAGAGAGCGGTGCCAGGTGTGGGAGCTAGAGAGCGGTGCCAGGTGTGGGAGCTAGAGAGCGGTGCCAGGTGTGGGAGCTAGAGAGCGGTGCCAGGTGTGGGAGCTAGAGAGCGGTGCCAGGTGTGGGAGCTAGAGAGCGGTGCCAGGTGTGGGAGCTAGAGAGCGGTGCCAGGTGTGGGAGCTAGAGAGCGGTGCCAGGTGTGGGAGCTAGAGAGCGGTGCCAGGTGTGGGAGCTAGAGAGCGGTGCCAGGTGTGGGAGCTAGAGAGCGGTGCCAGGTGTGGGAGCTAGAGAGCGGTGCCAGGTGTGGGAGCTAGAGAGCGGTGCCAGGTGTGGGAGCTAGAGAGCGGTGCCAGGTGTGGGAGCTAGAGAGCGGTGCCAGGTGTGGGAGCTAGAGAGCGGTGCCAGGTGTGGGAGCTAGAGAGCGGTGCCAGGTGTGGGAGCTAGAGAGCGGTGCCAGGTGTGGGAGCTAGAGAGCGGTGCCAGGTGTGGGAGCTAGAGAGCGGTGCCAGGTGTGGGAGCTAGAGAGCGGTGCCAGGTGTGGGAGCTAGAGAGCGGTGCCAGGTGTGGGAGCTAGAGAGCGGTGCCAGGTGTGGGAGCTAGAGAGCGGTGCCAGGTGTGGGAGCTAGAGAGCGGTGCCAGGTGTGGGAGCTAGAGAGCGGTGCCAGGTGTGGGAGCTAGAGAGCGGTGCCAGGTGTGGGAGCTAGAGAGCGGTGCCAGGTGTGGGAGCTAGAGAGCGGTGCCAGGTGTGGGAGCTAGAGAGCGGTGCCAGGTGTGGGAGCTAGAGAGCGGTGCCAGGTGTGGGAGCTAGAGAGCGGTGCCAGGTGTGGGAGCTAGAGAGCGGTGCCAGGTGTGGGAGCTAGAGAGCGGTGCCAGGTGTGGGAGCTAGAGAGCGGTGCCAGGTGTGGGAGCTAGAGAGCGGTGCCAGGTGTGGGAGCTAGAGAGCGGTGCCAGGTGTGGGAGCTAGAGAGCGGTGCCAGGTGTGGGAGCTAGAGAGCGGTGCCAGGTGTGGGAGCTAGAGAGCGGTGCCAGGTGTGGGAGCTAGAGAGCGGTGCCAGGTGTGGGAGCTAGAGAGCGGTGCCAGGTGTGGGAGCTAGAGAGCGGTGCCAGGTGTGGGAGCTAGAGAGCGGTGCCAGGTGTGGGAGCTAGAGAGCGGTGCCAGGTGTGGGAGCTAGAGAGCGGTGCCAGGTGTGGGAGCTAGAGAGCGGTGCCAGGTGTGGGAGCTAGAGAGCGGTGCCAGGTGTGGGAGCTAGAGAGCGGTGCCAGGTGTGGGAGCTAGAGAGCGGTGCCAGGTGTGGGAGCTAGAGAGCGGTGCCAGGTGTGGGAGCTAGAGAGCGGTGCCAGGTGTGGGAGCTAGAGAGCGGTGCCAGGTGTGGGAGCTAGAGAGCGGTGCCAGGTGTGGGAGCTAGAGAGCGGTGCCAGGTGTGGGAGCTAGAGAGCGGTGCCAGGTGTGGGAGCTAGAGAGCGGTGCCAGGTGTGGGAGCTAGAGAGCGGTGCCAGGTGTGGGAGCTAGAGAGCGGTGCCAGGTGTGGGAGCTAGAGAGCGGTGCCAGGTGTGGGAGCTAGAGAGCGGTGCCAGGTGTGGGAGCTAGAGAGCGGTGCCAGGTGTGGGAGCTAGAGAGCGGTGCCAGGTGTGGGAGCTAGAGAGCGGTGCCAGGTGTGGGAGCTAGAGAGCGGTGCCAGGTGTGGGAGCTAGAGAGCGGTGCCAGGTGTGGGAGCTAGAGAGCGGTGCCAGGTGTGGGAGCGTCTATTTAGTTTAGTGTACTACGTCTATGTAGTGATGAGTTTAAGTTTTTTAGAAATATAGAGGAGATTTGCCTGCTGTTTCCAAAACTTGGCTATCCTTTTTCTATGGTGAAAGCGGGCTATCATCGTTTCTTGGAGTTTACAAACGTTGTAAAAGGATAAGAATGACAGAATTCTAGTCGTCTTGCTGTCTCACAAGTGTATAACTTGTTGCATAACTTACAGCTTATGCAATAAATGACATATGCACAGGTACATGTGGGACGATCGGTGATATTAACACATCTCTTAGGTCCCGATATTTTGCTAGTGTTAAGAATGAAACGACAAGTTTTGTGTCGTGAGCGTGCACATTTGAAACTGCCGAGTTGTTCATTAGTTTTAAGTGTGCTTTCAACTAAAAAGTTGCCTACGTTTTCGTCGCGTTCGAATGAAATTAGTATAGGTTGCGAAAAGATTCTTCAAGTCTCGGAATCATTTTGGAGTAATTTAAAGTTATTGAGAATGATACTACTGACTGCGTGACTAGAAGGACGCAAATTAAGGGGGGAATAGGCGACCGATTCCGCGAACACCTTCGCGATGTTGAGAAGAATGACAAGTATGCATGCAAGCCAGTCGCTGGTCATTTTTATCTTCCTAACCACTCCAAACAACACATGACTATCTGCTGCCTTTCCCTACATCATGGTACGACGGAAAGCCGCAAGAATCTAGAACAAAAATTCATCTTTCAAATCGGCATCCTTAATCCCCACGGTATTAAGGAACGGTTTTAATTCAACTAATTTTTCCTATTTTTCACGTTGCCATGTTACCATCATAAGCGTCAAAAAAACGTAGCTCCTCCTCCACTATGTAAACTATACTCCACCCATAATTCCTCGATTCGCTCTAACGAAGGGCTAACGCTCTAAACGTCAGCTTTAAGAATCCCTGTACTTTGGTCAATTTGCATTATCAACTCCGTTGATAAAACCAATTTTTCATGTACTGCTTCCCTACCGACACAGCACGGCAGTCTCTTGGGAAACTACCCCCATTATTACAGTTTTTAAAGTCTGGCAAAATAGGTTGTTATTGGCAATTTAGGCTATGTAGGTTTTTAATTAGGTTCTTAATTTCTGTGAAGGAGATATAGTTGTTGATTACCAAAAGAATAAACACACTTGGGTTTGGTCCCTACATTTACAGTATTTACTTACAACTCTATTATGATAAATCTAAGAAAACTTGGAACCAAAATTTGATATTTCAAAGTCAAACTCCTTGGTCAAAATAATTTAACTGCAAGCCACATATAACAACCTGCTTCATCTTGCTTAGCTTTTTGTTATTAAACCAGCGAATTCCTTTTTTCCCTCTAGGTTCTTACACAGGGGTTTTTACATTACTTGATTTCCAATGGGGTATTAGTGCAGCACAAAGGGTAATTCTAGAAATAAAGTGATTTTGGTCTACATAATGTAGTTTTGGCTCTTTACATATGTTGTATTGGAGAGAGTCCGAATAGATGAGCACACATGGGTAAACAGGGATATAAGGGGGTATACGAGGGTATACAGGGGTATATACTAGCTATGCAATGCTTTTGAGTTGTATACCGTGGAATATTCCATGAGTCACTTATATTTTCTTCGTATACGTACGAGCCTTTAGGCGAGTGTGTATGCAAAGAAAATAGAGGTGACGAGTGGGATATTCTATGGTATACCACGAGAAAGCCTTGCATAACTATTTTATACCATGTCATAGAAAATACGTAGCCTTACATAATAGATGCAGGGCACGATGGGAGGGTCGGGTGTGATA
>OX419343.1:322500-347500 GCA_948470475.1 Galaxea fascicularis | reverse complement strand
TTCTCCTGTATGATGATAGTTCAAGTAGTTCTGACTCATCCGATAAAGACATGCTCGCTGAAATTTTTGTTGCTAAGATGAGATCGTTCGATGTGGATGGCCATCTAAAAGGAGCCATACTCTGCCAAAGGCCAGAAGAGATGCAAGGTTAAACATTCATACGATATATTTCTCATGTATTCCATTACACTTTCGAACCACATATTTAGTGCTGCCATCTTGTTTTTCAGCAAGTTTAAATGTTTCACTTTATTGCCTTACATACATGAATTATTCAAAACTTTGAGTGCAAAAATCTAATTAGCATAAAGCAGGCGAGTATAAAAACTTTTCTACATCCTTAAAACGTGAGACTGTACAATTTGTAATGGCAAAAAACCTTGCTGCAAATCACTTACCGCTAGAACCCTCCCATGCGGTTCAAACATGAACTGCAAACTGCAAACGTGACCGCAATACCGTGGTCACGTGATATCTTGAGGTTTGTCGTTTGCCGTTAACCATGGACAACCTCATGCTTAAGGTGCCTTATAACTGAAAAGTGTTTTAAAGTGACTTATGTCCAGTGTAATAAAGGAATGAATAAACCAAGCTGAGGTCACAATCACTTTTGATTGTGACCTCAATAATTTATTGAAAGTGGTTTAACTTAATTTGGCGCCTGGCAAATTAAGTTAAAAAATTTACAACTTCTGTTGTTTCAAACATTACCTCCTTGTTGCAGTGAAATAGGCCTGCACCAGAATATGATTAATTAAACTGTGCATTGTGTGTCACTATTGTATAATATCAATATTATATTAATTTATTTCATCAATTTTATTACACAGCTTCAATGTAAATAAGTGTCAGCTTTTTTAATTCTGTGTATAACAAAGTTTTAAATCAAGATGTCTCACCATCCGTTTCAGTCATTTTTCCACTCAAGCCTAAACTGAAATAAATATGGCACATGGCAAATCAATTTTGTTCAAAACATTATTTTACTTTCCGCTATTTATTGGGGACGAACTTGCAAGGGGCAGAGGTGGCTGTTTCCTATGTAACATGTGAAATTGGTACTTTTTTTCTTAACACATTAACAGGATTTGCTCAAGCAAGTTGGTCATTACAGTGTTGCAACAAGGCAGGAAGCTCTTGTTGGTCTGAAACATCTCTTCCAATGCCATGAGAGCCTACTGAAAGAGAATCTTGGAATTGTTATCAAGAGGGTGGCTGAGAAAATGACAGACAGTGAGCCATCAGTCAGACAGTCACTTCTTCTGCTTCTTTGTTTTATCTTCCCAGTGATACCACAAGAAAGAATGGCTCCATTTGTTTCACTGGTTGTAGCACATTTGAGTTGTGCCATGACACACATTTATGATGACATTCAGCATGATTCATTAGGTTTTCTAGAATTGTGTCTCCGTCACTTTCCAGCCTTAATGGTGACAAGTTCTTCTCAGCTTATTCAGAACTTTGTAGGTATGATTTCACATCAAAGTACTTCACAGACAAAGAAGACAACAGGATTGCAACTGAAAGCAGGAAAACGACTATCAGTGAACCCTAAAGGAAAACTTTCTTCACTCAGATCACGCTTAAAAGTTTTACAGCAATTACTTGCATTTTTGAAAGCTCTGGAAACTTCACAAAACATTCGCCCAAAAGAATGGAGTTTTTCTTCAGTGAGCAATGTTATTGAATCAGTCACCAAACCTGTCTTTCAGTTTAGCAGGATTTTGCCTACACAAGTTCAAGTGCTGCAACATTCAGTTGATGAACCAAGGTTACCATCCTTCATCTTTGATCACAAGTCGTCTTCAACCACAATCACTGATTCAAACATTTTGACTGATGAGGAGAAAATGAAACACTTTATGGAGGTCATTGTGCCATTGTTATTAGAGTGTTGGATTGAATGTAACCCTGTGCAAATGACAACTTTTCTTCCTGACAGTGTGATGTCATCCTCAGCCATTGATGTGATGTTTGCTGTAGCTGAAATTTTTAAAGTCATCTTCAGAGCAGCACAGAGAAATCAAAAGAATAATAATTTCTCTGAACAAAGCTTGAAAGGGAACTGGTTACAAGAACTGTACTTTAATGATCTGAACCAACACTTTATGAGCTACTTTCCATTCACAGCTAGTTGCATTCCATCACTTAAGAAAGGAACTAAAAGAAAACTGGGAAACTTGTCCCAGCAATCAGAAGAAGAGAAAAATGGTACTTCTGTGCTTGCACTAAACCTTACCATATGTGAAATTATGCTGCAGTTTGTGAGCAGTGAAGTTGCTTTGCAGAAGAATTTTCTCCTTTCATTTGAGAAACTGGAGGAGTTTATTTTTGAATGTTTTGAACTGAAGGCCAAAGGAGGAACAGCAAAGGCGAAGTTATTGCAGATGGAACACATGGAGAGTCTTGTCAAATTAGCCAACAAGGTCATTGTTCATCACTGCTCTTGTGGAAACCAAGGTAACAGAAAGTTATGGTAATTAGATCTGTCTACTTTAAGTGATGCACTCCTTATGCAGTGGAGTCAATTAATTATCTCTAAAACATACAGATGTAGGTGACACTAAATTTTTGAAGCAGGCACTTAAGTATGAAAAGTAGCCAAGGAGTCCAGCCATTACTGTATTATGCTGTTTGTCTATATACATGTATGATAGTAGCCAGCATTGTGCAATGTGCCTTAAGCTCCAATTGCTCTGTATTTTGTTTTCTCATCTTTCCAAGTGCATGTGGTAGCACAGTGGAAGCATGGCTTAGGCAAATGGGTGTAAGTACCACACTGCATCTCATTTTTGTAATGCAATCCAGTAAGGTTTTCCTATGATTTCTGGACATGTCTTTTTTTCAAATACAAGACCCTGGCAGAATCAAGGAACTGTTGGAAGTGGCATTTAACCTGTTCCAGTCAAGCCATCTTATGTCAGGAACCAAGAGGACTTTAATGCTATTTTTTGCCAACCTTGCTTTCCTTGATGACTCCACAGTATCAAGGTTAGTATTTTCATAATTTTAATTTGGGCTCTGCTTAATAATCGCACCCTTTGGGAGGAGGGGTGGGGAGGGGGTGGTGGTATCTATGTGGAGTGAAGGATAGTGACCAAATTTGGCAGACAACTGACTTGTAGAGGGTACAAATGTCCCTCCGGTATATAAGAGATACTTATACAGGCTCCTCTGTTTATGCAAGGGGCAGGGCCCTATCTCTGTTGCATCATGCTGGCTAGAGACGATAAGGTCCTACCCACATGCATGGAATACAGTCCCCACTGACATTCAGGCTGTAGTTGAATACATGAAGAAGGTCAAATCCCAACCCAAACTGCATGCAAGATAAAAACGAAATTGTCAAGTGAAACTAGGATACTGATTTTATGGTTCTTGTGCAATAGACATATAGAGGTGCAGGGAGTAACTGACAGATGGCTCCATGGCTTGCCAGCACTCTTGGTGCAACTGAGGGACAAAAGTCCTGGCATGACTCAACTTATTGTTGGCATCTTGAAAAGGGCGGTGGTGCAAGGTGCATTGAAACCAGATGACAACTTTCTCACTCACTTGGCCATGTTTTTCTGTAAGTGTCCTGAAATGTTCCATGTTATGAACCTCAGAAATAATCTGAAGTACATAATTATGAGGTACTAGGAACACTCGTTTTGGGTGGTTTGGGCTGGCTGGCAAAGAGAGATGTTTGGCTAGGAAACCTGGTTGCATTTTCTAGAAATCAAATAGTATGCTTTATCATTGTACTTTAATATTCAATCATGAGTTGTGGAAAATCAAAACAGAAGTTTTTACAAAAATTAATAAAAATGAATAAAAGGCAGTTTTAAGTCATCAAAAGAAAAGAAAAGGGCGAGACATGACCAATGTGGCAAAGATACACATTATTGTGAAAATAAGAAATTTGTATCTTGACTTAACAGCTCCACCTAAAATTAACAACATGAGTCTTGCATAAAGTATGCACTTTGTTTTAGTTTTTTCTGCCTATTGCTCTTATAGAAGCCTGTCCTTATAGTTTTGGTTTTGTTTGTGGTTATGTCCAGGCTAGAACTCATGCTGAATTAATCACACGCCAACATCTGACTCATTATGAATAATAATTAGTTCTGAGTTCTTACCCTCTTCCAACTCAAAGCAATTCTCAAGTGTAGCTATGTTTGCATTAAGGAATTGGTTCATGCTTGGCATGTGTATATCAAGTTATGGATGCATGTGGGAAATTTGGAGAGTATGAGAGAAGCGTAAGAGTTGTTTAATCTGGTTTATCTCAAATTTAAATTTAAATCAATGAAAATCTCTCAAATGTTGCTGCTCTTGCTCAGATAAATTTGGGAAATACACCTGGTCTGCTTCATTTTTGTTGCTTTGCTTGGCAGCTTGCTGGGCTGAAAAGTCAATGCTGGGGGAGAAATCTGGAAATTCTTTTCTTGTTTCTTCCATTGTTGGGAAGACTGTTGTAAAGTAAGTGATGGGAACTTGCACCTAAGCTTGACAGAAAGGAAATTTACAGCTAAAATGGAACTGTACACGCCATCTTATACACACATGGCCATGTGTATAAAAGAGTTATAATACCATAGTGTCTCAACAGGAATCAGATAAGGCAAGCATGTGTACTATGTTATAACAAACAATATTTCATATTATTTCTCAGCAAGGAGCAGCGGTCCCTTTTGCAGTCTAAGTGAATCTATTCAGAAATCTGCAGTGGAGCTTCTGTTTCACCTGCCGACACTGGATGACAGACTTTTACAGATTATAGTATACTGCTGTCAAGATGGCAACATGAGGGTGTCAGTGTTTCAGTACACCCTCCAAATCCTACATTACAGGTATGTTTGTTAAGGTCATTCCCCAGAAATAGAAGTCACAATAGATTTTGTTTGAAACCTTGCAAGGTGGTTGTCAGTGTCAAGAACATCAAAGAAATGCAATAAAAAGAGAGGGTACCCGTGTTTTTATGCTGTGAGGCTTTACTTCACACCTGCTTTCTTGATAAATTGTTAGCACAGTTTTTACTGAGCTGAAAATAGCTCAGTTGGACTACTGTGCGAGAGGTCATGAGTTCAAAGCCCCAACACTTAGGGTCTAAGTAACTGAGGCGAAACTGGAGGTCCCATCTCACAACTCTCCACAATTTAATTGTGGAACATTAAAGAACCACTAGAGATGTAACAAACCCTGGCTGTGACCACTCCTAGTGCTGACCTTGGGGCATCTATAACTCCTCTAATTGATTGTAAAACGGCACTGTGCAGTCTGGCATAAGTTACCAAAAAGTACTGTAAATTAAGTGAAATTATTGTTAAGTGGTCTGAGTCTCTTACAAAAATGGGACAGATGCAATGAGATGTAGGTTTTATTTTGTCAAGAGCACATCATTGTTCAATGGTTTAACCTCTCAATGGTAAAGAAAAATTAAGATAATGACAGATTAGTTGTGTTTTCAGTGTCTGTGATTTACCATTTAAGTTTCAATAACCTCATTGCAAAGGAGATCTTCTGTGAATAATGAGAAACTTGACAATAGAAAATTCTTCAAATCTTGATAATTTATGACATGGAGAATTGCATTTTACAATGTATTTCAATGTTTGAGATAAAAAGCATGGGTCCCCACACTCGTTTGGAAGAAAATCACCATTTGCCTGTTTCGAGGAGATTGGTCCTTCAGAAAACCTGCAGTGTTTTAAACATGTGTGGGTTTGTGGACTTGCTACTGATGCAAGGAATTATGTGCAGTAAGTATGCGCAATACAATATTCAGAGGTCCAATTACCTTAAGATTAAAGAACTGCTCAGCATTGTAGGTACACCTTAGTGTGTCAGTTGTTTGTTCAGTTAATCAAAGCATCAATGATTCAGTCATCCTGAAATGACAAGAACTATTGGCCTTCTTGGTTTTCAAGATTTCATTTGCTTTAGAGAAGTGCTCATTTTAATTGCCAATAAAAATGTTCAGGACTTTTTTAAAATGAATCTGTTCTTTTGTTGGTGGAGTGTTTTGTTCGTTTAAACAAATTCTCTGGTGTGTTGAGGGTGCTCTGTCAGAAACTGTTACTTTTTTGATTGTCTACATGTACAGTGGTGTCTGGAAAAAATAGTTGTGTACTTTAATAATATTAAAAACTGTTTTCCTTGCAGGTCACCTTGTCATGAACGATTTCATTCTCATCCAGCAGCATTTTCCCTTCCATTGTACCTCAGTACTCTGTTCACTGTAGCAATAGGTAAGATCAGTCCAGCTATGTGTTGCTAAAAAAGGTAAATCCAACACGACCTTTACTTTCACCTTACCGGTATTTGCATCCCCAGTTACAAGGTACAGTGAGAATGAGAGTAAATACTTGTAAATACTTCGGTGGATGAGAGCATGTAAAAGTCACTGTAAAGGCCTGTTCAGCTGTGCCGAAATTCATGTAACAATATTATTAATGGATTTATTTCTGGGTATCACAGCAAACAGAGATTAGTTATACTCCTGGCCCTCATTGTTCAAAGGCTGGATAGCACTATCCACTGGATAAATATCTATCCAGTGGACAGTGCAATTAGCTTTCCCATTACTTATCTGCTGGGTAGTGATTTATCCGGTGGATAGCACTATCCAACGTTTGAACAACTGGGGCCTGGTGACATAATTATGCTATTATTTATGAAAACATCACAAAGATTGTTTCGCATTTCTCATTTTTTCTTTGTGTTATCTGTGGATGAACTATGAAGGATTCTCTAGACACATGTTGGCCGAGTACCAGGATGCTACGAAACAGAAAAAAACCAACAAGCATATTGAGTTCAAGTAGGTTTCAATTATTATTATGTTATTTTAAAAATCCCATATATTGACTTCAGAAACTAAGAAATGCAATCAGTAGTTTAGGTTGACTTCTGTTGCTGTTTCTTTACAGGGAATGCAGCTTTATTCTTATTATGGAAGAAACCACTCAGGTAAGAACAACAGTCAAACAGCTTTGTAACTGTGTGATATCCTTTGAGTAGAAAAGTGCTCTGATTGAGTCATTGGTTATTACTGAATTAGAATGGATCCTTGTCACTCTCCACTTTTACCAATCACCAAACGAATTACTTAAAAGAAGATGTATTACTATTATTATTTTTTTATCCTTTGCTCACATGGTATTACACCTGTAAGTTATTCAGACGTAATTATTATTTCGTGCACATTAGGGTTGTATTGTTCCAAATGTTGAGTTTGTTTTGTAAAGAGCAATGGAGAGATGCCATGCAGGAACAAAATACAGTGACTGGAAAAACGAAGAAGGGGTGCAATTCTTTCACTCAAACACCCTCTGTTTTCCTCCCCTTTCTACTGTCACACTGTTTTAAAGTGGTGAGTGTGTATGATGCTTGAAGCACATCAATTTTCTGTTTTTTTTTTTTTAATAATGATTAGGTTGATCAAAGTGGAGCTGAGCTATCGGCCAGACACTTTTGGGATGATCATCAAAAGAAATTGCAGGTATTTCTAAACATTCAAGACTTATTATTAGGCAGACAAAGCTTGGGAATAAGTCCATATTAAGGTAGTGGCAGTTGCTTGATTTTCACTTTAGGTTGTAATATATTTTTCTCCATTAGGCAGTCTTGCAGTGTTTCAGACAATGTAAACAATCAAAGCTTCTGCTGCAGTACATGGCTTCAGTACTGGCAACTTTTTTGGTGAGATTACAGCAAATCAGAAGTAAATACTCGCTGTGAGAATCCAAAAACCATGGACACTAGCAATATTAATGGAATGTTTTTGTATTTTAAATAAAAAGCTAATCGCCCTAGGAAACTAATTCACGAACAAACGGTAATTGATTTGTGTTGAGTTGAGTTGAGTTTCGTGTGCCTTCTGCTTCAGAATGGGAAATGTCAAATCAAAAGATCAAATCAAATCAAATCAAAGTGTTCCCGGTTTTTGGACTCGCACAGTAATTTAGTATTCAAAAATAAGTAATAAAAAGAGAACTCCTTAATCTTATTACAATTTTGTTAAGGGAACTTACAATGATAGCTAACGGAATTTGGCAAACAAAATTCAGTTATTTAAAGACCCTGAGTGTTGATGCGGCCGGGCCTTGAACCCCCGACCTCTCGCACTATAGTCCGGTACTCTACCAACTGAGCCAGCCGGTCGGTGGTTGTACTTTAGGGTACTTTCAAACCCCACCTGTAATTCCCGGCTGATATCTGACACAAGTGAGTCAGGGCTTATGCTTTCTAAAGAATTACCCTTCACCATCTTTTGTGCGCATGTACCTATTTAGGGCGCTTTCCATTTGTCAGAACTGGCCAGCCAGACCAGTCATTTTGAAAATGAAATAGGCTTCTACGGAGAGTTTTTGCTAAAAAAAAAAAACATTCCAGCTATGCATACTTTGTAGAAATAAACTGATCTGTTTGGACAGTTCTTATTAATAGTGTAATTCTCTTTTCAAATGGCCTGGCCTGGTCGGCCAGTTCTGACTAATGGTAAGCGCCCCAAGACTTATTCAAGTGCATTTTCTTGTTCTTGCAGGAAGACTTCAAAGTCCTGCCTTTCACTGTGGCACATAGCTTCTTATCCGTAGTAAAATGGTAAGAAAAGCTTAACAACTTCTCAACGATTTGGCGTTATTTCAACGTATGCCATCCTGCGATACCCCTCTCCCCTGCCCCCGAATCAGTGACATAACGGCGGATAACTGTTGATTTGACTGCTACAAGTCCCTTTGTGAATGATCGAGAACGCAAGCCCTTAACACCGGGGTGACTGGAGCGAGACTGAGATTTTCGGGGAAAATCACAGCTGAGATCATACACAACAGGCAGCCTTTGCTGTAGCAGCTTGTATAGTCTTCACTAGTTTATGGAAAAGTGGAAAAGTTGTAGTAGACGAACTCAATAAAGTTTAAATAATTGAAACAATATTCACTAGCTTGTCTGCGGCAATATTCGGACTAAAAATGAAAGGAAAGGCTTCCAGATTTCGGTTATAAATAACAGCTCCCCGCGAATTGGTTGGCCAACACGTTTCCAATAGATAACCATGCACGTTCATCTCAAAAACCTCTTATGATTGATTGTTTCGTGGTAATGGTTATACATTAAAGGAGCGCACCAGCTCTTTTCTTGGGTCAGGCGCGCACTCATATTTTATCTATTACTGATCGATGGTTGAGCTTTTGTTTCTCATAGCTGCCGGCCTTGTAATGTTCAACTATATTGATCACCTAGACATTACTTGCTTGACTTCTGAGCCCCGCCCTTTTAGGGGTGGATGTAACTACTTTTAACAATGTGCAACGTTGTTGTCATTTCTAGCTTGGTGGAATTAGCATCAGAGGCGGAGTCTCCTGCCAGCAGTCACAGTTTTACAGCTCAAGCTCTGTCAAACCTTGCACAACTGTCGCTAGTTTGTTTAAAGCGCCAGGCAACTCTTGAAACGTGCACTGAAGGTTTAACCTGCGGTGTTTTGGATGTGAAAAGGCAGTTGTTTGATGCAGCTGTGGGAGTGTTACTTGCCATACCCCCAGTCATCACGAATGTTCTCTCGCTTTTATTGAACATTCTCGCAGGTAACGCAGTTTATGTACCACATAACGGTGTACGTTACATTGTTGTGCAGACCATTATTAGCATCCTCTACTTACTGGAGACTAAATTCACATTTGATTACAAAACGTAGCGGGTTTTCAAGCCTGAGTACTCCAAGAGAAGATAGCTTTGTCGGTGGACAAATCGCTATTTGCGCACCGGAAAAAGTTCTGTGGTCTGAAAGTTACTGTCGACCGATGGCAGATTGATAAACAGGAGCTTGTGGGGCTGTTTTACAACAAGCAAATTTTACAAATGACTGACATAACATATTTAAGGACCTCAAGTACCGGTGGGCAGGTTGTTTACAAAGTGTAGTGAAGTTTAATTCGGAAAGTGCGGAGACAAATCGTCTGATAGTCAATTGACTTGCGAAATGTTATTAACTTGTATCTTTGGTCCTTTTTGTTGCAGATAACACCCTGGAGGCATTAAGACAACACTGTGCTGCCATTCTCACCAATGTTTTTCGTTGTGAAGTGAGAAAGACACTTGTCAAGTCGCCAGATGTTGTACAGCTTGTTGTGTCCCGCATCTTGGTAAGTCACTCATAAAAAGAAAATTAATTCATGATGTACAACCACGAATGCAGGAAGATGTTTTCAGGTCGGTTTACACGAGGGAAATATTCGCAGGAACGGTCGCGGGGACCAATTCCTCGTTCTCATGAACCAAAATAAAATCTAATCGCGGGGACCAATTTTTCCCTGCGACTGATCATACGAATTCAAACATTCACCTCTATGAAAAATTTCGGTTCTCTTTGTGTGAACTGCAAGTGGGAATATTCCTTGCGACGATCCCCAGCGAACATCCACCACGGGTGGGCCGACCTTTACTCTTTAAGAAACCAGTAGGTAAAGTAACAACAAAAAACAACATTAAAACATGCCAATGAGGGTCTTTCATTCACAACACTTGGTTTAAAGTAATTTTTCACAGACTACATAACCACGATGTCAGCCGCTCGATGTAAGCAAAAAACGTTTTCCACGACTTAAACCAAACCAGACAAAATGTCGGCCAATCAATGTGGACTTTACTCCAACACTGTCCAGTCACTTGGTGACTTTGCGTCACACAATGGCGGGAAAATTACAAGCCTTTGATGAATTGGCCGCTTTTCGGTGAAACAATGTATGGTAACTTTTCCTGTTTGTTTTTCAGTGCCCAGAGGATTCATTATCTTGTCAGAAGCAATTTTTTGCTGATCTTCAGTATCAGTTTTCCTTGTTTAAAGTCGAAGCTGGCTTAAGCTGATATGGCCATTCGAAAGTCGGAGATTTTGGCGAAAGCTCCAAAAATACACGAGTACTCTTAATCTTACAGGGGATGTTGTGGAAGGTTGTGAACCAGAAAAAGTTTCAGTATAGTTTTGAAACTTTACAAGACATAGCCTTATTAAACTGTCATTCTTTCTTTAACAACAGAAATTATGCGCATTTTTCGATCTTTGGCGACCTCAGTTCGGTTGTCATTTAATTGACTCTGCTTGTCACTGGTTTGAGTGGTTACAGTGACTCATGACATTGTACATTTGACGTGGTGTGTTGTACTGCCTGTATGTTCAGCTGTGGTAGTAGAACTCTTTGTAAATTCTTCATTGCTACTCACTTTAGTGGTTCATCTGCGTATAAAGTAGAAATAAAGGCAAATGTTTAATAGCCGTCTCGTATTTATGTATTTCATAGGGCAAGTAACCTGCGAGCAGTTATTTGTAAACCGGCTGTTAAGAGAACCTATCCTTGATTTTAAATTGTCGCTTGTGTGCCCATCTAATATACTTACTTTTCGGGCGGAGAGAAGCGACAACCGGAAATACGTCTGCGCTCGCAGGCTACAGGAGCCCTGCCAGCCCACTTTAGTGAGCAATCAGCCGGGCTGTTTTGCTATTGAGTTGTGTGTCAAACTGTAAATTTTTATAGTCCGTCCCGTTCCGTCTCAGGCCATAGTCCCCTCCTCCAGGATTCGCTTCCTTTAATCGTCGAGTACTCTTGCAGGGTTCGCACGCGCCTTGAAAGTCCTTGAAAGTCCTTGAATTTAAAAACAAAAATTCAAGGCCTTAAAAGTCCTTGAAAATTGCAGTCGGTCCTGGAAAGTCCTTGAAATTTGTTGCCAAGTTTACTCAACAACGCTTCACAAGTGCCTGAGACGAAAAGTGGCGAACTCTCTACATCGAGCATCTGATGTGGCATTATATTGGCTTGATTTTGCCCGTCTTGGGGTACTTGAAAAAATTGAAATGTGTCCTTGAAAGGCCTTGAAAAGTCCTTGAATTTTTGGTCGAAAAAAATGTACGTACCCTGTCTTGTGTGTCTCTGACGAAAGGATGTTCTGGAAATTCTTACTAAATTCAATTCAACCTGTACCAAGAGAGAATGAGGTGCCTTATCCTCTCTTGCCTGCACTTACATGGTTTACACACGCAACAATCGGCTGTAGAGGAGGGCTTGGGACCTACCGCTAAATACTGACCCTGTTGGGAAAAGGCAAAAGACAAAAAGGTTAATTCCTCAGGATGGTCGCGCTTGGCAAACGAAGAAAACATGGCAATCCAAGGGGAAACTGGAAAGAGGCGTCTCTCCAGCTCCCCTCACGGTTTTTTCGCTCCCTTCAGTCCTGCCGGGCCTCGACCCGACTGACTGAAAAGGGACTGACGGCAGTCTGCATTGGAACTTACTGCTGGACATACAACTCCTTTTAACACACACAGAGATCTGGTGAAAACGAATACGCCGGTACAGATGCTTAAATGACACTTGTCGTCTGTAAACCAAGGCGGGTCCTTTGGAGGCGGCTGTGAGGATGGAAAAAATTGTGTCATCTCTTGATCACTCCTGCGACGTAAGCTTAATAAGAATAAGATACGTAGCCAATTGAACACCGAAAGAAATGTTTGTTGGTTTCTTTTTTCTCGTTTGTTTATTTGCTTTATCTTCTTGTTTTTGGCTCCAATAAAAAGAGAGAAATTAAGCACCACGTTTACAGCAAACTAGCCGGTTGCTGTCCATATCATCGCGTATTCGCGCATATTAAACCCAAATGGACTGGTGCCATGCTATCCAGCGAAAGTCAGCATTTATCTTCAAAATAATCAGACAGTCGATTCTTTGTAATAAATTGCGTTTTAACTCATATCCATCAATTTATCCATGTACAAATTGGAATAAAACAAGTTCGACAACGATAAAATCAGATTTAAAAAAAAAAAACAGTTTTTACACGTGAAAACCAACCACTTCACGTTGAAAACGACAAACGTAAAACGGGAAAAATTGAACATGTGGTGCAGCTCTCTATTGAGAGGCTCGTGCCATGTGCTGTAACGAATCACGGAAAACAGGCTTAATTATTTCAGTTTGTTTATCCCCGAATAAAAATATCGTAAGGAAGCAAGAGGAGTCTTTTCCCGTGCATTACCCGTGCACCACTCGGTCCTTTATACACAGTTCCAAGATCCCGGATTTTTCTTAGGAGGTGGTGCACCACTATACTAAGGAATGGCATAACTGGCGGGTGGCGTAAATAAATTTTAAAAGCGTACAATGAAAAAGAAGGCTTATGATTGGGCAATAACATAATGTGAACTTCTGAGAATACATAGCAAACGATACAGCAGGGCTAATGCTCGAACATTCAGTACCAAACTGCCATAACATAACAAAACATAAACTCTTCAACCTAGTCTCATGTTTTACTTCAACGCCAACACATAGTTGTTTTTCTTTTCTGGCAGAATACTAGTTATATAAGAATACTGCAGGTCATCTCAAGGAAAGGTGGGGGTAGGGGTCGGCGCACACCCTAAACCCCTCCCCTAGATCCGCCTCTTAATTGACCCTTTCATTTGTACCAGTCATGCGAAAAATGTCCATTTAGTCATCAAACTTACAAATTTCATGGCTCCATTTTTATCAAAGCACGGGTAGGGTCCAGACCAGATCTGTGGTTTATTTTTACCAAATCCTCCCTGACGCTTCACCAACACACCACCGCGGGAAGAATGAAAGACAAAAACTGTACAGAAATAAATGGCATAAATAGCAAATACACTTACAAACATTTTATGACGATACAACTAAATGGTTATCACAGCTTGGGGGCCTATCGATGTGGACTTGATGCTCAGAGGCATTTAATTTTGCCTACACTACACAACCGAGCACACTCAAGGTTGAGGCATGGGCGCGTTGGTCAGCCAGGCCCATGAAACAAACAGCGATTTCCAATTATCCTTGAATGGAAATTCACTTTTCGGTTTCTTGATTGCAGTTGACGGTCTATTTATGTAGGGGAATAGTAGGGGCGGTGGAGAGGGAGGAGGGATAGCAGTGAAGTGTGGGCCGGTAAATGTACAGCCCCCTCTATCAAAAGATGAAAGTTGATACATTTTTCGTTTCTATTCCCTTGTGAATTAAAAAAATTAAAAATTACTTCACCTTTTTGAAGACATTCTCGACTTCTTTGATCGAATTTAAAGTCAAACTAGCTATAGCATGAATTACTTTTTGGTTACAGTGGAACCTTAATAATTCGGGCGCCCATGTCGCACCATGAAATTTTAGTCGTCTTACAGGTGGTCGTATTGACAGAGTAGGGTCAAATATATAATTACCCGATCTGTCAGAAAAGAACAGGAAAAAGACTTAAACAGAAAACTCACAATGAAAACAAGGGAGCGAAAACAAGAAAGCGAAATAACTTTGAGAGTTATTAAATGCTGTAAAGTGAAGTCTTCAGGTCTTTTGAAATTTGTATTATTAGTTTCTACGCCCTTTCTTTCTTCTGAAGAAAATAACGGGTGAGGTTCCAAAAGGTGGTACACGTTGGTTTTTATTCAGGGCACAAAATAGTGGTCGCAATAATTTCCATTGTGATATGAGGTAATTCTTCCGTGATTCCTACCCTGAAACAGAGTTCACCCTGCAGTCACTCTGCGCGCGCGTTATTAAGTGACCACCCTTTATCAGTTTTAAGAGAACCCAAGCGCTTGGCGCCGTAAATATTTCATTTTTTCTTCAGCTTCATCGTTGTTTCTACTGATTTAGTTCCCTCATAAATTAGCCTAAATGTTAACTCTACGAGTTGGAAGTAGTTACTATGACAAGAAATGACTTTCCGTTGCCGTTTCTGAAGTTGCTCAAGCTATCCAATTTCGTGCGGTAACTCACTTACCCAAAAACAGTGCTGTGATTGTCCCAGCTTTATGCGGTGGCATCATAGTTTCAACTGATCAACCCTAAACGAATCGTCCAAACATCTGCAGTGATGAAATCTTACCACCAATGACAAGAAAAACTTCAAACCAAGTATCAGATATGGGAATGTCTGGAACAGGTTTTGTTTTTATACGACGATTGAGCCACTGTAGGATTTTCTAAGCTCTGGGCTCCAGCATTTGAAGAACTGGTGTGAACTACTCTCTCCTTGTTCTCTTCTTGTGTCATCAATAGTGATACAACCCGCCAAACGAAGACTACCACGGTCAGCCTAGTTTGGTTAACAAAAATTGTTTATCACTTTCAACGCCTCAAACGATTCCAATTCTGATTTTCGCATGGATAGTTGTATTCACTGTTTGCTTTCTTCTCAGTTGTGACTGTGTTTGAATAATAATATTGATGATACGAAAACTTTTCCGCAAGGACTGTAGCAGGTTATATGTTACTCAAATTGCTGGTGTTCCTTGTGTGATGTGACAGCTACAAAAAATTACTTCAACAATTCTACCACTGACCACAGCCAATAGCGCCAGTATTAATTCAACATATCAGACTATAAATATTCACGCTGATTATCAAAAGTGACATGGGCACTTACTACAATACATAAAAAGGAATGAGCTTGGGGGATGTCTCACAACAACAAAATTTATTCTTTTACCAAGAAAATAATTACTTCAAAAAGACTTTCACTTGCAACTAGTAAAACGGGGGGTGACAACTCTAACAAACGCTGTTTGAGCAACACTATGTGTAATGCATCAGTCAATTCCAGCAGTGCCCATCCCCCCCCGGGCAACCGCGGGTCATGTGCTCACGTTGTCCGTCCCGGTGGTGGGGCATTCGCAATTTTATCGCTGCCTGGGGGCTGGGCATTTGCGTTCCCCGGGGCGACCCAGGGCATTTGACACGCGGCGTGTTTTTAAAAGTAGCATGGAGGAATTCATCGACAAAGACCGAGGCGTTTGTTTGGAGATTGCATGTTTTTAAAGGTATGTTTTCTTAATTTTTAGATATTTCTTCATTACTTGTGAGCACATAAATAAAAGCAACAACTTGAACTATATTTTGGTTTATCACATATCGGAAACAATCAACGTGAACACGACTATTTCGCATTCAAAACCGGCCCAGCAGTTTTTAAATTCATGAAAGTCAACCTGGTTTAAAATACCTTAGGCTTACGAATCAAATGATGCGATCTTCAAGACAGATATTGCATCATCACTTAATCAACTAGCATGGACTTTTGTCCTTGAGGTCTTACCATTGCATTAAAATACTGAAAAGTGGAACGTTTTATTCCCTGATTGAGAAAAAAGCAGCAGAGGTGTTGGATGGCGACGATCACGGGGGCGGGGCATTTGCCCTCTTCCTTCGTCCCCACCCCGGGGGCATTTAGACAGCTTATGTGTCCCCACCCTGGGGAATTTGTCCATTTTTTTCAAAAAATGGGCACTGCTGGAATTGACTGATGAATAACTGTGAGTCATTGGAAACTTGGAAGATCCTCCCGGCTTTTTCGGTGACATCCTTGTAAAAATGGCAAACTTCGCTTTTTTCTTCCTGCAATATCCCAGAACTGTCATATTTCCCGGAAAAATTCCCGAGTTTCCCGGAAAAATCTTCAGATTCCCGGAAGAATTTTGTTTTTCTCCCGGAACAGGCCTTGTTAGAGTTGTGACCCCACCCCGTAGTAATTGTATCATAACGGAGAAAGGAAAATTACAAATGTCATACATCACTAGTTGTGGCTCCAGGTTCTCGGGAGATGAAGACAAATAACGTGTGAGGAAATACCGATTATTACGAAGAAAATTTCGTTATTCCAAAAAAACTAAGCTCATTATTCCATTATTGCAGCGCAAACATTTTCGTTATTTTTATTCCATCATTCCTCTTCATTTCCCCAAAGTCTCGTTTGCTCCCATGCAGCAGCCTCGTTAGCCTCTCAAGTCTAAGCGCCCTTGTGAATAGGGAAGCGTAAGCTCGGTCCATGGCGGTCTATTCCCAGTTGTCTGGATATAAGTCGAACGCGTTGAAGTATGTCCAAGGGTGTCTCTCAAGCGTTGATTTCCGAGGGGCCACTCTCCACGCAGCAACTCATCACAGAAAAATATATTGGGGAGCCGATGATCTGGCGTACGTGGCCTGCTAAACGTAGGAGTCCTGAAGATGCTGGACAGGCCATCTCGGGCAACCACTCCTGTCTGGAATCTCGTCCCGCCACTTGATGTTGAGGAGCTTTCCAAGACAGGTTGTGTGGAAGTGGTCCAGCTTCTAAGCGTGGCGTTGATGTACCGTAAAGGATTCACATGCGTGAAGCATTGTGGCGGGAGGGACACATTTACTCTGGACAACCCGCTTGGTGTCTAATGTCCCTTCTGTTCCAAACCTCGGTATGTAAGCGCCCCAAGGATGCACTGGCCCACTGAAATTCTGACGTTCACTCTGACGATAGACCATGATGTCGGGCTCAATGAAGGGTTTTCCTGGGGTAGACCGATGTATTCCTTCAGGCTTCTTCGTACTGATGGTGAGCTTAAAGATCGAGAAGGCTCCGCTGTATCGTAGCATCGTCAAGGGCACAGTCCTCGGTAAACAGGAGGTCTCTCGTGATGCACGTCTTAATAGTCCTATCTTGAAGTCTTGTAAGGGTTAACAGCTAATATTGAATAGTTGACAGGGGAAGGAGAATAACTTTAGTGCTATTGTTCAGGTACACAAATTGGAGAAGGCTTTTCTGACTCACACCTGTCATAAGTAGTGTTTTCTAGCAAATTTGTCGCGATAATTATTTTCTGGACCCTACCCTCGCGCATATCACTCCCGACTGGTTTATTTATCAATCACAACTTTTGAAATTCAATTAAATATCCTATTCTTTTGACGTTAGTCAGTGCGGTTCACATGAAATCACGTGATCAAGCGTCACGTCTCTCTCTGTAACGGGAAGCTCGTCGCAAACCTGGGTGCTGAAAGCCAACCCTGCAAAAGACGAAAAACGGTTGAGGCTAACAGTAAATAGTGCGATCTAAACAAACAACGAAGAATGAAAACTGTTTTTTTTTTAGTCCGTTCGCCCTTTAAATTTTCAGTTCACTTGCATGACTCTAAAATTCTTTGTTATGGAGTCATTTGGCAACGTTGAAATCGACCGAAAGTGCTAATAACTATAACCATTGTTGAGAATGCTCTCGTTACCGAATCATTATTGTTGATAGATTGACAGGTTAGGGAGTTGTTACATCATATGTGGTGTTTTTTAATCCTCAAACCAGGGTAAAATGAATTCTTTTGGTGTTCTGTGGCGAGGCAATTCAAGCTGAGAGTTATTTGCGGGAGAAAACAGTAATTGCTCGATATGTTAATGTAAATGGCCAAATTTGGGTTACATGCCTTCTCTATTGTGTTTCTTTGGTGCAGTAGGTTTCACCTAGTTTTCCTCGCTTTTAATAGCTCCGTAACATCTCAGCCAAAGAGGTCCATAGCTAAATGGTGAGAAATAAAAATGCCGACGTTTTGCCGCCGCACTCACCAACCAAAAGTGGTCTCTTTGCGCACATTTTGATGCATTTCAGGATGTAGTTATCATAGTAGCCCTGGAAAAAAATAAAATCAATTGCTAAAAACTCAAATCAATGTCAAACTGCAAAAACTCGCGAGATCTGGAAACACTCCATTAAATCATCTAGCCAGCAGGACAGGCGCTACTGCTAGTGTTGGTATTGCTCCTTTGGGTGTTTTGAGCACGTTTCAGACCACAATTCGACCATTACTTTAACCCCCAAATCCAAATTTGAAGAAAATTGCCGACCTAAAGGTATACGGTAACCTTAAGCAGTCTGGAAGACATCACACAATGGCGCATCAAATGTCACCTACCTTCTCCTCGCGATTTTCCTGTTTTGTTTATAATTTGCTTTGATCTAAAGCTTTGTTACATACGGAAACCTTTGGGTGCCTGTAACTCACCTAAAACCAAAGGCTGGAAAATTAAATTAATGACTCCGACCGACAAACAAGTTCGTCATTTTCCTCGGACCTCTCTTTCGAACTTCAATTTCGGTCAAGGTTTTTTTTTACTCTGGTATAAATTTGTGCTCAGTGTTTTAATTCTGTATACACGCAAAACTAGAGGCTGAAGTTTTTCCCGGAAATTTGACGTGGAGACTAACGTAGGGTTACCAATATTTGCTACTGTGACCTTTTCGCATCGACGTGAAAACATTTCACAAAAACATAACGACCTTCCACAACGATTTCACAACGAAAAACGTTGATGTCGGCCGAAAATTGGCGAATGAATAGTTCTTATAACCTCTGCGGGGCTCACGCTTCAGAATCTGCCGAGGTTTTCTTCAGGTGTACGGAAGGATGGGCTAAGGTAGAAGTTGCTCTGGGCGAAAATGTTTCCCAGCTTGGACGTACCATAAAAATAATTTGCGGACAAAGGCTTTGCTACCCGGAAGCAAGAAAGAGTTTTTAAGTCACGGGAAACGGATTCTCTCCTCCCAAATGCAAATTCTGCTTCCAAAAGATGTTTTGCCATCTTAACAAAGCTCAATTTGGAAAAGACAAGGATCGAGAGGGACGTCAGGGTAAAGAAACACAGCGGAGAATTTTGCTCCTTTGCTATTTTAATTCATAGAGCTTAGATCGAAGGAATTTGTGAAATCATTTTTTTAACAGACACATCGCAGCTTATATGTTTAGTATACGTATTTTCCTGCTTAGTTCCCCTGAACAACACCAAATCCCTTGCACGGCTAATCTTGGTCCCAGACTATCACTGTTTCCCAAAAGTGAGCCAACATTCTACAAAGAGATCCTTCAGCTGGCCCAACATACAATGCTAACCCTAACCTCGTGAAAAATTACTCAGCAACGGACATTTTTTCTTGTATGTTTGCCTTGCGTTGTATGAAGCATAAGTCAGGCCAGTTTCTTTAAGAATTGATGCTTACCTTTCCTCGACCAAGTCGAAGACCATTCTGTAAAAACAAAGCCGTAAAATAAAACCCTCAAAACCTTTAAGTGAACAAATTAAATACCTGAAGGGACAATACAGTTAAATTTTTCGGAGAAGAGCGAATTTTTGGCACGCGAAAAGGGGTGTAAGTGTGCAAGTGGGGTAAAACTGATTTCTCTCCAATTAAAAAATATTGCGAGAGAAAAACGACAAAGGAAGAAACCGTTCCGCAGCTGGCCAAACGTTTGGAAGCAAAATTTTCTCTGAGTGCGGCAACAAACTGATCTAGTTCAAGCCACGTACGGTTATATTGTTAAGTAAAACGACTTCCTAGCAATTATATAAGATGCTCGACTCCGAAGAACTAAAACAAACTAAAGTAATAACACAAAAATCACGTAAAATGTAAATAGAAAACATGCAATATTTCGCGCCAGAAAAGATACGGCACTGTTATCGAATATCGCAAAGTGAGCGGAAAAACGAGAAGTGTATGCCAGATCCTGGGTATTGTTTATGTATTGAAAGAGGATGAGTACCGCAAGGAAATTATACAGAATGCGTTTTGTCCATAGATCGGTAAACCCTTTCGCCTATACAAATGTAAATTTGACATATTTGATCAGACAGCTTTTATTATCTATTTTCATATGAATAATGATCGTCGCAGTTGTGATCGCAATTTTTGCAAGTGCGTAAAGAAGCCTGAAAAAAATTCAGGACTTCAACGGGGCTTGAACCCGTGATCTCGCGATTCCGGTGCGATGCTCTACCAACTGAGCTATGAAGCCACTGACGTTGGGAGTAGGTCAATTTTGGGTTCATATGTTCCCGTGAAAGATATGTTAAGTGAGTAAATGCATATGAAAGAAATCAAAATTGCGATCACAACTGCGACGATCATTCTTCATTTGATTTCATATCCGCAGTTCACATATGATTTCTTTCTAAATAGTTAGAAAAATTTATTCCAACGCCCCAACGCCATGATTGACTTAGCGGCCGGAGAATACTGATCGAATTTTATAGGACGCCCGACAAATACAGGGAAATCAGCAAGTTTATGGCAATATTTCTTGGTGCTCGTTGAATGTGATTATCGGGAACGCAACCACTGATCTGTTTTGTTCCAAATGGAAACAAATATTGATGGCAGGTTACTACACGGGCACCCTTCCCAGTGAGTTTGGGGTGTCTGTGGTTATTACGACTCAGAATACACAACTTGGTTTGTCTACTACTGTAACAGCTACTTACTTTCCAAATTAAGAACAGATTACACAGATTACAGATTACACGTGTCCTTCACTGGATTCTTAGTATCTACACCAATCATCGTTATTTTTTTTAATACGTCGTTCTGACAAGCTACCCTCTTAGAACAACGGGAAGATGTTCCTCCAAGAAATTATTTTACGGTTCGTAAATGCTATTAGCTACAGATCAGGGGTGCGTTATCGTTAACCAAGTCACAAAAAGCTGCATTTGCAAAGTTAGGGCGCCAGGGTAGGCAATCTCTTGTCACTCATAAACGAGGTTTCTTTCAATAAAGCTGGGTTCAGCGGTGCACACTACTCCCCCGGTTCGAGGCTTGTTCCCAGTATATTTTGTTTTTTTATTTTACCCAGGTGTTTAATATTTTGGGTATGGATGACAAACGGCTTGAGGTAAACCTGTAAACCTGAGATGGACTTGCGTGACTTCTGATGGCCGCAGTAACGCTCTTGATTACTAATGAACATTTTAGGCCAGTAAAAGTAGCGTACCGACCGTAGTTAGTGGCTTAAAATGTTACAGTATATATACTGCATTAATAGCATAATATGTGAAAACATGTACTGCCTGCTACAGAAACCGCGCTATTATACAGGGTGGTGAAGAGAGGGTCCTAATCACGAGCCCATTTTTCCTCAAATCACGATTCACGCGTGTATTTTATGGCATTTCACGAATCGTGCATTTTGACAACACAGAAAACGGTCATTACTCGACTTAAGTAAAGCTAAGTAAGTCACGCATTTTGCCGCGCATTTTGCCGTTCCGCGCCATCTTGGGAAAAGAACTAATGTCCTCCTCTACTTCCTCGTCTTTTCTTAAATCAATCGACGTTTTACATCAGTTAGGTAAGCAATACACTTTCACTGTAATTACACTGTAATTCTTGTGTGGGGTGATCTAACTTTTGGTTGGAGCGATCTAACGTTGGAGCGATCTCACCGTGGGGCGATCTGACCGGATATCGGTCAAACTTGCGAAGAGTTTCGAGATACTGTGCATAGTTAACGTAAACCAATTGTGACGTTTTTAAAATTGTAAAATACTGTAAAAGAATTATTAATCAATGACTCTGTTGACAAGTAACAGGAGCCTGTTGACGGACAGTAACGTTTGCAATAAGTTAATTGACATATGAACCACTTTTAGATTCTCGATTTTCACGAAAAACGAATCACGGTTCACAAAACAAGTTCAAGGATCACGCTAGGCTATCAATTCACGGATCACAACTACAATTGATTTGTTTTCAGGTGTCACTTTGTTCTTGATTTACAATTGACTTTTCAACATTTTGGAAAAGATAACAAATTTATTTATTAAAAACAAAAGTGTAGTCATAACGACACTGACCTTTGTGAAGCCAAGTCCTGGAACAACGATAAGATCCAATCCACCTGATGTGATGGCTTCTTCTCTATCATCATCCTCTGAACATGTAAGCATCAAGAAACTCGATATTTCAACTATTCACTCCCATGATCTCAATATTAATTATCCTTACTGTCTGTCATACATTGCTCATAATTATAGTGTTAGTTCTGAGAATATGGTGTTAAATCAGACATTATCCCCTTGGCTAGCAGTTGATTTTTTTTCTTTATTCTCATCACTTGTCTGCTTAAATATGTCTTATATTATGATAATTATTGCAAGGATAAATTACTTATAAAAATGGTCACTTTTGGCAGTGAAAGGGTTAACAAATTATGCCAAACAGAGTTGATTCTAAATTGCATCATTGTGGGATTGCACAAAAAAATAATACAAATAAATGTTTAAATTTATATTAACAGAGTTACCCACCTCACAATTCAAATGTGAATTTCGTGCCTGTAGGTGACTAGAATTGGATCTCATGCTAACTTTAAAAACAACTTCTCACCCTTGGTCACAACAGAAGTGTGAAGTTTCAATTGCCGCTACTGAAATCTGGTTGGCAAACACTTTAGATGTCATAGCAAACAATAAATGTAGTTTTCTGTTTACTTTTTTATTTCAGTGATTTGACACAAAAATAATTTCACTCGGTTCATAATCTTTGGGGTCATGGTTAATGTTTGGCTGAACAGGCTGACCAGGCTGAACAGTCACCTGCAGGCTGCTGTATATTCCAGGAAGTAACTGGCAGTGACAGCATGTCCTCCATAGAGTGCAATTTGACCATGTCCATGTTGGGACCAATATAACGAGGAACAAAACAATCTCTATGAGGAGAAAAACCAATAAAAACCTCAGAAAATGTTTTGGTCAAGCCAGTGCTGTGGAAAGAAGTATCCAACACACAAATCAGCATCACACAGGTTCAATGTAGTCTGCTGTAATTATAATATTTTTTAACTTCTCAAATTAAATCATGTTCATGACTACTTACTTTCTTGTCTGAAAAACATCCTAAACAATGATTGGCAGTTGGTGAAGAGCCAAAAAAGAAAAAAAAAGTGCATACATTATAAGAGATCAAGGTGATCAAACACATCATTCAGGGAAATTAATCAATCAATCAATCAATGTGCTAGTGTTTGAAACAGACTGAAAATCATATTACTCATTATTACTTATATTATAGGAATTGGGAGCTTGGGAACAAGAAACAGAAACCAGCAGTGTTGGAAGTAGGGGAATTGAGAATAAGGGACATTTTCACTGAGCATGAAAACAAACTGAAGAAGGAAAATGTGTCTTGAATTTCTGCAAACAGAAAGAATTGGGTACCAAGAGTTATTATGTTAAATGATTTAGGAAGGGGATGTAGAGAGACTCCTTCCGCCAATGGTTAATAGCCAATTTTGTTACTCATAACAATTGGCCTGCTGGATGCAAGATCTTCCTCATAAAAAATAATTTTTTTATAAAATCGTCTTCATATCCTTTATCGTCATCCAGCCATACCTTCAAAATACCTTCAGTCTGAACTTCAGATGGCATGCTGAGGTAAACTGAAATTCTCTTGCTTGACTTGTACTCCTCCATTCCAAGGAGCTAAAAGAAGTAAAGTAATTAAAGACTGGAGTTAAACTTTTCCCTCAGTCATGTATTAACTGCCTGGAGTGCATAGCTTACACTGCTCTAGAAATGTAAAATTTCAGTGTCCAAAACATTACATCCCTCTGACAGAGGAAACCATAAAAATCCCACCTATCACAGAAAAAAAAATGAAAATAGTCGCCTTAATTTAAATAAGACAAGAAGCAGGGTGGCCCAGCAATAAAAGGAGAATAGTGGATAAGGGTCTATGGATGAAGGGAGAATAGAGAGGAGGAACTGAGATTTTGAAAGTAGAAAGGTGTTGGAGAATTAGTACGGTTATCAGTTAAGAGAAGTTTGGCGCCCACGTTTTGCCGTTAAAACCATGTTACCGTCACGGGGAATGCAAATAAAATCCATTCACTACTTTTCGGGCTGTCATGTTAAGACTGATAACATGACAGCCCCGCCTCCAACAATTTTACTTTTCAATAAAACCTGGAACTAGAAACTGCAAAACACCATGAAAATCACCTTCTTGATTTGTGATTTATGATCAAAACGAAAAATATGATATTTTCTTTGTAGATTTGACTCGCGTTTCTAGTTCCAGGTTTTATTGAAAAGAAGAATTGCTGGAAGTGATCACTGATTAAAGGGCGGGGTGGTATCCACTCTGAGAAAGGAGGGGAAGTGAGTGAGTTTACGTAAGAAGTGCAAAGCATCACCTTTACCCTACTGAATAACATACAGTATTCAATGTCCAAAATAACCAAAATAACGAAGATTTAACGTTAACACGCACTTCGGTATATCTACAACCACACATCTTTCTCATATTCTCTTACAGATGCGATTCCGCTAATGATGGGCAGTTTCCATTTGTCAGAACTGGCCAGCCAGACCGGTCATTTTGAAAATGAAAAAGGCTTCTTCAGAGAGTTTTTGCTAAAAAAATATTCCTGCTATGCATACT
>OX419343.1:245000-317500 GCA_948470475.1 Galaxea fascicularis | reverse complement strand
AACGAAAGCCAAAAAGCCAAAGTTTTTCAATGAATGTATAAAGCTAACTTGGAAAGTATTCTGGGAAGGGAGGGTCCATGCCAAAACCATTCTTTGCAAGGGGTATAGATTTTTTTCTGGAAACAACTGGATCTCTTAATATATATGTATATATACATTTAAATGCACACTGTTTATTTTGCAGAAATGGTTAAGTCGAAGGCTGATGGTGTCTTTCCTAGGAGTATGTTCATTATTAACTTATATAAAATATTACACTGAAGATTATGACACAGCAGTGTACCATCTTGGATTTATTGCTAGTGGGTTTACAATAGTGGTGTATGGATCGCCTCTTATATCAGTGGTAAGATTTATCTTGAATGTCAAGTGCTACCTTTCATTCACAACCCATACATGGCAAGTTGGAACGACAATTTAGCAGTTAATCAGAAGTCATTTGGGGCTTTATTCTATTCACCCATTATTAATTTTAATAATAATTATTAGTAGTGGTTACCTTTAATTTCAGGTTTAACCTAATAAACACATCCATATTAATTTTTCATTATTCCCTGTTCCATTCTCTACCAAATTCAGGCTTTACAGGGCCTTATGTTACCTATAGAAGGAAATAATCAAGATAACAGTGTATTAATTTTGTAATTCACAATATTGGTGTACTTGAACACAGCTTTACTACCAAATAATTTGCGTTTATTTATTTATTTGTTTATTCAACTCAATAGTTTATGAGGAACATCCAATTTGGCCAGGGCTAGTTTAAATGGAGTCCTGAAATTAAAGTTAAGGGCAAGTATGATATTTGCAAAGCACTTTGAAGTGATTTTCACTTCCATTTACAGGTAAATGTGATAAAACACAGGAGTACAGAGTTCATGACATTCTCTGTGTGTATGGCAACCTTTATAGTTTCTCTTCTTTGGACAATTTATGGACATCTAGTTCAAGATAATTTTATTCTGGTAAGTTGTACTGGACACCTGTGATACAGTGGGTTTGTTGGCTAATGAGACACTTGCCTCATTCATCTGGCCCATTCTTTACTGTTTCCTCGTCAATCACAGTGTTTTTTTGCCTTAATTTGTAAAGGAATGCTAGGGAGGGGGGACAGAAGGTTTTCAATGCAGCAGAGTCATTCCATTGGCCAGGACAGGATTGGATACTATATTACTTTTAAAAAAGAAACAATCGTGATATTTGTTTGAGGGCTTGATGTGACACTGATGCAAAGTGGGTATTTCTCCTGCAGATTTCCTCAAAACTCCCTTTGAGTAAAGCATAACCTTCCTTTTTTCTTTCAAAAACAATATTCAACAAAAATGTGATACCTCACAGTTTTCCTTTTAGTTTAACTGCCTTAGGATATATAACCTTCCAACTTTGCTCTGACATTTTGAATAAGCTCCATATTATTTTTTGAGCAGTGCAGTGCATATTTGTATATTTTTGCTCACAAAATGCCTTTTCTGTTCATGGGTGGTGCTAAGAAGCAAAGTAATTTACTGTTAGTTATAATGGTTACCAAATTGGATTGGGAAATTACGTTTTTGTACTCACTGCTTACACTGTGTTGTTTCTCTTCTTTATCAGATACCAAATGGGATTGGTGTGATTTTAGGATCAATGCAACTGCTGTTATTTGTTCTTTATCCAAGAACTTCACAAAGAACTATAATTTCTGAAATGAGGTCGAAACCTGTTAAGCCTGTTTAGGTTTCTATAGTTCTGTCTTGGGTTTCAGCATGTTCTTAATGTACAACTCCAGCTTTTAAGCAGATGTTGGCAGCAAAAACAATGTTGTAGGGAGGCCGTTCAAATGGCTCCAACATCCACTGAACATCTCAGCCAACATTTTCAAGAATTTTCACTGCGGAAACTTGGAACAAGGACCAGGCTTGATGCATGCATGCTTCTTGATCTTCAACAAATGTTAAATGTTCTGTTCAAATGGCTTCAACATGTCCAACGAAGGAAATGTTAAAGAGGTGTCGAACGAAAGTTTAAACCTATTTAAATTTGTTTCAACACACTTTCAACAATGTCGGGTGATCTGCTCAGATGGTCTCAATATTTTTTGAACATTAATGTTGAGGCAAATGTTAAAACAGACTTTAGAAACAGCCACAGAGGCCCACAATCCAAGTTCTTAAACTGTGAATATGTTCTTTCCTTGGAGTCATCATCATCATCATCATCATCATCAGTAAGGCAAAGAATTGAAACAGCAGTATTTTTGCCATGTGGCACAACCAATAAAAACTGCTTTATTAAATTGGATTGTTTAATGATCCAGCTTCAAAGAATATGAACTGATAGAGAATGATTACTCCTCCTCTAACAATGTCCTGATTTTGTAACTACTAGTAAGAATAGTCATCAATTAGAAAAAAAAAACATTTTATTACAAATCTGATTCACTACATGAAATAAAGGCTTGTGAAGACTAAATAATAAATTTTATTGTGCTTATCTTGCTACAGACCAAGTTCCTTTATGACAGTAATGTTATAGATAATGATTCCCATAGTTTCATAATATATTTTCTCAATGTTTTACAGCTATGTGTATTTATAAATCTGATAACAGAAATGAATCATCAATAAAGTTTTTGAATTTTTACTCTGACTTTTTATCAGTTATGAACAAATGAATTTGCAAGGTCCTTCATGAATTGTGTAGGCACACAGAAAACTGGCAAGAAATCAGTACTGGAATTTAGATTCTGGCATCATCATCATCAAATCAAATAAAAACTCAACTTTGTTAACAAGGGTGATACTTAACAGTCTACATGGCTGACAAACCCTGTGGCCCTTGAATTCCAGATCGAATTGGAATTCTTTGAGCACTATTAATAATACAGTTGTGCTTGCAGACACCTCCTGCAACTTTTATAACATTCTATATATGTTATAACAATCTGTAAGCAGACCCCTTGTAAATGGAAGCCGACACTTTTTTGAAGGCAGCTCCAACTTGCTTAAATAACTACTGACAGTGCTTCTCAAACTTGAGCTTGTATGCATTTCCATTGTATTACACTACATTTCGGTTGCTTCACTTGCTTGTGAAAATCTAACTGCATTAAAAAAGTCATTGTATAACCCGATACACCCAGCAACCAAGTCGTTTTGGGGGCTTCTACTCCAAAAATTATAATTTTCAAGTTCAGTTTAGTTGATGTTATGATAGATGCTGTACATATTTAATTGGAGAATAATATTATTGTTCAACTGTTTGACTTATTTAATTAGAAGTACACTTAAACTGAACATTTGATTCAGGAGTCATCACTGACACACCCTTTCTCCCATGGTGCTTTCTTTTTTTCAACCTCCTGTGAGCAGACACCAAGTTACTGTCCTGCTGGTGTCTGCTAATGGAGATTTAAAACAAATGGAAGTATTTAAAAACAGTGAATTAGAATTTAACACGGTAATAATTGTAACGGCACCTGTGTGCTTTAATTTCTGCAGTATTTTTTATCCTTTTTTTCTTTTTTAGCTTTAACCGCATTTTACGCCACAATGACTCTCTGTTAGTTATCACAAGACCTTAGCTTTATATACTGCAAAACTTGAGTAATTTTCCATAAGGCTCACAGGAATTCGACAGGCAACTTTGAACAACTTTGGGTAACTTTCAGTTACATCAGAGAACCTCTGATTATTGCTGTTTTAACTCAGAACCTACTAGAGAGTTCATCCCTACACGTCCTACCAAACAGGGTCACTGTAAGAGTTGGCACAATAAATCTCAGCCTTGTGGAAACCTTGAGTATTTAGTTTTCTTAGTTTCATGGATCTCTCTACCACCGGAGCTGAAGCCATTACAATAATAGGACATCCATTGGTTGTCCAGAACCAAACTAGCAGGAACCAAATACAGGTTGAAGTTAAGATCTGGTGTGCTAGAATAGACTGAAAGATTTTCATAAGTTATTAGCCACATACGTTGAACTGAATGTATTATCTCTACAATGCACATACCCTACGTCATGTGTGTGCATTTATTAGTTGTTGGAGACCTGGGGTAACGGTACAACAATAGGTTGTGCCACGTGGGTCCCACCTGTTTGAGGCATGACTATGACAATTGGCTGCTGGGCTTGAACAGGTGACTGAATCTGAGTCTGGTTCAACTGATGTGGCATAACAATAACCAGTTGCTGCTGACTTTGTCCATCACTGCCTCCTTGCTGTGGTAACTGAACAGTGACAGTCTGTGGAGTGGTACTGCCTGTAACCATGCCTTGGCCTTGTGGGGTTTGGGGTTGAGCCATCTGTTGTGTTCCAGGCCCTGAAGTTTCTGATGCACCCATGGGGACATGCATGACCATTGGTTTTGGTACTGCCTCAAACCTGGCCTCCTTCTGCTCTTGTGACTGGTGTGAGATGCCATCTTTCTTCACAGGTTGAGAAGAGTGGTTAATACGCATGTGCTCATAGACACCAGACTTGCGGATGCAAATTGCTCCACAAATACAGCAGTGATAATGGGAATTAAAGACTTTGGTACCACTAGGGCGAGAGCATCCTAGTTTGCAGCGTAACATCTGATAACCTGAAAATGGTAGCATAGCAGGCAAAAGTGAATATCATGCATATCATATCATTTAGGGGAGCAGGGTTGGTGCAGTGGTGAGAGTGCTCACCTTCCACCAATGTGTCCCAGGTGCAATTCCTGGACTCCACGTCATAAGTGGGCTGAGTTTGTTGGTTCTCTACTCTGTTCCGAGAGGTTTTTCTCCAGGTACTCTGGTTTTCCCCTCTGCTCAAAAACCAACTTTTCATTTGATTTACAGTCTCCCCAATAAGTAGAACACTCATGTTCAGCTAGAACGATTTTATTATTATTATTATTATTATTATGCAAGTTCTCACTGAGGCATGCACTTTAAGACAGTTTTAAATTTCTTGTAGACCATAAAATAATGATCATTTGAATCAAGATTTTTGATTATTTAGTGTTGATACCTTCTCTATTCACTAGGAAAGGAAGTTTATGTACATGTAACAAGATAGCTCAAGGAAGAGCACAGCAGATGATTCTAGTCCAGGCATGACCAGTGTGATGCTTGACTATAAAAGAAACAATCGTCACTTGTACATGTAGTTATTTTGACACCACAAATGATTAGAGAAAGAAAGCAGCAAAATGCAGCAATACTTCAGCTGCCACACTGGTCATGCAAGGATTTTCACCACCCTCTTTCTCAGCCATTGTGCTACACATGCTCCCCAATGATCCGTCATCAAACGTTGAGATTTGATGGTCTACAACAAACTGGTCATAACATAACAATTTCTGAAGTTAGTTCCCAGGCTTTGAAGTAAGAACCAATCTTTAAGCAGTTAAATAAACTAAACACATCTTACTACTGGACAAAAGCAATTTACTCTCATTTCTAGTCAGAAATAAGGATGGTGGCATTTTTACAGATGCACAGTTCAGGGGGTTGGGAGTTGGAGCGTGGTGGAGTGGTAATAATTAATTCACTGGAATAGCAGTCGAGATAGTAGAGTCAGTGGTTGCAGGCTAAGACAGAGTCTCTGCACTGCTATGATGTTGCCTTAGAATGTCAACTGCATTGCCAAGATTACCTTAGAATGTCAAGTAATTTTTTTTCTACTCTCAATAATAATTATTATTATTATGAGTAAAAAAAAATACTGTCTTTCCCTGTCCATTTGTAGGAATGGCATTGTTTTTATATACTTACATTATTTAAGCAGCACATAAACTGCAATTAAGCCCTCTTTGCATTAACCTGATTTTAGGCTCTTACCCTGATATCTGATGACAAGGTCTTGTGCATGTATCTTCTTAAAGTGTTCTCTTATTCTTCCTGGCTTGTTTGGCAAACATGTACACAGTGGACAGTGGTACAACCTACAGTCACAAAAGGTGTTCCTACACCTATGAACATCCAAATTGTCTGTCTCATTTAGAACTGATGGGTGCTTGAAACAGCTTGTAGCAGGAGATAAGTTATTCAGCAGAACCTTAAAAACTTGGTCATCCCCCTTTGGAGTGGATGTTGCATCAACCAACATCAAGGAATCCTGCCTGACAGTTTTTGTTTTTGGAGTCTGATTTTGTGAGCTGGAAATCTCTTCATCGAGCAACGGTTTGCTCATGGGATTTACCATGATGAGTTTAGAAGAACCTTGATTTGTGACTGACTGGACAGGAGTTGATGTGATTAATGGGCTTGTTGTTGTTGCAGTCAAGTCCACATTTTGGCTTGTAAGGGTATCAGAAGCTCGAGGGACTTGTCCCAGTGGAAGATTATTGTGTTCTACACCAGGCACATCTACCATGTTAGTATCACTGATGTTACTAGCTGCAGACATCTGGAGATTAGCAGCCTGTAAGCATGGTTCAAACTCCATTGCTTCAACTTGTACCTGCTTTGGCATGCTGCTCTGTGCCTCATCAGCATCAGGCTCCATGTCAATTTCTGAAGGCCCCTGTGGTGTTAAAGTCTGCAAGCCTGTGTCTCCATGTTCATCACTAAGATTTTGACAGGTTCTTGCTGTCATTGAAGAATCCTGACTATTTTCTCCACCTGAAAACATTTACATGTATTTTATGACAATCACAGGAATCTACTAGTGCGTAATAACAAATTATTATTATAACAACTATAATCATAGTTCAATAAAAGCTAAATGTCTTTGTTCACATTTTAATTATTTTGCTTTTACCTCAACTGCTGCATTGTAACCATTGGAACTAATACACAGAAAATCAAAAAGCTCAGGTTTTAATTAGCTGCTTTCCAAGGGCATGGCATTTAAATCAGTGATTTTCAGTAAATTTCAATAAAACAAGGACAAATCTCAGGTTACAGCAGAGCTGAGTTAGTAAATAATTGAACAACATTAGAAACAAATCAGTAAAAGGTACAGATTATGTAAGAACAAAACAAAACACATTAGCAAACCTTTGTTCAACATGGCCTCAACTTGCTTGACTGTCAGCTCTTGTGGTAAATGCTGCTGCAACTGTGAAACTGAAGGCAGTGCTGAAAGACCTGCACTTAAATCAGAAGTGCCATCAGACTGAGCTCCATGATGGGTCAGCTGTAAAGTGTTAGACTGCTCATCAAGTGGTACCACTGTCAATGTTTCACTGCCCTGAATTGACTGTACAAAGACAACCTGAAAATAATTTAATGTGAAAGTCATTTTCAGTGGTAAGATTGAACATAAATGGTGAACTAAAGCTCCAAAACCCCTTGCTAAGAATGTTCAACTTAAAGTTGTATCTTAATGTACTAATTACATTCAATAATTACTGATGAAGGAAAAATGTAACTGAACGTTTTTTAGTTTTATTACTGACAGTAACCTGTGTTCCATCAGATAAAGCCACCATGTTATCTTGTTCTGCACTCTCTAATCCTGTGATCTGTGATGTGTCCAAAGAAGTGTCATTGTCGTCATCATCCATTTCAGCATCTCCTAAAGGTCCTTCCTCAGTATCATCTTTTGCGTCCAACATTTCGTCAATTTCCTGCATGCTTCCTACAGCATGAGCTTGTAGATGACAATAAAGATGAACTTTTCTGACAAGAACCCTTCCACATAGACAGCAGTGGTAGTGCGAGTTGTCAGTTGTTCGACCATTTGCTTTTGTGCACCGTAGCTTACAGCGGAGCATTTGGTAACCTGAAAAAATTGACAGATAGAGCAAAATGACTTTAATAAAATGGCTTCGAAGGTCATGTAAACTTTGCAGTGAAATAAAGCTTTTAAGGTATTCAAATTCTCTCATAATTTTCCATCATCATGTTCAGACAAAGAAATTTGGCAATTAAGTGCCCAGATTTAATTTGATGAGAAACACTTGCAATGTGTCAAAGAATGGCTTTTGAGATCAACCTTAGAAGCATCATCACAAAAGAAACATTGGACATTGAAATATTAACACCCTGCCATTATTATACATCTTTATTATTTATTCCTGTTAAAAACCAAGCACTGAACTTGATGTCAACCCCAATGGCAGTCCACAGGCCCCATTTAATTTTTCCTTTTCTTCTTTGTCAAGAGATTTTTATTTTTAACTTGGCTAATTTCAATTTTCTGTCAGTGAATAAATTGAAGTACCATGAAAGGATCCCCCATAAAACATAAATTAGTTTCTCACCTCCATGCCGTACTATCTGCTTTCCTGAATGCATTTTTTCAAAGTGCCTTCTCATGCGGCCTGGTTTCTGCGGTTTGTTGTTGCACAGTGGACAATGATATCTCTTATTGGTTTTGGTGCAGAAGTGTTCACAGGCTAGGTCAGTGCACATGTAAATGTCCAGTGTCTGGTCATTGCCCAGAACTGAGATGTGCACATTGTGCTCTGTGTTATCACCATCAGCAACTCCCACTTCAGCTTCCCTAACAAGAACATGAACATAACTTTCTTATTCAGTTCAAGAGTAGCATATCAGGTATCTAGTCCTTTTGAAGTCTTGAAACTGAACTATGGCTTGGTCGGAAAAGGGTGTATGTTGTGGTTCAATTTTATCCTTGGTTCAAATTTTATTTTTCTTTGTTTCAAACTCATTATCATACATTACTATACACAAAAACAAAGAAAAATAAAATTTGAACCAAGGATAAAATTGAACCACAACATGTATATTATGATTTGGCCTTACAATCCAAATTTCTTTAAATAATTATTAAATTTTATTGTACTTTGGCCCAAACAGTGGATAGTGATTTCCTCCAGAAAACAGCACCCAAGCCAGTGTTCTCAGTAGAACCCATGATACCCCAATGAGAGACACTCTGGGCAGATGTCGAATGTCTTTTTATTCCCAAGACTGTTGAATCTATCACCAGTGTGGATGTACAGGAAGTATATGTTATAGGTCAATTTGGGTCATGGGTATGTTGGTCTTTGTATTGATACTACTTCTCTTTAACCAGTCCAAAATTATGTATCCAACATACAAAACTTTTAAACTGATACAATTTCATGTTTTCATGTCTAGTCCTTAACAAAAGAAAATAATGTAAAAGCAATTAGACCGCAGCTCACTTAACAACAGAGTAAGTACCAACCTAGGCAACTCAAGCTATATGATACAGAGTGAATGCTGCAATGCCACCATGATCAGGAAACAAAATGCTGAGTAGGGCAAATACAAAGATCTGTCTTCTTGTTTGCTTACATTTGAGGAGTTTGCTTTCTTACTCTGATCATGGACGACTCATAAAAAGGGACTGATTTTACTGACACTGGACATACTGCATTTCCCATTTTATTTTCAAATTAAAAATTGTAAATATTGTTACAAAATGTAACCTTGAGGTAGTTTTTCAGCACTCCCTTTGAAGAAAATTACAGGGAAATTTCACATTTGAGTGCCCTTGATAACACAAGTACAGTTGTTCTGTTCCTTCGAACCCTGATCCATAAACAAACGAGACGTGGGCTCTTCTACAGCAGTGTAACCAGATTTATTAAAGAAATTTTCGCGGTGAAAAGAGAAAGCGTTTTCACCGGTGAGCACGACTTACAAATTCCCCCCGAATCCCCTGAATGCTTAGTGAGAAATACAATACGCATGATTACGTAACTAACACGTGTAACGCAGGAAGCGTGACAGAACAACAGTGATGTAAATGTAGTTGAATCATCATGAAAGACCTGAGTGTATAATGTGTGTTATATCATGCCATAGAAAATACAGCCAACCAGGCCCCAGTTGTTCAAAGAGTGGATAACTCTATGCAGATAACTCGCTATCCAGTGGATAAAATGTATTGGAACTGTCTCTTCTGTATACCACTTGAAAGCATTGCATAACTAGTAGGTATGTATACTGTATTACTGTCTCTTCAAGACACATTTTCCTCTCTTCTCTGTTGGTAAGGCATTCATTTTATTTGTAAAGCAAGAATACACAAAATGGTCTTCAAAGTTACATGTATAACATTTAAATACTACAACACTGGATACCAGACAAACAGACTGACTTATATGGTGTTCAATTTAGTTGAATCCACCCAATCAACACATGAATACTGGCAAAATTTATGGAAAACACTAAATTAATAAGCTGTAACTTTTTGACAAGAGATTAACCAGATTTGAAATAAGTTGTAAAGTGCCAAGAAATGTTACGGCAACTAATCAAACTGAACTCCTTTAGCTGGTTTTAATCTGTTGAAAGAAAAAGAAACCGTAATTCAGTTTGCCTTCTGTTGAAAATGTCCAGTTAAAACCAACTAAAGGAAATGATAATTTGAATAGTGTTATCACCATTACTAACCGGTAATTAGGATTCCAAAATTTGTTTACCATTCACGAATAGAAAACAAAAGGAAATAACTACTGTGTGACTGAGATATGACACTAATCATCATAAACTTGAGAGAACTTTTGCCTTGAAGTTCTCCAAGAAAACCTTGTTAACCATTTAAACCCTAATATCAGTGTGACTGTTTATTCTTGACATCATCTCTGGATTTTCTATGGTTATGATGACAAGAATATTATTTGTTAAACAATCAAGACCTTTGTTACTTGTTGATCACTTCCTTTTTTCTTACAACCTTTTTGTTTGATTGAACAGTGTTACTATCACATGTAGAAGAAATTAAGCATTGGAGACTCTTTAGGGGTCAAATATCCAACACCTCAAAGCCAGTTGAAACAACTTGATTATGCCTTGTTTTGTCCACCCACTTCTCAATGTTTGGATATGTGGTACAGTAGGTCAAAATGACATTGAGGTTAAGTAATATATCAAACACGAGAGACAGTGTTTCATTGGGATATCCAAACACCAAGAAGAGAGTTGAAAATACGATGTGCAGCGGAGTATTTTTGACGGAATTTGAGGTGTTTGGATGGCCAATGAAACACTGTCTCGAGTGTTTGATATATCTTCTCAATTGAAACAAAAACTAAGGAATTAACGGAGAAGTAAAATCGTCAAAATCTATGCTAATTAAGACCGGGTATCCAAACACCCTTCACAGTTGTGATTTCCTTTGTTTTTACTTGATGAATTATTAATGAGTTTGAGAACATAATTTCAAACTAGTCTGATTCTCAACTTTCTTTGTCTCCTTATCATGAATAATTAGAGTAACGAGACAATTTTAACAGGCTCAATTTCATTTTGACCTACAATATATACGTTTACATTGTGGTTCAATTTTATCCTTGGTTTATATCTTATTTTCTTTTGTGTTTCTGGGTATCATGGTAAATGTATGATAATGAATTTGATTCCAAGGAAACTTTAAAGCAAAGCTAAAATTGAACCTGAGTTGGTGTTGCTCAGCTTGACACTATGTTGTGACTCACTTTCATAGAGTCAAATTCACTGTTAAATATAAAGTCAATAAAACTGTGCAGCCTTACTTTCTGCTTCCAGGGTTGATGAGACTGTGGCCTTGCTTTCTTTTCACAGGAAGAACTTGACTTGTCTTTTTGGGGGGAACATCTATTGAAGGGATCAAACAGAGTAAAGCACTTCACAATTTTGAGATGATATTGTCTTAGCAATGCAGAACGAAAGTACAAGGCATGCTGTGGCTAATGCTACCTCTAAAATAATGGGTCTCGTAAACTTTTTATCTGATCTCGAAATCTCTACAGCCTTTGTGAAGAGTATTGAAGTCTCGTTTATAGCGCATTTACTTCAGTCTCAAAGTCTCACATGTTTGGTCTTGGTCTTGGACCTTGCCATCTTGACAAGTAGTTGGGTTGAGTGTTGGTGACATGAACACAGAAGTCTTCTTAAAAAACTCACCAAATATAGAGGACCCTGATGCAGTTCCATCCTGTTGACAAATAAACATAAATTTATGAGAGAACACTGGAACAAGAAGAACCCACAAATAGTTGGTAATATTAAATGTAGTCTCCAATATCTATAATATCAAATTATTGTTGTCATAATCAAATATGTCATTTTCAATAAGATTCCTATACTAGAAATGGTTCTGAAATGAAATTGAATGACAAGTGAAAATCATCAGACTGCTTTAAACACATTAAAATCTTTGCATGTACCTTTTGGTTCTTCATTCTCTCTAATGAATCTGATGACACTGTAGAGGCAATCAATTTAGTCACTGGTTAGGAAAGTACCAATAAAAGTAGTTTGAAATCAGATTTCTTCATCTTATCCAGGGGTGAGAGACACGGAATGCTGTGGAAACCTGGCTTTACAGTGCTGGCACATACACTGCTGTGCTACTGAGTTGTTATATGGATTGATCACAGATTTATGCTGCACCTCAACAGAGTGATTTAACATCACCTGCTACATGTACAGGGGACATGGCAGCCACATATCAGAGCCATTACTGATTGATGCATGAGAATTACAGGCAAAACCTAAAGACTACCTTTCACCAGCACATAAGCACAAGCATAAGCACAAGTGAAAACAGCAGTGACATAAGCATAAGCAGTCAGATAAGAGCAATAATTTAGCCTCCTCAAACTTATTTGTAAAGCCTGGTTTTCACTAGTGATGTAAGCACAAGCACCTTTCAGAAATGTAGTCAGACAACAGAACTCTGTATAAGATGGCCAAATGTTTAGCAATACCTCTGAGCTGTTCAGTGAGTTCTGAGACTCTATCAGCCAGTCTGAAGAGTACTGTCTGAAGTTCAGTCTTCTTTTCACTTGCTTTGGCTTCATACAGGTCATACGCTAGAGATGGAATACCAGTACCAACTGTCAAAGATACTTTGTTTGGTGACTGTGATATAGAGATGGAACCACTCTCGAATTCCAACCTATCACATACAGCAATAAAAGAACATTAGCCTGTCCAATGGTAGTTAGTATAGTCTTCTTGGTGGAGGCAAGTACACTGTACAATCCAGTTGAGAATTTCAATCCAATTCAAGGTTAACACATGGCTAGAACAAGAACAAGAAGAGAATCTGCTGTAAAGCTAAGTCATTTTTAAAGATTACGTTTTCGTGGAAAAGATTTTGCAAGCTTAGATAACAAGTTAACCCTTTAACCCCCAGAAGTGATTATTGATACATTGTCCAGCAGACAGTTGTTAAGAAAAGACAAATTATTTATCTGTGAGAGTCTGTTATCTTGATATAACTCTAAATTCTCTTAACTCGTGTAGAAGGAGCTGTTTAGCAGCTAGAAAGGAGGATTAATAATCAGATCTTGGGAGTTAGAGGGTTAAGAAAATGTTTCAATTTAAATAAAAAAGTATGGTCACACATGCAATTTTAGTACAAGTCATGTAGTTCTCTCAAGAACAATCCTCTTAATCCTATTACAAACCAATTAGCAAATCTACATGGTTCATCTGTAGTAGAATTCTAGGGGTGAGCAAGCATGTATTAGTACAGGCTACTAAAGCTATTGATCAAGTTGGTTTGAATATGTTTTTACACTTTAAGTTTTGGCCTGCCTGACCTTTGCAGTGTAATTAATTTCCCATCTAGGTTTACCTACAGCTCTAAACAAGAATAATTATTCTTAATATTATGATAGGTGTTGTCATTGTGGTTTAAATGATAGCTGAGTTAATATTGTTTGTCACACAATTGAGTCACATAGATGTGGATCATGATGTTTCGACCGCTATACTGCTCGTCTTCATCAGGCGATGGTGTAGACTGGTTGTGTAACAGTATAAGTAGCACCATGGTTTGTGTTGATTGGTGCGTTTTGATCCTCTCTTACGCTGCTCTTGATTGGAGGATTTCGATCCTGGTCGTTCAAACTAGAGATTGTTCCCTCAGCAGTCCACCTTGGCACAGATCGGCTGTTGTGTTGTTTGATCGTGGGCATCCACACCACCAGAGAACCTGTGCCCAAAATTAAATCACTGCGGTTCTACCATACATCAAAGGGTTATCAGGGACTCTTCGCCGTTGGTTACAACAGCAGGGCATATGGACTGCTTTCAGATCCAACACAACACTTAGATCACACCTTGTGCGACCCAAGGACATTGTCGATCCAGCAAAACAAGACAGAGTAGTGTATAAGATTCCCTGCTAGTGTGGCAAGGTCTATATTGGAGAGACGGGAAGGTCTACGCATGGACAGATTAATGAACATGAAAGGGACAGAAGGCTTGCTCAAACCCAAACTCCCACCATTTCAGAACATAGCAATGCAACGGGGCACTATCCACTCTGGGATGAGGTTAAGTTTATTGACTGAGACCCACATTGGCACACCCATAGGGTTAAAGAGGCTATTCACATAACACTTCTCCCTGACAACATCAACAGGGACAGTGGAATTGAAATTCCTGAAGTGTTGATGCCCACAATCAAACAACACTACAGACGATCTGTGCCAAGGTGGACTGCCGAGGGAACAAGCTCTAGTTTGAACAACCAGGATCGAAATCCTCCAATCAACATCGGCCTAAGAGAGGATCAAAATGCACCAATGACCACGACCAGGATCAATTAATGAATATGAAAGGGACAGAAGGCTTGCTCGAACCCAATCTCCCACCATTTCAGAACATAGCAATGCAACGGAGCACTATCCGCTCTGGGATGAGGTTAAGTTTATTGACTGAGACCCACATTGGTACACCCATAGGGTTAAAGAGGCTATTCACATAACACTTCTCCCTGACAACATCAACAGGGACAGTGGAATTGAAATTCCTGAAGTGTTGACACCCACAATCAAACAACACTATAGATGATCTGTGCCAAGGTGGACTGCTGAGGGAACAATCTCTAGTTTGAACAACCAGGATCGAAATCCTCCAATCAACAACGGCCTAAGAGAGGATCAAAATGCACCAATTAACACAAACCACGGTGCTACTTATACTGTTATGCAACCAGTCGACACCATCGCCTGATAAAGACCAGCAGTATAGCAGTCGAAACATTGCAATCCACATCTATGTGACTCAATCGTGTGACAAACAATTAACTCAGCTGTCAAGAATAATTCTTGTCTGCACCAAGCTTAAGCCGAGGCAATTATCATTATTCTTCAACATGAACGCAAATCACTTTATATCAAAGCTCCACGTGGTCTCCACACCAATTAAGCTATTATGAGCATGGGCTGAAGAAAATAATTACACTTCCACTATGAAGATTATGATGATGTAAGTGATCATTGCAGTTACAAACATTACTTGAGCAGTAGCAAAAAATAGCCTAAAATTCATGCAAACTGTTCCACCAACAACTTGAACACTTTTTTAATTACATTTTTTGTCTTAAAATTAATTTCAAGAGGTATCTGAGCTAGTGGATAACTGAGTGATATAAAAAAACATTCCTTTAATGAGACAGCCTTACCTGAATCTTGCAAAGTAAGTTTCATATTTATCAATTTCAGCCAACTCTCTCTGACAAGACAATTAAGCAAGCCAATAATTTATTATTACAACAAAATAATATTGGCTAGAATAATGGGTATCAAGCTGTTCAAGGAAAATTAACCATACCATTCCCAATGACAAGCTCTTAGCCAGAATGGTGCACAGGCATCCTTTGAAAAACTTTTTTCTGACATCTTTAATTTGGACTGGCCAGCTTCAGTATTTAACCAGGATTGGAAATCTTTTGGTAAATACATGTACATGACCTGTATAATACCAATCTACTGGTATTACATTTTCCTCTTGGTTCTTGTGAAACCTTTAGATACAATGCATGAATTCAGTACCATTTCATACTATTTTTTTTAATTATTTTTCCTTTAGCCCCATTACAATTAAGTGGATGCCTGACTATCACAATCCTGGCTAAATGCTTACTCACAGAAGCCATTCTGTCTGATCTCTCTCCCTCTTCATTCCCAGTCCTTACCTCTACAGCTATGGATATTACAAATAAATAGAAACTGTATATGTAATGAGGAGTACTGGGCTTTAATAACTGACAAATTATGCATTTCCACCAGTTTGTCAAGAAACTGAACCATAAACCCTCATGTACAACTGCACTCATGTCAGACAGATCAATCAATCAATATTTTCCTGTATCTTTAAGTTTCTCTTGTGGCTGAAGGTGTGTTTTAGTACTTCTTGGTTGCTCCTTTTTTATAAAGTTATATCAAGTTTAGAGTGGTTTTCAATAATTATTGAGTGTTGTAAACCAAAAGCAAAGCGATTACTCTGACACCAATCACAAGAGAGGCAGACATTTCAGTGAACCAATCACAATTTGAAGTAATGACATACATCTGGCACCTAGCACAAGAAACTTGCAATAATCGGTTTTGGGTTTGATTCTTACTGGCTATAAGAAAGTGGTGGGAGTCTTGACAACCCATCACAGAACAAAGAAAAGCAAACCCAAAACAAATACAAATACTACTTTTGGCACTCAGTTGAAAACCACTGTATCTTACATGTGAATCCAGTTGCTCCTCATCCAGCCGTAAGTGCCATAAATCAACTCCATCTGATGCACTAACAAAAGCAGATATACAGAATTTCAGATTTCAGCTAAGTCATTGAAGGACTGTGACCAACATCACGTTCACTGTACAGTTGTCATTTTCAAAATTATCATGCAACATTTCATAGCAAGTCTATTTTCTAGTCTTAAAGCCTTAAGCCTCATAAGCTTACTTAAGTTTATGAGCTTCTGAAGAACCATTGGGCTTCAAGGGCTTCTGAACCAGAACCAGAAACCCAATTGGTTTTTCTAATTGAAGAGCTCGAGGTCCTTACACACAATGGAGACATTATTTCTTAAATCCCAAGATGCCTGATCGTAAAGCCTCTGACTTGTGCGTTTCCCAAAGAACGCAGGTACACCGCAAAATAAAACATTCAGTCCTTTTAATAGCGGGCTACCAAGCGGCCCTCTTTCATCGAGATCGGTAAACTTAAGTTAAACCTTACGTCTTACGTACTCTGGCAAAAAACGAATGACAAAATTGCTATTGAAAGTGGACCAAGAACACTTGAAATGAAACTTGCTTTATAATCCAGGAAGAATTGTCCTCAGGAAGTCGTGTCCAGACCAGGTATTTACAAGGTGCACAATATACCGTGACGTGGAGTGCCTCCACGTTATTTGTCCTCAACAACGAGGCCAAATCGGTGGTCCCTCCTGAAGCATCCGCCATTATCGCTACCGCTTATGAAGTGCTTGTCCGCTGGGAGCATTCTCGGGGTGGACCTTACCCGAAAGGGCCCGTAAGGTTCGGTTTTCCTCGTAGCTTTACTCCAAGCTTCACGCTTTAAATTGTGTCATGCTAGTAACTAAAAAAGCACCTGCCCTGATGAAAAAAAAGGTAGAAGTATCGTATTTTTACCAGAATTTGACTTCTGAAAAGAGTTTTGAAGGTTGAGGAGCTACCTCAAATTGTCGTCAACGTTCGGCTCTTCTTCGGAAATCTACGGAGATGTACTTTACGCCACTGACTGCTGGGATAGCGTTGGTGCGCCATCTGCTTTTCGTGTCTTGCAGTCGTGTGGCGATACGAAGCTCCGCTTTTTATGTGTCTGTTGTTGTTTTATAGACAAAATGAGTGACCCTGAAGATAGAGAACCTTCTGAGGAAAAGGTAAGAAGGGTATTTTTTGTTTATTGTATCGGTCAGTATGTACACAATCTAACCAAAAGTATCCATATTCAAGGCCGCTTCATTTCATGAAGCTTAGCAGTACTGTTTCCGAAATTTGAATGGAGTAGTAAACTAGTCACTTGCGTACAGTAGATTACACATTTCAAGGCGAAATGATCCATGGTTTTGGCTTATCGTTGTGCTCAGTTCTGTCGTACACATTGTAAGCGTTGATGGCTTGTCCAAGTTTGTGTAAGAAAGAACTTGAGCTTTTTGGAATTTGATTAACTTAGCCATGTCTTGACGTCCTTGAGCAAAAATTGGTTCTCTGAATTAATTAATGATTCTCTTTCAGTCACAAACAGATTTAATGCTCCAAAATTCAAAACATTGATAATGAAATTGAAACAGAGGATTTTATTTGATTCCAGTTATATATTATCTTTTGTCTTGCCACCCAACTATGACGCCACCTAAGTAGGAGGATGACCTGAATGTATTTGTTATTTGTTGTTTGTGACAATGCAGGAAGTCAGCGAAAGAGCTGATGAAGACCAAGGTGATGCCTATGATGAGGCAGGGTCAAGGTCATCACGCTCAAGATCTCGTTCAAGGTCCCACTCTAGATCGCATTCCAGATCTCGTTCAAGATCCCGATCATACTCCAGATCAAGATCTCACTCACGATCAGGCTCGAGAGGTAGATCACATTCAAGAAGTCGTAGCCGTTCTCGCAGGCGTCGCTCTCCTTCTCGTAGCAGGTCTCGTTCACATTCACGCTCAAAGAAGAGGCGAAGGTCCAAGTCTCGATCTCGTAGTCCATATCACTACAGACATAAAAGGTATTTTTGATCTGTTTAATATTAAGTGAATGGTGGACTGTTGGGTGTTTGTTGGTAATTTGTTGGCCGACCATTTACTAGTGTGAGTCCAGTTTGCTGAAACATTTGGGAGCTGTTCTTCAATGTTACCCTTGATGAGTGTTCTTTAACTGATTTACTGTACCTTGAAGGTCAGGTAAAGACAAAAGTAATGTTGTATTAATGTTGTTGATGTCTTTTTAATTTGCAGATCCCGGAGTACATCTCCCCTTTCCTCAAGGAAACGTCATGTTGGAAGTCGGGTAAGTCTTCTTTGTTCTACAGCTGTACTTAATGAGCTGATCCTCAATTTGAAATACGAGTATTTTTTATAAAAACTGTTATATACACTTTTATCATCACTACAGTATTTACAGGGTTTTCATTGTTGTTATATACAGTGATGTTTGTTTTTATGATAGGATAATCCAGAAACTAGCAACTGTCTAGGCATATTTGGATTAAGTTTGTACACCACAGAAAGAGATTTGAGACAGTACTTTGAGAAGTATGGCAATGTGGATTCGATCCAAATAGTCTACGACCGCCAGGTGAGATACTTGTACTGTTTTTAGTGTAATGATGAGAGTGGCAATGATGATGGTAGCTTTGTGCAGATTCCATTTCGTGGAATTGAGATGTTGGATTTTACTTCCTGATTTAGGTGCATGTACTTTGTATTTTTGTATAATTGCTTTGCCTTTACTTAGTTTTGTTGTTAATGAGGTCAAACAGAAATGGAAGTTGGTCATACAATTTTTTGGGAATTGTGAAGTACTGTAGTTTGTTTCTTTTTGTGTGTTTTATTTGTTTTAGAGATCTTTTGTCGTCGTTTACCATAATGATTGAAGAGGCTGGTGGAAAAGTCTCCTAAGTGACGATTTAGATCATTTTCTTTTTAATCAAAAGTGCCTGAGTTTTTGCACGTGGCCATATTTTTGAGAAAACAAATCCAAACTTTTGAAGAATCAAGTAATATTACTAATATATTACTGTTATGCAGTATACCAGTATTGATACATGTATCTGTGTTATTGAATTATTCAGAGTGGTCGATCCAGAGGATTCGGATTTGTTTACTACGAGTCACTTGAAGATGCCCGAGAGGTTTGTTTTTCTTGGTTTCATCCCCATCAGCTGTTGTTTTTTTCTCTCAGACATTTCTTTCAGGCAGTGTCCTCCATGTTTTAATTTATCGGCTTTAAGTGTCAGGTTTTTTTTTTTAGAAATTGTGAGTGTGCCTATAGGGATGCATTTGCCCACTTGTCTGGAATTTCATTTGTAATCAATATTTCATCGCCTCTAAACTCCTGTGATTTCTTAACCCAGATTTTGACCTAAGGAAGCTAAACAAATAGTTACCACCACTTAAACAGCTGCAACTGTCAGTTATTTTTCTCAATTTTAAAATCTGAAAAGTCAATGCTATTTATTCTTGATTTTAGGCCAAAACAAGTACCAATGGCTTAGAAATTGATGGCCGACGTATACGAGTGGATTTTTCCATCACCAAACGAGCCCACACCCCAACTCCTGGTGTCTATATGGGCAAAGCCACTCAGTATGTAAAATTTACATTAATATATATCTTACAATCATCTTAGTTCTTTGAGTAGGAGTCATGGTTGATCTTGTCAGGCATGCAATCTATTTCTTTTACAGTCTTTCCCGTAAAACCATGAACACCTGCAATATCTATGGAATGTTATTGTGTTTCAAGTAAAAAGCTAATCACGCATGAGAAAACTAAACCGCAAACAGGAACGGTAATTAGGTTGTGGTCTCATGTTGCTTCTGATTGGTCGCGAAACAATAAACATTCCACAAATTTTTTCTGGTGTTCACAGTTTTACGGGAAAGACTGTAAGTAAACTACTATTGTAAGGCAATTTAAAAAAAAGCTTCAAGCCAGAATCTTATTTGTCGTGTATCAGATAATCATTGTTTGCTCACTATGTGGTCTTTGATGCCAGTCCAATTTTTGTTCAGTGGCAAAAGATTACTGCCTTTCAGATTTCTCAAACTATTCTTTAGCCAGTACTTACAGTAGAGAAAACTTTTAAAACATTTTCAGCAAGGAAGAAATAAAAGACTGGGTTTAGGGTCAGCACAGTTCCATTTATATTTTCTAGTTTCTTGCGTTAGATTATTTTGATTTTCTCTGCAGGCATCGAAATTACCGCAAAGGTCACTATGATGACTATTCCCGTGACAAAGAGTACTACTCCAAGGACCGTCATCGTGATTACAATGGTAGCAGTGGATACAGTTATCGTTCACGCTCCAGATCTTACTCACCACGTAAGTAATGGCTGGTTTATTTTCTTTTTTGCTGTCAGACTGGAAAAAAATGCATTAAGTATTGACAATTTTTGTGAAAAGTTTGCACAAATGAGGATGGGTGTGCCAACCATGAACTATGATTGCTAAGCTGTTTGTGAGGTGCTAAAGCTTAACCTGTGAAAAGTACAGTGTTCCAAATACATATTAGAGCAGGCTCTTGGGTCAAAAACTCAAAAAAGCTTACTCTCTGACCCAACAAACTTGTTGAGCAAAAAAAAAAAAAAAATTGTGAAGACCCATGCCTACTGATCCCTTAAAAATCTTCCTTTACCCCCAGACTCTGAAAGTTATCTGGAATGCTGAAGTGACCTGTTATTTTGTTTTACATGTACATGTATGTGGGTTCAGAAAGACAAACTACTGTATATTAATAATAATTTATTATGAGTTGCATGTATGTTGAAAGGCTGGATTTAGGAGAGAATGATTTGACTCATAAAAACAATTTACAGAACGTGCATATCAGTCGACTTATCCAGCTATAATTTTGGATAGTATCAGGGGTTTCATTAATTGAAGAAATAGGAGGGTATAGGATTTCTAAATAGGCAGGTACCCCTGAGATTTCTTCGGTCTATCCTTTTCAATACCTAAACAGCAAAGGCGGGTACTGTGTTCACAGTATACAGGTGCCATTTCCTGGGTCCTGGCTTCTGTTAACAACCCTGGGATAGTTGATCACTTGGGATGACCTTGTTATACTATACCATCAGTGACAGGTCACTTCAAAACGATTCCCATGTGCACAGGTGATACAATGGGCAAGTGCAAACCATTTCATGTACATTGTTGCTATCTTTCATTTTTGTATTCTTAATAAATGAAAAGGCGGGCTTTCAACCCTCCTATTACCATTGCATGGTAGTGACAGTTCAAGGCCACTGGCCCAAGGGTCGGAAGCCCAGGCCCCTCCAAACCTAAAAGTGAATCTTCCAAGTTTACTGGCAAATCTGTAAGGCCCGTTTCAAACGTTGTGCTACTGCCGTGCTTAGCTGGTTAGACTGTAGCACGACTCAGAACTGTTGCATGTTTTGCTCATTGCTTCTATCAGAGGTCTTATCTTTTAATCTACCATATGTTAACTTGTGTCATTTTATCCTTTACAGGCCGTTACTGAGTGCAGTGAAATGTGTAGCAACACATACTTAGTGTGTCTCCATCTGTCAAAAGGTTTTCTGGAAACAGATGCAGCAGGTGTAAACAGATGCTGCTATCCAGTATTTTCTGGGAAATATTTTTATTTAGAAAGTTTGTTGATTTTAATTATATTGTGGCAAGTAATGTGTTTAGACCGATTTATCAGTAATATTTTGGAGGATCATGTGAACAGTATTACAGTTAGTTTTTGGCAAAATGTTGTTTTATCGTGACATGCAGTGGCCACTCATTCGGGAAAGGTACATGTAGTGTAGTAAAGCCATCTGTGCAGGTTGATAGGACAGACGTCTTTTCTTTAACCAGTTCTTGTAATCAGTGTATCGCACCGCATGTTGGAGGGACTGGGAAAACACAGAGATCGAAGTTTACTTTTTCCCAGTCCCCTTGTGTTCCGCCACTGCTCAAGCTGCGCCACAGCTGATAGTATTCGATTAAATTAGTCAAGAGTTTACTCGTAAAGGAACTTTGCGTTACAAACGGCTAATTACACACAATTCATGCGTTTAACCCCCCAGACACAGCACTTGCTTTGAAGATGTTACCGCGATGTCTTCATCAAAACTTGCATCCAATGTATTTTGGAGCTTGGAGAGGACTCTCCCATTAGAGGTGCTGCCAAACACCTCACGGTCTGTCTCTTTACGTCGGTTCGACTGTACGATAGTAGTTTTCTTGCTTGGCTTAGTAATTACTCTAGCGTTTTATTTGTTTTAAAGTTTGTAATGGAATAAAGTAAACGTTTGGCGCGTTTGTCGATTTTAACTTAAAATTTGTTTTGCCACAGGGCAGAAACAAGCGTGAAATAAGAAGATTTGAAAGAAACACCGAAGAACAACGTTTGGTTACGAAATTTCCCGAGTTGCCCAAGAAAGCCGGAAGATAAATTGAAGATCGAAACCAAGAAATTCTGAAGTTAGAGTCGAGGGGAAGATTCGAAAAGTGAAATGAAGAATGATTCGAAGAGCGTGAAGTTACGAAGAATTGAAAGTTAAGATCGAGATGGTTTTAAGAATTTCGCAACTAGCGCAAGAAAGAAGAAAAATTGAAGTCCATGGAAGAATTTATGAAGTAAGAAACAAAGGGAGGATTCGGAAGATTTGAAGAAAGAAAATATGAAGATTTGAAAGGCAATCTCGGTATAAGATTTTTGCAGGGAGTATTCGGAAGGAAATCGCGAATGACTCGAGCTGAAGAAAACAGCAAAACGGAAGTTTCAAAGTAAGACTTAAGAAGCCAAATCGGGTTATAATGTGACAAAAATGTCGCAAATGCCAAGCTGAAGAAGGAAAAAAGGCAGTGGAAGTAATTGTATGAAATTCACTCGTGAACCAGACGAGTGAAGGAATTTGGTTTGCGCGTTCGGCGTTTAACGAAGATTTTTCTGCCGAGCTGTCGGTGAAAATTTTGCTGCATGAAGAAATGCAAAAGAAACATTTTGCAGGTAAGGAAAGACTGGGAACAATTGTAGCAAAAGCAATCTTATCACTCGCATTGGATTAAAAGGTAACTGGCTAAACTTGTCAGGGAAATCTCTCCTCCCCAAGTAAATCGTAGGGGACTACCCTCTCCCACATTAATGAGAATTGCGATACGTCTTGGATACTAATAATGATATTGTACGGAAAATTGTACATTCTGACCGGAGAGTACACTTTCTCAAAAGCTTCGCATGCAACAACTAGTCCTTTAGTAAAATGTGCGCGGGGTTTAATGGGAAGGACGCAAAGCCTTCTCTGCACTACACCGGGGCGCCGCTTTTCGGTAACGAAGAGAAGCTAGCAAGACCATTTTAGTTGCCTGTGTTGAGTGCTTTTTAGTCACCTCTACTGAAGTCGTTCTGTTTTCATTGCACAACCAGAGCACTAGTGTGGGACAAATTTGTAACGAAGTACAAAGCTATGACTCTCCTTCCCTTGTTTGCTTTCCTTGTTCGGAAAATCCTGAAGCCTGGTTCACTCTTATGACGAAAGCACGAGAAAACGTTAGCGTGTGACGAGGTGAAATAAGCACAAGAAAAAGAAAAATTGTTCAATTTGATTGTGCTTGCGTTGTGCCAATTTCACAAGTAGGAACTGTAACCGACGTTATTCACGTTGCGCATGCGTTGGTCTCTGTGTGGACGTCGTTTTGTGCTTCAGTATGTCTGCTTGTCTCACAAGTGTGAACCAGGCTTTACCAGTTCTTTTTCAAGCCAACCGTGACAGACGCTAGAGAGGGTGAGGGTAATCGTACGATTCTCCCCCTTTGTTGCCAGGATTAATTGGTTGTGAAACGTCCACTACCAGGGCTGCAGTCCAGCACCATAAACCAAGCATGTTTGCTAGAAACCCAAGTTAGTATAGTGATTTCTGAGAAAATTATGAACAGTAATGCGTTGAATTTTCTTATAATTTGACTTATCTTAGAATTTCCTTTCTATCCTTCGATTATTGTCACCCGTGCCTCCTGAACAGCGTCAAACAGTCTGTAGATTGCCAGCTGCTCTTTTATTTTATTCCTTCAAAGGCTGACTTGTCCCCAGTCATCTTCGCAACGCACGCGGCAGGAGCAGCTTTCCTCCTTCCCATCAAACCCTGTGCGTCATGTGGCAGCTGCTCAACAGAGACGACTGGGAACGAGTCGGCTTCAAAGGCGTGGAGAAGAGGTGTTACGGCCTCCAGTAAACATGCAACTCAAGCACAAGACTCCACAGAAGGTTTTGTACAACTACCTTTTGTAGCCTCCCATGCTTGCCTCTACTTTCTCTCGTGGAGATCTTTACTTGTGGAACGTAGTTGAAATATCACTCTCCCAAAAACGTTTGAGTGGGAGGCAATAAACGTTTTTTTTTTATTGTATTCTTATATTATTGTGTGAACTCCTGCCCCATTTCAAGGATACCATTCCAAACGTAGCCGCTGAAGTATTTATTAATGTTTGAGAAAACGTAAACACCTTGAATATTCCCATGTACATTCCCTTCCCCACGTTACAGTCAAACCAAGTGAAGCGTACCCCTCAAGATTGCATTAATGAATTGATTATTTGAAACTTGAACCCGCTAGTCGTTTCGAGAATGCAATAATGAATTGATTATTCGAATATTGAACTTGCTCGCTCGAACCAAGAATACGGCTAACGGGTTCCGTTTTCGGAAATGGCCTATTGCCAGATAGACAGATTTGGATGTGTGTTCTCAGTTTTGAAGTCGCGTTTGTGTTAGCACAAAATGATCTGTTGGGATTCCCTGCCTGAACGAAACTTATAGAGGGCAGACTGTTCTCCGTTCAGGGTTGGCGCAGTGGTGAGAGCGCTTGCCTTCCACCAATGTGTCCCGGGTTCGACTCCAGGACTCGGTGTTGCAACTTTCCGTTTCGTGAACGGTCGTTGCCATTTTTAAGACAAGGGATTAAAAAAAAAAAACGATGATATTGCATCTGGACGTCCCAGAAAGTGACAAGAAACAGTAGCGTGAGGGCAGGAAGGCTTTATTTAGCTAGAATATAAATAATTGCACCGCTACTCGGTTCATTGGAATTCTAGGTTTTTAAAGATCAATTTTTCTGTATCAACTTTCGATGATTGGGTTGCCTGTGGCTGCGTCGGACGAAGAGTTGGTTTTATCAACAGAGTTCATAATGTAAATTAAAATTGACCACCATACACGGATCCTAAAAATCTAACGTTTTGAGCGTTAACCCTTCAGGGTGAAACGTCAGCTTCTAGAAACCCTGTACGGAAATCGATTCCGTTGATAAAACCGAATCAGCGCGTGAAGTTCAGAAAGTGGCGAAGGCGCAAAACGAACCGCTGACGTAAGAAAACAAAACGGACGTTTATTTCAACTGAAATCTTGACGGAGCGGCATAAGTTTTGCTCCATCCTCTAAAACACATTAGCAACAGTGCATGAAAACCGGAGATGTCAGAAGAACAAAATAAAGGTGTGTTCAGATTACAAAAGAAGAGCTGATTGCGGCGATTTGTTTGTTAATGCGAGGATTTCTTTGTTTGTTCGGTAAGTTAGTAGTTTACAGACTGTCACAATAGTGTATTGTATGTTATATGGTGTACTAACATAATTTATCTGGTTTTATTTCTGGCTTTACGTAGCTTCAAAGGCCAAATGTAACATGAAAACATGAGACTAATCACTCTTGACAATGTAATGTATCAGTCAGATCTAAGAACGCCCATTCCCCCCACCTCCCCTCCCGGGCAAACCCCGGGGCATTGACTTTTAAGAAAAATTTTGGTCAAATTCCCCACTATGTTGCCAGTTTTAATGAGATTTATGTATACCACGCAAATTCAACGTAAGTTTCCAAATGCGCCTTACAATTCTAATTCCTTACAATTCTAAATTCTTTACAATTCTTAAATCAAATCAAATGTTTTTTTTTGCAGAAAGGGGAAAACTGGAGTACCCGGAGAAAAACTTCTCGAAGCAGAGTAGAGAACCAACAAACTCGGCCCACTAATACCCTATTCATAATACCAGCTTAATTGTTTTATTGTTGCCTTTTTCTCAGTCTTGTTGCTTCAACCTTTTCCTCGTAATCCTTTAGCTTGTTGCCTCTGGCCAACATTTCCTCGATAGTCAAATGCCCGTCCGGGCGGGCTGCCTGTTTGACACCAAATTCCCCACCATATGGAGCTAACCTCTCATCAAATGTCCGGGGTGTGCCCGGCGGGATGGGCGTTCTTGGATTTGACTGATACATAAAAGGGTATTCATTCCTTGACGGCGTCAAATAGCAAAGTATTTGACCCATAAAAACTTGGAACATGGGCCCACCCTGATTTCAACTAAACTGTGGTGTTTTGAAAGCTTTTCGAGAAAGTATTTGACACTTTAATACCGCAGCCAACCAATCAGATCGTTATTTAGGTGATAATATGTTACGGTAAATTCATAAAACCTTCTGGCCTGCCGCTCGCTTGAAGAAGTGGTTGTGCCGCCTTGTGAGGGCGTGTCGTATTTTCAGACGTGCTGTTCGAAAGCAACAAGTTCCGTGGGAGATTTTCAGCGGGGGTTTCCAGAACATCATTAATGGAGTCAGTGTTACGTCACTTGATGATTCTGTCATATATGGGGATTAAAGTTACATTCATAACCGCTAAATGGCGTTTTCCAAACGCTGAAACCAAGCGCTACTCGGTATACGTAATACACACTGATCTGATTCACAAGAGTCAATCAATAGGCCATTTCCGAGTTCATGTCTGCCTCCTCTTCAAAGCGAGTCTAAGTGCGAAGTTTTTGTGATGGTAATTAGTTCTACTTTACATATGAATGAAAACTAATTTTCATAACAAAAACTTCGCACTTAGACTCGCTTTGAGGAGGAGGCAGACATGAACTCGGAAATGGCCTATTAAGGTCACAATGCCCGTTAGATTATTCTTCTGAGCTAGATTTTATGCTTTGAGTATTCTTAAATTTCAATATATTCCCTGTTGTGTAAGAATTCTAGGAACCACTCTCCACGAGGAAAACAAGACAAAGAAAGACAAGAAACGGAAGAAATCTAAACGAGGCCGTAAAAGCTGTCTTGTAAGTAAAACATGGTGCCGGACGGTGTCTGATATCATAAATAGCCCAATTTCGATATATTAAAATTCACTTCTTCACAAAAGGCATCACCTCCAGGCTCTGGGGAAAAATTCATTTTATTCCCCGGAGCCTCGAGGTCATATTTATTGTTTTTAGTTGAAGTTAAATAGTCGACATTTGGTCTATTAAGCAGCTTTTTCTCTTACCTCGCTGAAAGTGGAAACCAAGAGGCAAAACTGCGTGCATAACAGTTCTCACCCAAATCTGTTGCCCCGCCGTAAAAAGCGTCAAACAAGACAATTGGAATTTTGTAGCGCCCCATCTGTTACACGCTGCTTCCCGAGAGGCACCTTGTGCTGTACAACGCAAAGTCGTTCTTTTACGCTCTTCGCAAGAGAAAAGGAAAGGACGAAGTGAGAATTCTGGGAGGAAAAGAAGGGAATTATTGCATCGATCAAAGACAGTTTCGAATGCGGGATACTTCGTGAATACGCGGAGTGTCCGTGGGGGAGGGGTGGGGTATAGAGAGAGGCCAGCGGTTCCTGTTGTTATATCATTCGAGTGTTGTTTTGTGGCTTCTCTGGCCGTTTTTGTTTTTGTTTTCATTTCTTTTTTCAGGGGAATAAGCCACTCTATTTTGTCCATAGGACCAGTTAAACTGGGAAGCGCGAGCCCGCTGTGACGTCAAACTTATGTGGCAGATCTCGGTGAGAACATGGTGGCTTTTGGTCACAGATTTATCGGTTTTATCTTTTGGAGGCATCCTCTTCTGTTTCTTATATTTTAGTTTTAATAATGCTGTTGGGCGCATCGAAACTTCGACTGACATTACTATTGACAAATAGTAAAATATTTAAATTATTTAAATAGATTCATTGTTGAGCTATTTTTCGCTTGTGTTCAAGGTGAGCCAGTGAAAAACAGTTTGTTAAGAAGTCATGACTTGACGCGGTTTCCCGTCGACTCCCTGATCGCTCGGTACCGACTGTAGGTTGTTCCGGCCAAGCAGCTATAAACATAATTGTTTTTCTACCGAATTACTGTTTGTTTCCTCAGATTGGCGAGGGATTTGACGTATGCCCCGGACAACAAGAATGCCTGTATGAAAACGACTGGTAAGAATGTATCCTCTCACTGTCTAGTGCCAATTTTTAACTTTTCTTGCAATTAGTTAGCCTTTATCGGCTGATATACGGCGAGGGCGGAGCGATATTAGGAACGAGCCCGCGAGTTGTTTTGGCGTAACCTAGTGACCGATTAATTCAACAAATGAGAAGTTTTGATTTGTTTATTCAGCATGTCTCATTATATCTAAGAGTGCTTTTAACACCTGCTCACTGCATGGGTTCTGCAAGCCAGTTAGATCAAAACTGCTAGCCTTGTAGTTTGAACTGTTTTCGCGTGACTGCCTGTACTTCTTAGTATCTATAAAATGATATATGGCAGACAGGCGTTTGACCTTCAAAATAAAAGTGACAGTAAAGCCGTTTCATTTCATTAGATTAACAGAAATCTGAGGTTAATAATGTGTTTGGATTTCTCGTAAAATTTATACTTGGTCTGAACTATATTACTGCATGCGATGCGCGATATAAGGTTAACAGTCGGCCTTGCATTAGGCCAATTCGCGATGAAAGTTTTCAGTACGATCGGTTTGTGTTAGTTAAGACCCTTCGTTTCCGTCTTGTTTCATATTTTGTTTTTTTAGTATCCTGAACAAGGATACAAATTCACTTATTCAGGTGCCTAATTGACATTACAGGACTCCCACAGAGGAGGATTATAAGCTCCTTGATCAAAGAAGAAAAGAGGAATACAGTCAAGGGGCGGGTGAGTTTGAAAGTTAAATCCAGTTAATAGTATCTTATTCGTACTAATTTTCGCGGGCACTTAATTTCGCGAATTTGGAACACGATTTGCAATTAGGTAATAGAAATAGCGTTTATAATCAGACAAATCAAGCAAATACTGCAAATCAATCAAATGCTACTGCAATATTGTACTTAATAAAAGTCAATTGAAAAAGTCAACTGTAAAAATATGATTTTACATACCTATGCCATACTGTTCTGTAATGATTATAATTGCTTAACACTCTTGAAACAGAACAAAACTATAGATGAATAATAATGAAATACAATTTAAAGTATGTGTTCCGATACAGCCTTATACAATGCCTATATTATTACTGTGGTGTACTGTCTATATCTTTGAGTGGGTCCTCAGACGGAAGGGATGTTTCACCCCCAGCCACCACAGCCCCACCTGCTTTTTCCCATCCTTTGCTTGTCAAATGGTTATACAGGCTGACGACATGCAAGGGCTTCAAAACGGATAATCTCAGATCAACTTCGATGTCGTCATCATTGATTAAAGCAATTATAGAAGTGTATTAAATTTCGCGTGTTTAATTTTCGCGTATCCTAATTTTAGCGAGTCTTTAATTTCGCGCTTTTTTGCAAATCGCGAAAATCGCGAAATTAAAGCCTCGCGAAAATTAGTACGAATAAGGTAGTGTATAACGTGTATTCTTCTATTTACTGTCATGTGTTTCTGTATTTTTATCTCATACTGTCATTTGTGCTTTATTGATTTAATACTTAATTTCTGATTTTTGTATATTTATTGAATCTTTTGTTGTGCCGAATTTTATTTTATATGTTTTAGCGTGCACACACTACCCGCCGAGACTAGCTCTGCTATTTGTGGGTAGTGTGTCATTATGTAAAGTGTTATGCATGATTACATAAATAAATAAAACTGAAAACTGAAACTGAATATTATTTTCAAGGCGTTTTGGAAATCGTTAAAACTTGCCAGTTAAGAACACTTTCACAAGGCGTCATCAATTCCTATCTTTGCGTGTCAATCTTTTTCTTCTCCTTCGTAATCCCGAAATTTTAGTTTCAGATCAGTTTCCTATCGTGGCAATTTAACCACGTCTGTCGTTTTCGCCGAAACTAATGATAAACCGCACTGCACTTAGACTCCACTCAGAGGGATGGAGTTAGTTGGTTGACTTGATTTATGAAACGGAACTGGTCGCGTACAAGAATTGAAATATTCCAGTCTGAAGCGGCCGGTTAACAGAAATACGGGCTGTTCGTTTTTAATGTTGTAATGCCTTTGTTATCATTTTCCTATGATTGCAGAGTTGTCCAACTTTAGTTGTAGCCTCAAACCGTCACAAGAATCATGTGGAAAAGAAAACTGTTTCTTTGAAGACGGATCGATACTTTACCTATAATTTATAAATCAAATGTCAGTTTGTAAATGAACAAACTTGTAATTAGGTAAATGTATATACGGCATTTGTGAAGTGTATAAAATATTTAACCGATGGCCTCATCTGTCATAATTAGCATACAGTTGATAAATGCATTACAATTCGAATTCATTGAATTAGCTAAGCCTCCAGTCGTATAAAAATAGGAATTTTCTATTAATCTGTAAATAAATATATTTTCTCGAATGGATCATAATAAAAACAAAATATTTTTGAAAAGAATATTGCGGAACCTTTACATTTAAAGAGGGGTGCTGTGTGGTTTACGTTCCTGGTAGTTTTTCCCTTCGATTTCAATATAATCATTCTTTTTCTAGTTTTACAAACCAGTCAATTACATCTTCATAACCGGATAACTTTCCGTTCAATATTTGAATGCAAAGCGTTCCCTAAAAAATCCCAGTTACATAGTAATCTTTGTTGGATGCCTAGCCTGTGGCCGGGAAAGTGAATCTAATGTAAGCGGCCTCCCTGCTTTTGGGTCGCTTTTCAGTCACTTTTTTCCGTCGCTGACAATGGTACCTTTGTTTTCTATAATCTTAAATTCTGGGAAAATGTAAAAACAGAATATCCGATCCACTTATGTGTATATGGTATAAGCCAGTTCGCTGACTTACCCGAAGGGATAAGATATCGTAATTCCTCCTTTGGACAGTGCACCTTTAGCACTGATTTTGGGAAACAAAGAAAATACATCGCATTTAAAATTGTAGATCTGCGTGTGAACACTCAGGAGCATTCAGCTTGCACTCAGTCCTGTTTCATGTACAATTTGCCTTGCTCCCTTCTTCCGGTTGTTAGCAAAAGATTCAGCGAAATCCCGCAAACTTCGCGAAGCACGTAGCCGTGCTGACGCGTGTGGTCATTTGGCTCGCCGTCAGGTCCATATCCCTGGAGATGAGTGCAAGGTAGGTGAATATTGATTATTCGCTCACTATCTACATTTTCACTTGGCAGCAATTTCCCCCGCAAAGATGTTAAAAAAGAATAAGGGGATGTATTAGCATAGAAGCTATAGAATTAACCACGTGCCGTGGATTTCGCGCCGTTTCCCAGGTTGTTTTATTAAACCGTCAAATGCACCTCAAAGCCTCACGTATTTCTTGCTTCGAGTACTACTCTAATAACAAAGAGAAAACTATGATTTAGCGTTTGCCGTTTACCGCAAAGCGCGACGCTACATCTATGATGAGTTTACCTGCGTGTTTGAAGGAAGCAGATGTGCAAACTATCAATTTTTCGGTCATGGCATGTGACGTGACAACGGCATTAAGTATTATGTGACTCATTGTGTGACGCAAGTTTAAAGCTTTGATCAGGGCAAAGGGAAGCATTTTTAAGGAAAAAATATCTGTCAAATTAATCTAACGTTATCTATATTGCTTTAAATTTGCGAGCGTTCAATATTTGTAAATGTTTTTCTCATGCTTCTGTATGTTTTCTGCCCACAGTGAGCACCTCTTAAAAATCTGATTAATTTGCAATTCTCTTTTCATATGGCGATGACGTCACTACCTCGCATTCGTTGAAATCTAAAAATGGCGGCGAAATCGTGTAAACCGTAGGAGGAAAGTTTTGGCCCAGACAAAACCAAGTTATTGTGGCCTGGATTTGAAAGTTTGGAGATATTTATTTAGCCGGCAGACATCGAAAGATATCTAAAACAATGGATGTGTTTTACCTATCACCAAGCTGACTTTAAGCGTCTGATCGTGAGCGTCTTCGTCAGTGCTGTTCTAAGGTTCTGGAAAGTGAAATATTGCAAGATTGTTCTTGTGGGGACTGGTTTTAATTGCCCCGGAGAACCCTAACTCAGGCCAAAGCAATGAGAGATTTAGTATTCTTAGAAGGCATTTTGGCCGCCGTAAACTGCCAAGATACTCAGAAAAGGCTGAAGGCTGCTGAAGAACTTTCGAACTATCTTTGCGACCCTTCCAATGGAATCGAATTTATTGGCTTCGACAAACTCCTCGATGGACTTGTTGGGTGGGTCAACAGCAGTAATTTAAAGGTAAGACATGTTCAGTCACGAATTTTGCCTTCTGGGTTCGGTTTTGTTCGCGCGTTGAATAGATCGCGATTCAGAGTGAATTTCGCGTGCTTGCTTTCTGGACGGCACGGTGCTGCATTAAGATCTAGAATTGATGCTTGCCTGCTCAGAATTTGCACGGGTTTTACCCATGATTGGAGATATGACTTATCGACTAGTAAATTTAGGTTACTTATTTTGAACTCAGTTGTCTTCAATCCTTTGAAGAAAGGGGCTTATTAATTATAGGACAAATAAGACAGTCCTTTGGTTATGCTTTCTATCCGGTATATTGGCGTTTTGGCCAGTGATACTTCGTTATTGTAAGCCTTAATTAGCTGGAATTCCCACGATTTTTTCACTGCAAATTACTATTCAATTAAATGATATGATTTCGTTGTCTTTCTTTCAAGTTGAGCATAACTGGTCTGGATCTTCTTCATCAAATCGTAGACCGGCTTGGAGCAAATTTTCGCAGCCATCTTTTGCCTGGTAAGAGAGTTATTTTAAAAGAAAGGTTTTAAATGTCTGCTAATACATCATTTATTGTTCATATGGTTTAAGTGAAGATGTCAGATACCAATTTGTCGTGTTTGTTGCCTGGAAAATGAGATTTTGTGGAGGTCAATCGCCATAAAACCGGTATTTATTTGGACTGCGAAGGAGTTACGAAACATGTTTTGTTAGCATACATACATTTCTTTGTTTACCCAGCTATGGCTGTAATTCAGTGTTACAACCTTGAGAAATACAAAATGCAAATCGAAGGAGACCTGGATGTTGCGCCAAAGTTTATAGTTTTGATTTTAAATATTTGAGACTACCCCAGAGCGTTTGTCAAGTTCGGATTAGCATTAAAGGCATATATTGTTAGGTCATTAAAAATAAATAGTTTTTCAGGTGGATATAACTTTCTATGACAAGTGTATGGGCTGGTTAAGTATTGTTCTTATTTCACTCAGTGTAGTTGTCATTTGTGTGAAAGGACAAATTTCTGTCAGGTAATTTGTAGCTCTCTGGGAGTAATAAAAATGTTTTCATTTCGTTCGTTCGAGTGTTTATTCAAGTTCATGCTGTGTGGATATTTATAGACACGGTGTCAATTGCTTTAAGCTATTTAACTTCCAAATTGCAATGGCCAGTTTGTCACAATAGAAGTGAAATGAATTTGTGGAATAACTGAACTTTCCTTGTTGCTAGTGTGACATTCTTACATGTACTAAATAATGTGACTCGAAAAATATATCGACAAAGAAGGAAATAAATTGGCCTTTTTAACAGTATCTCTTCAAGAATTTGTTTGAATTCGGAGAACTTACTATCCACCTCTACATATCTCAATAGGTAATCTCCAGACATTCGGTTATCATCAATTTGTTACACCAAATTACACTAATTACATCAGTGTGACGTCTTTGTCTCACATAGTTTTGTATTAATGAGCTCAGTGTTTACTCAAGCAAAAGAAAACTTTCCATTTTGCAAAGCACCATGTTAATGATTCCAGTTTAGTGGGATAACCAACACTACACACAGGAATTTTGGTGTGTTCGTGTGAAAACATTTCAAGCCTTTTGCTTATGGTGGTAAGTTGTTACATAATGGTTGATCAGATTGTAATAACTTATTTATATTGTTAGTTCTTTTCTAATTTTGCTAGGATTCTTAGTTGCTTATTTTAGTGTTACTGTGTAGCATTTGTAGTGATGTATTGAAGTGTCATCATTATCCCTTTTCAAAGTAAGAAGAGGTAAATCAAGGTTTAGCAGGACTTATTGGATTTTCTGAAACCTTGCATTTGTGTGGATGATTTTGGTCCTCCATTCTTAAAAGTGAATAAATTCAGAACTCCAAGAGGAGACTGTGTTTGTTTTCAGCAAGCAAACTTATTCATGTGTTGCTCATTGTTGGGTTAATGAAGGTTTAAGCCTACTTAGAAAGAAGCCACCAGTGGTAAGACTTGCAAATTGTTATTTTCAGCAGGTCACCTGGTCCTATTTTTTCAAAAAGCTGGTACATGTAACTCTATCCAGCAGATAAAATTTATGGCAACTGATATATTTTTTCTGCGGGTTGGTGAGTTATCCATTGGATAGAGGTATGTTCTTTGAACAACTGGGACCTGGGAGACTTTTTTACACTTAAGTTCAGCCAAAAAACATGGTAGCACAGTTAGGAAGAACCTTTTCAGCATTTTGATTATTTGTTTGACAGTTATTTTGCACATAACCAAAGAGGGTTATGCTCAATTTCTGTCAGGGTGTAAAAAAAATGTACAGAGCTACTATGTTAATCCCTGGCTAATCTGATAACTTGAAATGTTACCTGAAAAAAACTGCTATTGAATTTGATCAAAAGTTTGAGTGATTGAGTTTTTAAAAATTACTATTTAACAGAGTTAAGCTGTAAGAGCAGTTTTTTGTTTGATTCAGGGTGAGGTCAGTTTTACCAAGTGGCCAGTTGCAGAACACTGCATGTACTGTAAATGTGCAAAGAATTAGAAATCTGTAGAATTGAAAGCTGAACTAAACTGTAGATGTATGGATTCCTGACATTTTACTTTTGTTGTAAGCAATCCAGCTATGGTTTTTTTACAGTCATGTTGTATTTCAGAATTTACCTAATAAATGATAAATTACTTTTATATGAGGTTAATATTTTGATAGGATTAATTGTTTTTGCATTTTTGTGTTGTTATTCAAACTGATATTTTTTCCTGGTTCTTCTCTTTGTTATTGGAATACCCCCATAATTAGCTAATACCTTCCTTATTTTAAGAGTAGGTATGCTAGACAATAAGCATGTGGAAAGTGGGCTTCCTCTCAGCAGTTTATTGCATTGTTGCAGGGATTGGGAATGGCTTATTGACTGGTACTGACAGTTTAACTAATTTTAACTTTAAACTGTCAAATATTAATTTTACCACAGTTGCTACTAATCTCGCAATCTGATTGGCTAATTTCCCAGTGTCATAAGAGTCCGGACAATGCTGCTTGTGTCAATGTGTCACATAATGCCTTTTTTCAGCTCTCATTTATGGATGACTCTAAAATGTTTCGAAATTTTAATCTTGATATTTTTAGCAACTTTATAACTGACAATGATCTAACTAATATAAGCAACAATATAAGTGATGAAGAAATAATAAGTTGTGTGGAAACTATCATGAAGGAGCAAGAAAGCATCATGAACTCACACCACATTATGTCCATCTCGGGCCATGCTAACGAGCAAAGGATATCAAGTTATAAATCAAGACCATCTCTAAGACAGTTGAAGAACTGCTCCAACATCCTCTCAAATGCTCTAGTTAGTAAAGAAGCGAGTTCAGCAGTTGTTCATGTTCCAGTGACACCAGCTTTGAGTTCAATTTCGTACTCTACTTCAAACTCCAGTGCTTTGGCCTTCCCAAATGGCTTCTTCTATGGCTGCACCATTACAAATGCCAATGTGTATGTTTTGCCGCAAAGGCACTATAATCAGATTTATGAACAAAGAACTGAAATGGAATATAACCCTGGAATACACTTTTCTGTCTAGACAGTTCTTTAAACTGTTAATTACTTTCTTCACTGAGTATACACTTAATTAGTTCCCTGCACTGTACTCAAGCAAAAAAGCATTAATTTCAAGAATTCCAGTAATCCAATCAGTTGGAGAGTACATAAAAAAAGAATGTTGATGAAACCCAAGCCAGACAGTGATGATAGCTTTGTTTGTTCGTGTTGTGGGGGGGAGGGGGAGGGGGAGGGGTAGAATAGATGGGGAAGTTGGTGTACTCTCCTAGGGGTAATGAAGTGTAACTACAAAAGCTTTGAGCTTTTTAAGCCATGAGTAGGTCCAAAAAAGTGATTTTGTCTCAAAGTGCCAATAACCCACACATTTTTTTTCTTTAAAATGAATCTTTGTACCTGTTCGAAACGCATTGCGGCCTTTTTGTCCTTTTTTCACCCAATATTGACTTTTTATAGGCATTAAAACTGAGCATCATTTGTTTCATGACCGAGTCAGAAGGGGCATGGGTCTATTCCTCACTTGACATCACAAACTGGTTTGCATTGCATTAACTCTTTGTAAACAGGCATGCAAAGTAGAGTGTGACATCAAAATCAGGAATAGACCCACTCCCCTTCTGACTCAGTTGTGAAACAAACAATGCTTGGTTTTTTCATAAGTTCTGAAGCCTATAAAAAGGCAGGATGTATTAAAAAAAAAGGAAATAAAAGTAGCAATGCATTTCAAACAGGTGCAAAGATTTATTTTAGTGAAAAAATATTTTGGGGTTATAGGCACTTTAAAGTTGATAATAATGGGATTATGATTATGGGTTATTGTCTTGACAAGGAAAGATGTGTTAAGATAATCTCAAATGCTTCATTAAATTTGCAGCAAGAATTAGTTGAATTTATCAGTGAGCATCTGGATTATGAAGTATATGTATATGAAATAATTCATATTTGTACTGCGGTTGTAGATGCAAGTGAAGACTGATCATCGCAGTAAATTTTCCAATTTAAGCAACTGGAAAGAAGAAGCCTGAAAAAATCAGGGCTTCAACGGGATTCGAACCCGTGACCTCCGCGATACCGGTGCGATGCTCTACCAACTGAGCTATGAAGCCACACATTGGGAGCGAGGTCAATTATTGAGTTCATATTTTTCCCGCACAGTGAAGTGATGTGAAGTATATGTATATGAAATAATTCATATTTGTACTGCGGTTGTAGATGCAAGTGAAGACTGATCATCGCAGTAAATTTTCCAATTTAAGCAACTGGAAAGAAGAAGCCTGAAAAAATCAGGGCTTCAACGGGATTCGAACCCGTGACCTCCGCGATACCGGTGCGATGCTCTACCAACTGAGCTATGAAGCCACACATTGGGAGCGAGGTCAATTATTGAGTTCATATTTTTCCCGCACAGTGAAGTGATGTGAAGTATATGTATATGAAATAATTCATATTTGTACTGCGGTTGTAGATGCAAGTGAAGACTGATCATCGCAGTAAATTTTCCAATTTAAGCAACTGGAAAGAAGAAGCCTGAAAAAATCAGGGCTTCAACGGGATTCGAACCCGTGACCTCCGCGATACCGGTGCGATGCTCTACCAACTGAGCTATGAAGCCACACATTGGGAGCGAGGTCAATTATTGAGTTCATATTTTTCCCGCACAGTGAAGTGATGTGAAGTATATGTATATGAAATAATTCATATTTGTACTGCGGTTGTAGATGCAAGTGTATGTATCACATGTTCTGCGCAAGGTTGGCATTCATTTTTTCTCCATTTGTGTCGGCTGATTTTCTGTCTATTAAAAGTCATGGAAATCCATAACTTGGTTAAACAACACAATGCCATTTTCTGTTATTGGGGCTTGAAGTGTGAAGTGGTGGTTCTGGGGTGTCACAGAACTAGAGATGAGCAGGGCACTGTTATTAAATGACCTGGTCTTAAAAGACTGGGCATCTTGCAGTATTCCATTGATTTTATTTTCTTACAAAATAGATTGAAATTAACCCTTGGGGAATTACAAAGGGATGGTTGTTGTTATTCTCTGAATTTATGGAGGGAGGTTGTAAGCAGGATTTCATGTGACTTTGCTGTTGGTCTGTCCCCTAGCGCGGCTTGATGTCGTGATTTGAGATGGGATCATGTTAAAAAAAATTTTCCGATGGCCTCTGTTATAATAAAATCACCACCAAAAATATAAAATACCTCATAACACCTGGCTTTTAGGACACATGGTAGCCATAACAATCAAAATGCATTCTACTAAGGTTATTATTTTCATTAGGTAAAAAGTGAGAAAATTATGTTTTAAACCGGGTATATTGGAGTGATCATATTTAATGCTAGAGTATACTTGCTTGACTCAGAGTTCTGCACTGATGAAAACCTTGATGTTGCTAATGTTCAGTAGGTCTTTGAGTTGCAAAACCCAACAATGGGGGCCATGTAAAATGTTCACTGAATGTCAAACATGTAAAAATTATGCAGGCTGTGTGCTTGACTTAATATACTTTAATTTGCATATCAAGTGAAAAAAAAAATCATCTAATTTTCTTCACCAAATTTACTACTGACAAATATTTTGTATAACATGTATGTCAATTGTACCTTGAATTTGGACGCTTTTATTGTTAAAATGGCTTTCCTTATGTGGTACGTTTTTAGCTGTATATCTTAATCTAATATTATTCAAAGTGAAAATTTTGAACTTCTATCATGTTTTGCAGCCTTGTATAACGATATACTTGTACATGTACATTGTAAATTGTTTTTCTTCATTTTTAGAGTAATGTAATATTTTATTTCTTGACAAAGGTTTACCTGTAATCTGAAGCCACTTTTTTTGACCTACACTGACTGTTTTTCCATTTCTTAGGATGATTGGGTGATTATTGAGAAAGATTGATCAAGGGTGTTCTCTATGCACAATCAACATACATGTAATGCACCAAACAGTTTTTAAAGGAATATGCATCCCCTTGTATGCTCACATTTTCCACAGTATTTATTCAAATTCATTTATCAATAGTAGTAATGTGTTAGAAAGGTCATGTTTTCCTTAAAACTAAAATCAATCTTGATGCTTTTTAATTGGACTAATTGCAAAATGTCTTCTTTACTTACCTTTCAGTTGTGCCAGCAATTGTTGATAGACTAGGGGACAGCAAACAGCAGGTTTGTCTACTTGATATGGAGTCTGTTCATGTTCTTCTTTCTAAAATGACCACTTAAAAGGATTTTGCACCAAGTAACCTCCCATTAGCAGTGCTCAATACACTTAACCGTTCAAACCCTCAGATCAAAATTTAAATTCTCATTTGCTGCACCTACATATTTCCTACAGAAGTAGTGGGGAGAAATTGTTAAGCAAATTCATCCTGTGTGATCCTGTTGTTAATTCTCATGACCACTCTGTTTCATTAAGTGCTGATTTTACAAAGAGAAATTTCATGTTGATCACTCCTAGGGTTTAAAGAGTTAAAGGGGGTAGTTTCTAAAGAAACTGTGGTGCTGCGTCGGTGGGGAAGTAGTACACAAAGATTTTGGTATTATCAACAGAGTTGATAAATGTAAATTGACCACCGTACAGGGATTCTAAAAGCTGACGTTTTAAATGAAAAAATGCTCGTAAAAAAACCTCATAAATCTTGGCTGAGTGTAAAATTAAGCTATTGGGGTGTGCCTGACCAGAAAATTTTCAAAGTTTTGGAGCATAGGTAGACCAGTGTAGCGGTAAATCAGAATTCTGAACATGAGTGTTCCAATGTAAAATATGTGTTTCAGACTTTTTGTGTGTACATATGTTGCAGTTGAAAATTAAATTAAGGAAAAAATTGTTTAGCCTAGGTTGAAAATCAATTTCCTTTGTCTCCTAACCCTAATTTTGAATAATTAGGCTTAAGAGACAAAAGGATTCGAGAATCAACCTAGGTTAAAATTTTTTGCCTAAATTTAATTTTTACCTGCAACATGTACATCCATGTTTAGGCTTATAGCAAGTTTTCAAACAAGTAACCTGTGTCAGACTTAAATTTATTATTTCTTGACTGTGTTTTTGACTTGCATTTGCAGGTGCGCGAGTCTGCCCAAGAATTATTGCAGAAGTTTATGGTTGTGTCTAGTCCTCAGGTAAAATTACTTTGATGAAGAAAGTTTTATCCCTTACTATAGGAGAATATTTGACAAATGAACAATGTAAAATAACAGCCCATGTGACTTTTTACAATCAGTGTGAATTCATACACTGTATTAGTCTGATACATGATGAATACTGGGGGAGAAATAAGCTTTCAAAAACTGAAATTTACAAGGAATTGTGGTAAGACTTGCCACCCAGCCATACATTCTTTGTAAAATCTTGACACTTTTAACATCCATTTCAAATTGCTCAAATGACATTAAATAAATGCTATTAATAATATGGCTGCAAATTGTATATCTTATTCCGTAATGTGTCAAATAAACTAATTCACTTTAATTTTTGTTTTACTTTTAACAGCATGTTCTTGAACAGTTAATTCCTGCGTTTGGTCACAAGGCTTGGAGAGTACGAGAAGAAGTGCTGCATTGCCTGGTAACATCTCTTAACGAGTGAGTCAATAATCTTACAGATTATAAATTTTACTTTTAAACCTAATCTCTTATGACAAAATTTTTCGTTTTTAACAATATTATTTGAATGTCTTTAAGGTTTGGTCCATCATCTCTTACTGTGTCCAAATTTGTGCCACACATTTGCAAACTCCTTGGGGATCCAAACAGTCAGGTAACATTGCAAACAGTATGGTTTCTCTGCACTTTGGCTGTCTTCAATACTGTTGAATTTTTCAAACAGCTGAGCGAAAACACTGTTGGATTCGCTCTGCCTGAGATTTGTTTTTGATGACAAAGTCATGACTGGGAATGGTGCCAATTGACCTCCACTTTGTCTCCAAGGTTCGTGACAGTGCTATTAATACACTGGTGGAAATTTACCGACATGTTGGTGAAAAAGTGAGAGTTGATCTTAGTAAAAAAGGCATCCCATCATCGAGGTTGGTATCTATGCAATCTAATATTGTAATGATATTGATGAAGTCTATATGTGTTGTGGCTCAATTTTATCCTTGGTTCAAATTTTATTTTCTGTTGTTTTTGGGTATGGTAATGTCTGACAATGAGTTTGTAACAAAGGGAAATAAAATTTAAACCAAGAATAAAATTGAACCACAACATAAACACTTTATACAGGATTCTTTTCAATAATAACTTGATTAACTTACTTTGAGGATCACATTAACATATTTTGTTTTGTTGGCAGCTAAAATAATTATGCCCTACATTTATACTGTTCTTTGCAAGAATTCTGCCAGAAAAAAAAATGTTTAAGATATTATTTATCTCATTCAGCAACAAAATAATTTTTTAGAGAACGTTGAGGTAAACAATAATTATGCATGCTGATTTTATAGCTTTAGGATTCATTGCAGTTTAAGTAAGGTATTTTTTTTTTTTACATTCCTCAACAGATTATCAATAATTTATGCAAAATTTGATGAAGCAGCCAGATCAGGAAACATGGTGGTCAACGAACCTAATGGTATTTTGTAGAAAATTAATTTGATTTAGTGTGTCATGCAGGGTTGTAGCTAAGGAATTACTCGGCCGGTTTAGGTATCAGTTGAGCCGGCTAAAGCCGACATCGGGGGTGAGTTAACGTGTGATCGCGGGCGAAAATTAAGCCGGGGATCACCTCTTTCTCAGCCGGCGAATTTCGCCGGCAGCCGGCGCTTAGCGACAACCCTGGTCATGGTACATGATTATTAGTTTTGATATTGGAACCCACATCCTAGGGCTTTCAAAAAGAAAAAAAAGTAGCAGGAGGATATTCAGAAGTACCTGGAGGACTATTACACCGCGATGGCAGCACAGTGGGGCAGAGTCGCGGTTTATGCCAAAGTATCCGGCGCAAGTGCTTAAAGTAGCCGATGACTTGCGTCAGGCGCCGGCTTAAATTAAAAACCCTGCCAACCCCTGTCGCCTGGACAAGCTGGGTAAATCCTACAAATCAGTGGGTATTTAGTTTTTCAACTAGGGATAAATGAACAAACAAATGTATGAATGCACATGTATTTCTGCATGAATGGATAGACACACAGGGACAAATGGACGGACAGCTGGGCAGATTTATGAATGGATAAATAGGAAGAAAGGAAGAAAGGATTCCTTTACTAACTGTAAAGAAACTTTCATGTTTTTTTTTGTCGTTTGGTGAAAAAATTGAGGTCCTATCTCCAAAAATTTAAAGTTAAACCCATTGTTTGACTGATATGACAAATAATAGAAGCCAGGTTACAAAAAAGTCTCCACATCCATTTTATTAATTTTAATTTCTTTGGATTTCTCCTGTCATACCTAAGCCCAAGTAAGTCTGGCACTTGTGGTTCTTTTTTTTATTATTATTTAAATCAACAGGGCTGCAGACAATTTCTTTCCTTTAATGGGCATTTTCATAAACAAGTTACTATTTTGGTTGGCTAAATGATTTTTATTCAGTCAAAGTTTTAGATTTTGTGGGCATCAAGTTCAGTCTGATTTACTGGGATTTACAGTGTAATTGTCTGTTAGATTCTAGTAAAAAACGATTAAACAAAATCAACAGAGAGATTTAGTCGTGTTTTTAAAATGTCGTGAAATTTCTATTTCTTTTGTATCTGTTGAAAAAAAGGAAAGGGGTATGGAGAATCAAGGTTTATATCTTAGCTGACTGTGATAAATTACATGTATGTGGGCTTGAAAGTTAATTGAGTTTGATTGTGTAGCAAGAAAAGTAGAACATGGAAAAATATTACTTTATATAGACTTCATACTCAAATAAAAGTAGTAATTACAGGAATAATGCAAATGCAAACCTCTGTATTAGTCATTGTCAGGTAAAGTGAGAATGAACATGAAAATTAATGAATGCTGGTGTGTGCAGGATAAACCGTTCTTGATAACATTTGCATTCCTCTGAAGCTGAGGAAAACTATTATTTTGTTTCTGTTGATTTGTCTCTAGTATCTGCTCTTAATCCAAGCTTGCTCTCAATCTGGTTCTGTATTTAGATGACGTGATGTTCAAGACAGCCTTAAGCCCCATAAATAAATTTTATTTTGGTGCATTAAGAGTTTTTGCATTATACCAATTTTTTTTTGTTTGCATTGTGTCTGTTCTCCATTGTACATGTCCAGTGTTGTGTAAACTGCTTAATATAAATATTCCACATTCCTCACAGTAGTCATGCAATTACTTAGGAAGACTGTATATGGTCAAATATCAGTTTTAAATGGCACAGAGAAACCTTTCTGTGGGGAGGTCTTGTTTTGTATGCCTCCTAATAATAGAACAGGAAAGGGGAGCATTTTACACAGCTGTTTGACATGTGTGAAAAACTGGGGACTTGAGTAAATTTGCATGACACATACGTAAAAGGGCTTTAGTTTCTACCTTAAATTACGTTTTTATTACAATATTAAATCAATGTTCTTCAGTTTCTTTTTATGCAAAAAAGAGCCATGTTCTGAAATGAAATAAAGCTTGTCTTCTTATTTTGATTAATAAATAATTGCCTCTGACTGCTTTGATGAAATATTAACCACTGACTACTCTTCCATTGGCTCATGTCAGTTTCAAATTTAATTTCAGTTAGATGCAAAATAGGTCGCAGTTTCACTTAATAGCTTGGGCAGTGAATATTATTGCACCTGTGTGTGTGTTGTTTTTGTGAATCCAGCCACTCAAGAATGCTGTTGTGGAGTAGATTTATAATATAGAACAGGATTTACAATTGGCTGCTGTGCAATGTTCTTCTGAAGATAATTTGTATGCTTTTAGCAGGAGACATTTTGAAATCAACATGGCTTCTCTAGTGTGTATTCAGCAACCATGACAGTATTTTGAGAATTAGGACTTGAAGATCTGTGTGTGTCTGACCCTGAATTGAGGAGAAGCAACCTTGGTGTCTGAAGTCCGACATGTTGCGTCAATTGATGTGTCTGTACATGACTGAAGGGAGGCTTTGGCTCTTCTAGTTTCATGTTTGCTGTTGAGGCTAGATATGGTTGATGATCTTTTGAGCTCTGATGGTATTTCAAGGGAATATTTGGTGATTTTGAAGCAGATTGAAGATTACTGTAGTCGAGGCCCAGAGATAGATTTGGATATTCAAGGGATCACATATGGTAAAGTTGCAACTTTTAAATCAGTTTTTGTGTAGCAGCTGAAACAGAATCTTTAGATTTCATGTAACATCACATATCATTTTATAGACCAGACAGGTTTCAATTTGCATTTTTTTTGTACTACATCCTATTTTACTTTAATAGAAAACTTGAGATTATCATGTTAAAAATATTCTTTTCCTAAATTAATTTTTATGTCTCTGATACTAATATTTTGTGATCATCCATGCATTCACAAGGATCATAACTTGAGACTCAATATTTTTCTCCTAGGTTGTAATTCAAATTTACATTACAGCACAAGATCATTAATTTATTAGGCCTGTTTTGATGTTGATTTTTTATCATTCTCAGTACCTGGCATTATCTTGCTTTGAGAATAGAGGAGCTCTTTGTTATAATATATTCAGATTTTGCTCATAGCATAATGCAATCACACAACCTTATTTCTTGAATTTCATGACCCATGGTTTTGAATTAAAGGTTCGTTTTCTCCCATTTTTGTCTGCAACACCAGCTGTTTATCTGTTTTTTTGTGACCTTCTTCTGATTCGTGCATTTCTTTGTGAGAATTTGGATGTGAATATTATACTTTGTTGTTTACCATGTAAGTGGTTCATGATTTATCTGATTAAAATACTCTGAAATATCTGCATCAAGCATTAGTGGCTCAACTGGTATGGTTATTTTTACAGACTTCAAAATCTTATGTGTACATGTTAAAGACTTTACAACAATACATGTTCTCTTAAGGTATTCATCAGTTGGCAAACTATTCTTTTCTTTCATAATCCCTACTGTGAAAACATGTGGTTATTTACAACAGCTTACAAATGCTGTAAATCTTGTCATGCGAAAAATTATGTCTGATAAGAACGTTTTGAACCAGCTAAAGGCTTTTCTAAAATCATGAGACATTTACCTGAAAAGCAGTGTAACTGAATACACTTTACAGAGATAAGTTATTGATGTGCATGAGTCTCTTTGATCAAGACAGTCTCAGTGACTGAAGAAAGAAGTCATCTTTCAATAAGCGCTCCTTAAGTTTTCATTGATGGGTAAAGAAGCATTTGCGTGAGATGATTTGTACGGTCTATATATCAAGCAATCTTACTCTTGAATTGGACTACAGTTTGAGTTAAGAAAATTAATGGATTGTTTTCTCTGAATTGTCATACAAGTATCATTGAGGTTCCTCTTGATAGCATGCCCTCTTGTGGAATTATGCCATAAGGTCAAATTTTGGCTCATGCATCATGGAGATAAGATCATTTCTGTCTGGCTACTCTCATGATCTTGATAAGTGGTTCTATATTTATAATATTTGACAGCAGTGATAGGTTTCTTTCATATTGATATGCAGTGATGAAGGTTTCTTTTCAGATCTGTTTGGAGTTATACTTTCCACTAATTATTGAAATTAGAGACTTAGAAGTTCATGGGGTTTGTTGAAAGCTTGTAACATGATAGTGTTGTGCATAGTTCAGTGTCTGACTCTGTCTTTTGTTTGGCATGAAGCCATGGAACAAATCATTGTACACCTTTGCTTTGTTTGTTAAGAAGTGTAGTGCTAACTGTGGGAACTGTGGTGCAAAAAAATAATGAAAGTAAAATAAGCTAACTATGTTTTAATTTGTCTTGAATGTCATTTACTCAGGCTTAAAAGTATTAAGTCAAGATAATGTCTTAGTTTTCTCTAGAAAAATGACTCCATTCATGTGACCAATTTGTCAACAGACTTACCTTGCACCATATAGTAAATAGATCTGCAGAAAAGCGCTGCTCAATAGCTTTCATTTGAGTATTAACACTTAAAGATTTGTCACACAAACTTAAAAGTTGGAGCAATCTTTTTGGTCCTCTTTTGATGTCAACTGCAAAATCAATTTTGTTTTTGTTGTCTTCAGAACCAGCTAGTGTAGCATAGTAAACAGTGGCACAGGAACCTGATCACTAGTTTTTGTTAGGGTGATGGCATTAACACAGAGACGTTATGAATGTGCATATCTCTCGACCTGTCATGTGTTGCCATTGCTCTTCTTTGTAAAATTTTAGGTCAGCTTTAGGTCAGTATGTAAATAATAATTACCTGGTAGTTGTCCAGGCAAATTTCCTTGCTTTCCACGGGCTGGCTATTGTTGGCAGAGTACTATTGGTAAAGCCAGGAGTTTCCATCCAAAGGCTGACCACACACAAGGATTTTCAAATAACTTGTGGTATCATGCTAGCTAAACTTAAGGTCTTGTCTGACCCCATGCTTATTTTTTGGCTTTGTCTTTGTGGCCTTTTACAGGTTAAAATTAGAAGGGATGTTGATTCTTTGAGAAGAGAAGGGAATATAGTCCTTACTTTGTGTCCTGCATGTGAATTGACTTGCTCAAACATCACATTGCCAACATGCCAAATTTGATTAACCTCTGTTAAAACCGGAGCCAGCAAGGGACATTTTGTTGGTGGCATCACTCAGTAGAATTGCAGCACAGAATAAACTGTACAATTTGTGCTGTTTCAAATCCACTACATGTGATATTTAAAGGTATGACTTAGAAACAAGGGATGTTAAGTCCCAACATAAATGCAGCACTGTTGTGTTTGAAATGTGAATCAACCCTCTGCTCTACTCATGAGAAACTGAATTAAATTAAATTCAACATGGTGAAGTGTGATGTTTGAACTGGACCTGAGTGTCATGCCTTTAGAGTAGTCAAGTAACCACCTGTAGAAACGGGACTGCAAGTAAACAATACTTGACTCCAGTTGTAGGACACCTTGCTCTAAACTGATTAATTTTGCCAAATCCTGACAGATCTGTTTCTGCGTTTTTAGGATCCTCAAGGTTGAATGGTGAAGTAGAGACAGATGGAGCTAAGGTGAGAGGTGAAAGTTAGGAGGCTCTTGTCCTACAGAATAAACAATACTACAGCAGTGTACTGCTCCAAAGTGTTTCTATGAATGGACCGACTTTTTTATCCAAAAAGTCAACTTGTGTGCCACAGTAAACACCAACACTCGAACTTGTAAATAGTGGGTACAGTGTAAAAGTATCATTTCCAAGTTGTTCTCTACTTTTCCTTGTTTTATCCCTGTTGTTGGGGTATTTATCTTCACTATGTATGCCTTTATTTAAGAGTTTGCATGCCTCCACTTTTGTCTTTATTGTAGGGTTCGTGTCCATGACATTATTGCTCGGTCCGTAAGGCCACAAATCTAGGAATGGGCTCTGTTTCTGTTCTAAATGAAAGTCACATCCTAATTTCATGTTTTCTCATTTATGTACACTGTAACATAATTGGCATCTTTTAGTCCGTGAGATAATGAACATGCATCTAAAATAGTGAAATATATCTCTGTGTTGAACGTTTTACACTGTTTATTGTGATGTCGAAGCTTGCTTTATCGTTTGAGTCGACCATTTGGGAGTTTAAACCATAGATATGGTCCAAAATATCTGATGGAATGTTTACCATATCTAACAGTGTTGATATTCGGGATGTTATTCACAGTTCTTAAATTGTACTTTAGGGACCTACAATGTAGTTACAGATATGTCATTCAAGTATGTAGGTAATAGACCCATGTGGTATTTGAACATAGTTACTAAAAGATCTTGCAGTCGCCTGTTTTAAAGGGTACTGAGATTAATTTTCCTGAGCAGTTCATCGTAAGTAAACGAGTTACTATTGAACACAAAACGGAGTGCTCTTTCCTGAAGCTTTTCCAAAACGAAGTAGCTTCAAAGAAAAACGAGGAAAGATTTCCACACAGCCCCATACATTAATTATACATGCATCACTGTCATACGAACCCTGTTCCGAAAACGAATAGAGTTTGAGTCACAAAATGTATGTATGATTAATGTATGGGGTTGTGCGGAAATCTTGCCAAAAATGACACTTAACATAAATTTCAAATCAGTTTAATTGATAGATGTACCTTAAATTTCTTACTTTACGTTAAACTTTGTCATAGCCCGTGAGTTTGGATCGCCATCGTCGCCTTCAGACTCAGCGTTACGATGTTTTTATGACCAGCAATATCTTGACTACGATTATGTACTTCTTGTAATTATTGTACAAACCGTTTGATATATTAAAACATCAAACGGCTTCGTATCCGAAGCGCAAAATTTGTGTTTATGTACTACGTTTCTTAAGCTTTCACAATGTGAAAAGTACTGGTAGGTTTTTATATTTTTTCAAAAAACAATCAGTTTAATTTTATGAAAATGAATATTCCACTTGCCAAACCGGGCGAGTGATCCACGATTTGCAGTCGCCCGACGGGCTTCACACTCGCATTGGCGAGTGATCGAAATAAAAACCTTGGAGTAGTATTTTTCTTTGGTGGTTTCAATATCTTGGCGTATTTTGTTTTGATCCAAAAATTTAAAAAAAATAAAATAACACTTCCTTGAAGCGGAAGTTGTAGCCAGGTGTAAGGGACTCTCTGAGAGAATGTTTCTTTAATGACCCTGGAGCCGACTTGTCTGGAACTGTTAAAACATTGGAAATTTGAACGAATATGTTACTGCAATTTAAGTAAACTTCTTTAAGAGACTTGACATACAAATTATTGTATATTTACCAGTGTGATTCAAAATACGGCCCATTGCTTCAATGCAGGTAAAGTTTCACTCGTGTGGTTTTTAATTACGAATCAGCTATATTTTCAACAGGGAAAATATTTGAGGGTTTTTACATATGGCAAAATAGCGATGACCTAATACACTTACAGTTAGTAAAAAATTATTCGTCACACCTTGGTTGAAGTCTCTTTTAAAACGGAGATTAGCTTCGATAGAAAAATTATCGGGAAAAACGAACAGCCCAAGAGCTTGCCTGTCTTTTGATAAGGAATTCAGTATATACAGTTTGATTTCTTAAATCATAAAAAAGGGGATAAAGAGCAAGCCTAAAAAAAACAGAAGTAAACGCTGCTTTTTATTTTAAGACTTGTACGATTTGCATTTTACGTAGATTTTAATTAATTTATGACAGGCTTTTTGGCCAAAAATTTACCCATCTCCTGTTGAAGGAAATCATCATCACTTTATTTTAAAAAGATGGGTTTTCACTTGTGACTAATGTCTGAGTTTTTTTTTAACCTCAAATCGAAGGGAACCATTTAGACAGCAGTTTCTTATCTTGAACAGAAACTGATCTTTGCGTAGCATTACTGACCTTCACCCGTCTTCATATCTGTTGGGAATGTGGCCACAATTCGTCCTATCCCATGCCTGCTTTAATCCATCAGTGAAGTTTAGACGACAGAGAAGCGGAAAACAGACACAGAAAAGGAAACATTGTTGACAGCAACAACAACAACTTACACTGGAGTTGTGTTCATGGTCAGATCTTCGGAAGAGAAAAGCCCACTCTACTGATGTAGTCCCCACTCCCTACTCTCCCCTCTCACCAAACATCTTTTTTATTTGAGCCGCATCTCGTGAAGCGACTATGCGAGAATTCACTTCAAACATCCTCTCACACTTTAGTTGTTATGGGAAAGATTAACTTCCCAAAGGTTGTCTTGACAGGTTTTATTGCCCTCAATCCTTTTAAACAACGCTAATGTAGAATTGAACAAATTCATCTGTTAAGGATATTTTTGTTGGAAAGAGAAATAAGATCAGTTTGAAGTTTAATCAAAACACTTCAATTCTCAATATTATCCCTGAATACTGGCAATGAATCTGTTCTATTTTATAGCTGTCCACTGCTGCACCGTCCAGAGCTCCATCAACCAAAAAGAGTGGTCCTACAAGAAAAATCAGCGGCTCAAAAACAGCCGGCTCCTCGTCTAGCTCAGGTTGGGTTGTGTATTTATGGCGTATACAATGCATTGTGTTACCAAATGCAGCCGCAGATTCTGTATCTTTAAATTGATCACTGGCTAGAAAGACAGAACGGATCGGGGATGACCGCAATAAATCTGGGCAACTGTATGTTAAGCTGGGGAGGTGTGGGGTATTTGCATCTACATCTGCTAGGGCTGCTCCTCCCCTCCCTTTCTTGAGCCCGCTTTTTTGTTTTTTGCTTTATCAATAAACTGTTTAACGTTTTGTCTTTTTCTTGTAGCTTCAGCCGGTGCTGTGGATGAATCAGACTTTGAAAATGCATTTTTCGAGTGCCCTGATGTTAAGGTATGCAAAAGTTGGAGCAACTGTTCTATGTATATAGCTATTAGACACGTTTTATTTCTTCAGGGTGCAGCGCGAGAGTTCGTTGACCCTGTGACTTCGAAACTCCCTACTAGGTAAAAAGCAAACGAACAAATGTTGTTAATATAGTCCGTAAGTCCTTTTAACACTGTCCTGAACCTATGTCCTGAAAGGAATAGCAGTCCCTTCATTCTGCTCCCAACAGTATACGCAACAACTAAACATTACTGGAATAAGCAGAGTATAGTTTTATCGGGTTACGCAGAAAACACGTTCTTTGAGAAAGGTTCGGCGGGAAAACCGCTCTGTTCCCAGGTCGCCTACGCCATGAGTGTTGAGTCTCAGAACATTTATTTCTAATCCAGCGTGCGAATACTTGGAATAGCTCCAACTGAACAGACCCCTGGGACTAAACACACACTGCACCTTCACTGTATTCTGAGATACACGGGTGCCGGCTAATGCCTCTCTGTTTTACTCACGTTTTCAGGTTTACAACGGAAAGGATCTAGCAGAAGAAATGGCGAAAATACAATCAGTTTTATCTGATGATAAGAATGACTGGGAGCACAGAGTCGCAGCGGTAAGGACCCCATTTTGAAACTTGTGGTTTTGATATCGATTGTTCCAGCCTGTGTGTTTTGACTTAGGACTGTCTATTTGTCCTCGAATTTGTCGTGAGAGTGGACTAGTAGCCTGCTTGTTGGTGCGAGTCCATTTCATAAGACGAAAACCTCGCACCCCAGCTGTTGTCCTGTTTTCCCCGAATTTAACAGTTCAGAAAAACGGGCGAATTGAAAGTGAAATTCCGTGATTTTTTTACTTTCAGCTGAAGAAAATTCGCAGCATCGTTCAAGGCGGGGCGCTAGAATACGACAATTTCGTCTCCTTGCTAAGACTTCAAGAAGGCGCGTTCAAACTTTCGGTGAGTACCTGGAACATTCAACTGTATCCTGTTTCCTAGCAATAAATAGTCAATCTTTTCTGATCCTTGTTTTCGCAAAATTACGAGATTTATGATTGGAAAGAAATCCACGTGCCACAATATTGCATATTTAAACTTAAGCATCTCTGTAGGAAATTATTTCTCAGTAGTTTCAATTTGAATGGTCGCACTTGAGCATCAAGTCATCTACAGACTCAAGGGTTTTCACTGAACGGCAGCTTAAGAGAAGGAAAGTATGGTGACACTTAAGTATTTTATCCACAGACTCAAGAGTTTCAACTGATATCCTAGAACCACATTGTACAAACCAGTAATCGTTACCACAAAAAAGTGGTGTACTGCTCAGTAGCTTTTGTGTGAACATTCAAATTCAAAGTCAACTTCGTTCCCAGGGTCCTCTCCTTCCCGTCCCCTGAAGCGAGGTTGATTCAAAGTTGGTGGCTAGAATAGTACGTCTTGCACAGTGCGACATGAAAGCGGTGCTTTAAGGTTTTAACCTTGTTTTTTTGTGTTTGTAGACAAAAGATCTGAGATCAACTGTGACAAGAGAAGCGTGCGTAACGCTGAGGTGATTGTAATATCAGTTATATTGACGATGAATTTATGAACCTGTGTCTTCCAAGCCTTCGTCGTGAATCTTCAGCGAAAATAACATTAACTGAATTTCTTTTTTATCTCAACAGCTATCTGTCCACGGTACTTAAGAGCCAGTTTGATCACACAGCAGAAGCCGTATTACCAACTCTCATAAATTTAATCCCAAATAGCGCAAAGGTATTACCACTGTGTTCCTTTGATCTCTGTTTGCCTTACTCGAACTACAGTGGTTTGAGTTCTGCGTTCCTTAAGTAATATTACTGTCTTTCTTTAGATTATGGCTACGTCGGGTCATGCTTGCATTTGTTTCATTCTCAAGGTGAGAACGTCATCTAGTCTTTAGTTTCATTTTACATCAATAGTGAATTTTTTGTTGAAACAATAAAGTTTCTCCCAGGCGTGTCGTCCTATCCAAAGCTCCATGACTGTGGTTGTTTTTTTCTGTTCTTCGTTTTTGAAACAGAATACGCCTGCTCACCGGCTTATTCCAATTATCACTAACAACATGACTTCCAAGTCAAGCGTAATTCGACGGTAAGGGTAAAAATAGTACAATTTGTTTGCACATTTTGTGTGTTAAAATTTCCCCCAAATTCACGCGTTAACTTTCTGTTTTTTTCAGACGTTGCTGTGAATATGTCGACTTAATTCTTGTTCACTGGGAGACTTCTACGATTAAACCGTAAGTTAAAGTATATATCTTGACAAAAGCGGCGACTTTGTTGTTGTTGTTGTTGTTTTTTTGTGAGTCCATGGGTTTTAACCAGTGGAAGATGCTTTCTCGTGGCTTATGTACTGGTGCTAAGGCACATACATGTTAGCATTGACGTGGCCTTATTTAGAAAAGTTCTGCAACCATGAGTTTCTTGATTTAAGGTTTATTTCGGATTTTCTCACCAGTCGCATAAGCGAAATTGAAGAAACCATACGGAAAGGAATTTCTGATGCAGATGTCGAAGCTAGGGCGGCCATTCGAAGGTAATAAACATATCGGCATATTTTTTCATATTTTTCCCTGCTCCGCTCCTGGCCCCAAGATTACCAGCTTGCGGCAAGTTTCTACGGGGGACCTAACAAATGACGGAGGGCTTTTTTGCCCTCCGTCATTTGTTAGGTCCCCCGTAGAAACTTGCCGCAAGCTGGTAATCTTGAAGGCGAGTCGTCTGTTGCTTTGCCGCCAAATCTGAGACTTTATTTCTGTTCTGTCACGCAGAGTGCAAAGAAATTTGTTACCTCTTGGTATTCTAATGCAGTTGTGACTTTAAGTCTGGGTAGAATTCCACAACTTTGGTCGTTGAACAGAAGCTTGTTGTGACTACTTTCGTGTGAGACTCGGGGTTATTCCATTTGACCGTTTGGTTTTTATCTAAACTTCTTTACTATTGTCCCTTGTGTGGTGGTTTTCAGTGAGGAATTTGTGAACGAAATTGTGGCGTTTTAAAGTAAATTCCTGTGGTACTGTTATAGTTCCATCTGGGAGGCCATTAGTTAAAAACCCCTGGGTGTTATTTTATGTAGCTGTATTGTTTCAATTCTTAGCATGGGAATGTGTTGTTCTGAAGTTCATATAATGACGAACCCGTAACAGTTGGTTGCTTGCGAGTTTACTCAATTCTTTGTGTTATGCTGGCGGGGCAGTTAGCCGTTAAAATAGTTTAACACCTCTTGAGATTGTAATTACTCTATACAACGCTGTTTTTCTTTTCAAACGGAAGAATGTCTTCATATAGCTGTTAATAAGAACACATAAACCTCTTAAACGTACAGAGTGAAAATTAGCAACTTAAACGACGTACAAGTAACTGACATTTGCATTGTGTTAATCACTTCGTTTTTTGCTTGATTTTCAGAGCTTTTTGGCATTATCATAACCATTTTCGAGACAAGGCTGAGACGTAAGCTTAGCTTAATTTTTCATGTTGTCCTTTCAGTTATCTATAAATATTCATAGAGAGTTCATTATTTGTTTTCTCGAAGTAACCAACAGAATAGATTCGCTTGGAATCAACTACTTGACATTCATTTGTGCTTAACTCTTGCGCGCGTCCATAATTAGACGGGGTTTTTCCGAGTCCTTGTGGCAGCAAAGGTCAATGACAACAATGCGAATAAGCAATAATCTCTGTCATTAAGATATTGCTCGTGAAGCGGCATAACATGCGTTCTACAAATGGAGTTATGCTACATCTCGAGGACCAGCCATCCTGGATTTATTATTACAAGTATGGCAGCATTTGCACGATTCATTTTACGATTTTCATCTTACGAATTTTAGTCTGACTCGTATCATTTGTTTCTTGTTCTTGCAGTTTGCTGAAATCTTTCGATGCCTCGAAGCAGAAACAACTTGAAAACGATCGCAATCTTTCTAACCTTGGAGCCGCGAAAACATCGTCTTCTGGCCGTCTTGTTTCCGTAAAAGCTTCCAAGCCGTCCAGTGGGAACAGAGTGCGATCTTCGAGTACAACAAGCGAAGATGGTGCTGTAAGGTATGCATACGTGCTTTTGTGAACGCACTTTTAAATGTATAAACTACGGGTATGCATCTACAGAATTTCGGCAATAAATTCAGATCGGTCAGCATGTAAGCCTGTGGTTCTCTGTGTGTGGTTAGAGTTTCGGGGTATGAAGTTATCGTCATGCGATCCAGGCTCGCTTGTACAAGTCCAGCTAAAAAAATTGGATCGTTCATTTCCATGCGTTCGTGATCGCATGTATTAACAGACTTAAACTTAAAGTTAATAGTCTATTTTATGAATTACATTTTAAGCGTCAAGTCATTCAGGTACACCTCATAGCATCAGAGTGTAAAGTCATTGCGTTTTGTTTGGAAGTTCGTCTTTGCGAGGTGCTTGGGTTGATATTTATGCCTTTATTAACGCGTGTTTTAATCCTACTGGGCATTGAAGTGATGTATAAATTGAAGTGCGCGTGGATGGGCTGAATGAGAAGATCCAGGGTATACGAAACCAGTTCAAGTGTTCAGTCTAGACTACTTGGTTTTGGAAGCTCAACTCAAATATTCGTCTTAATTTAATAGTTCTGGAAAGTAAGCGCGAGCAAAGTTAATTAACTCTAATTTGTAGTCGTTCAATTGAATACCAAAAGATTTTCTCCAGTGGAGTAACATGGAGCAATTAAAAATCAGCGTGAATTCACAGTTACTGCTTTGTGCTATCTTTCCAGTCGATTTGTCAGTGTGTTTAGTCTTTTATCCATTCGAAATGGAGTAATAGACCCATTTTAGATTTCGATGTTGAGATTGTTATTTATAACTTATGCTAATCTCTGGTACGGTTGAATTCTCTTGTGGTTCTTATTATGCTTGAATAATCCTTCAACACGAACAGAAATTGCCGAGTGCGCGCAATATTTTGGAGCTGATACTCAAGAACTAAAAAGCAGATTATAAATATTGAATCCCACAGCACATCGAGTAACAATTTTTCATGCAGTTTTGACCAGTATTTCCAGGTTTGTAATTAGCTAAAAGCCACACACAGTAGACCATTTTATATCTATACTGAACATTTTGCACAAAACGAAATCTTTGTTGTTGGTATGAAAAATGTCTGAGCTCACCAAAATAGCCATTCTCAAATATATTGTCACTGCGAATGCTCCCAACTTTAGAGGAGTAGGAAAAAATATACAGGACTGTCGTCGTTTAAATTTTATGTATGGTTAGCGGTCAGATTCCCGTCGATTTTGTCAATACCTGAACTTAAAATTGTCTGAGATAGAAAATCGCCGAAAAGATGGTAAAATGCCAAAACACTGGGATAGACTGCCAGCAAAAATAAAATTTGTCACATTTGTTTCAGTATTTTTTACGCTGTTGAAACCTTGGTGAAATATATTATGTACTCTATTGGCCCCATATTGACTTTCAGTGCTAAGTGCAGTGTTTACTTCCAATTATCCTTCTTACAACATTCAAATCTTGGGTGATGAAATCAAGAACGGTAAACACGGAATCAAAATGTATGTTCACGATTTTAGATTTTTGGAAAACGACGAATTTTCATCTTGTGGTCAATTATTTGGAGCGGCAAACGTCTTACAATAACTGAAACGCGTCAGCTGACGCTGCAACGGGAATGCCCGTGACATTAAGAGTTACACTTCCCTCAATGTAATGATAAAAAGCAATATCAAATGACGGGATGTAACAGTACGACAATGAATTCCTGTGACTTCTGTTCGGCTGTATTAAGCGACACAGGGCTCGAAATTAAAAAAAAATGTCTGGTCGCAAATTTGCGACTAGTTACGAAAATTAATTGAGGCCATTTAATCAAGAAATAAGTGGGCTTTTAAATGGTTAACGCTTTAATTTTCATTCTTTCAACAGCTTTCATGTCATTTCGAGACTTAACAGTACAGAACGTTTAGCGTCTCGGACAACACCAGTTCATCTAAATTATTTCGTATCAGTTAAGGCAAAACCTAGTCGCAAATAAGAAAAATTAAGTCGCAAATACGACCGTATCGGTGGCAATTTCGAGCCCTGCGACAATAAACTCGTTTCTGTTGTTTGCCACGCCTCATACGGCCGTATTTTCCGCAGATTCGCGCTTTCGTTCTGTAAGTTCTGTCACTTTTTGACGTTCCTTGAATACTGTGGTGGCGACGTTTGACTTGACTTACCTTTTGTATTTTCTTACTCTTTAGCTCCCGTGCTCCTTCCCGTCAAACTGTTGGAATTTCGAGTCGCGCGGCCAGAACAACTCACAGAGAGGGTATAGAACAATCATGACTTTATTTAGCTTTCTCTCAGTAGTAATTGTTAAAGGAAATACTCCTTACTCACTAGTTACTGAAGCCTAATGGCTGCAGTGTCTTTTCTCGCCGGATTTATGAGGTTCATAGTTTTGGAAGGTTTGAATCAACGGAATCGACGTACATGTGACATCGTTTTGACACCACAATGGTGCCGGGCTGTCAGGTGTAGGTGTAGTTGGAAAGTACACTTTGGTCGTAAAACTGGTTCGTTAAAAAACTCTCAAAAGGATGGATAGAGGACAGGACAAAGAAAAATCCATTTTTTTTGTTTTCTAGGTGTGCCGATTAAAATTTTGTGCCCGATCCTTTTCTGTCATTCTAGATTCCCGCCATGCTGTTGCTTCCAAGACACCAGGCTCTCTTCTCTCTCCTATGGCTGCCCTTGGCCGCTCCCTCAGTAACATAGATCAGCGGTCTGCAGAACGAGCCAGCACGCGATCCAAACTTCGATCAGCGGCTTCCCGCGTGTCACCGCAGAACCACCACTTGCAACAGCGGCAACCTCGAACCCAGTACCCCTCAAGGGGAACGGTATCGCAGCGTAAGTGAACAGACGTTTGTTTTTGTGTTGCTTGCCTGGTCCAGTGTTGCTAGTTTGTGCATGTGTGTGTCAGAAATTTACAGAGGAAGCTGGGTTTGTTTTTTATTTACAGCTGGTAGTCGATCCCAATCTCCAGACCGACTTCTCTCCACCTACCCTCCACGAGAGAGGTCTGAGGCGTACTGTAGAAGAGAAAGCATATCAGGGAAAACAAAGATACCGACGCCAAGGTATGAAACAGACTTCTAACATTTATACTCTTTTTTCTTTCAGCAGGGTGTCATTTAGTCAGTGTTTTGACGAGTTGTGACCGCTGTAATTATTTCTAATATATGATTGTTTTGCAAGAAATTGACGCTGTAACGTTGCCCATTTTTAATGTGACATGGTCTGTTGTTGTGTTTCAGGGACTTTAGTGTTAGTTCACAGTACTGTAATCTTTGTTTCGTTTCTTATCTGAACATGGTTTTCATTCAGTTCTGTTTATGTATAGTCTCTACGCCCCACTAAGCGTGTTCACACGCACATCCCATGGTAGTCCGGAGCTACGTATATATTGTTTGGAAAGAGTCCATCGCATCATAGATCAAATTGTGAACATGTAGTGTGTATTCACCACTGTCATGTTTGTAAAATGGTGGTAATTTATGTGAATTAAATTCATTTGTTGTTGTCGGTTCTTTTCCAGTGTCTCGCGGCATCCCAGCGACGAGGCTCTGGATATCCCTGGGTATCAGTCACCCCATCCCCCTCTTACCTCTTCTCCCTCTTTCCTCCCCGTTCGTAAGCCCCTGTGAGTAGAAATTTAGTCTTTGTGTCTTGTTGTTTGATGTATCCAACGCCATCCAGTCATTCGACCTCACGTCTCTCATCCGTGAAGCAACACTCTTTTTCGTGCGGATTAACACGGCGTTTAATTCATCCATTCATTGATTTTCTGTCATGACTTTGTTTGCGACTAATTTTTATATGAGTTTTGTTCATAATTCTTTTCTAGTGTCTTTGTGCATTTCAATAACGATGCTCTGATGGGGTCTGGGTGCCAGTCGCCCCAGTCTATTCTCTCTTCTCCTTCTTTCCTTCCTGTTCCTAAGCCTTCGTAAGTTGTTAAGTTGTAACTGTGTTAACGCCGGCTTTTCAGTTTGTTGTTAACTAATTTTCTTTGATTTCCATCAGAGCGGCTTTTCTTTTGGCAGTCATTAAAACTAAATTATCTCAACTAGCTTGTCGCAACGAATTAACTAGGACGCAATCACAGAAACGTTTGCAACCGGTTCCAAGCACGGGAAAACGAGTGTAAATCAGGCCACAGTTGGTTTGTCTCTGCTTTTGTTTCGCTGAAAACCCATCTACCGGTTGGACAACGGACATGTTACACGTGTAGCACGGGCAGTGAATCTCGGCTGGCGCAAAGCAAAAGCAAGCATAGTTGATTTTGACAGTCGACTGTTAAGCGCTCTGCTGTGTGTGTTCAGCTTTTATTTGCTTTGTCCCTGTATATGAACTTTGTCAGTTGCGTTCTTTTTCTCACACTGGTCTTATATCATTTATGTTTTGTCTGTCTGGACAAGGTCAGTTCTGTTTTGTTCCGTTCCATTTTGTTCTGTTCAATTCTGTTCTTAAAATTTTGGTTTCTTAAGTTGTTTGCTGAAGAGCTGCTGTTGTTTTTCTTTGATGACTTGCTCACGCATTTTTGTATATAGCTGCCTCTTTTAATTTGTGCACTGACTTGTTTGAATTTTGCGGTTTCATAATGTTCCCTTTTTGGTGTCAGAGATGCTCAATTTTAAGCTTTGTTGAGGTCATTCGTTCTTCTTTGGTTAACTGTTTTTATGGCATGTCTCTTTTGCGTTTGGATTTTGGCCTGTTTTAGTTTTATTCACTGTTGCCTTTTCTTTCGCTTTTCACAATCTCTACGTGGTATTCATGTGGTTATATATCGTCTTTTCCAGGCCAGGGTTCTCCCCGGGGGTTCTCCTTAAGGCTCTCTTATCTGAAATTATCCAATTATTTGCTCTTTCTTCTTCTTTTGATGATAGCAAATTAAGCGCAGTGGAGAGTTTGCTTTTATTTTTGAAAATAGAATACAAATAATAATGTTAGCATTTGGGAAAAATGTTTCGAACCGATCAACGGTCCCTTGTTTGTCTCACGTATTTAGTGGGGTTGAAAGACCACTCAGACTACCCTCAATACAACATGAAACGTTTGTGGCAACGACAGTCATGTTTAGAAATCTCTCTTCAATGCCTGTGGTGCTGAAACGGAGAACCTTGGTCGCCATTCATGTTGGTTTATTCAATTCAAACTTGCACATTTCAAAAACAACCTCAGTTACTGTGATTAGTCCTTGAACAATTGATGCTTGTGCTTTTGCTCTTTTCTTTTGCAGCATTTCTCGACATCTTAGCTTCGAGTATCTGCCCAGGCGTCCTCCTAGCCTTTCTATGTCATATATTCCTGTTCCTCAGTGAGTAATTTTAACCAGCTATGTGCTGTAATTCTGTCTAAACAAGTCACTCTTTTCCTTATATAGCTATTCTTTGTATCTCAGTGGTAGTGTGCCTCTCTAGCTGTGAAGTGTGTCGTTATAATTCAAGGTGGTCGTAACTTGCGAGTGTGGGCGAAACCTTAGTATGCGGTGCACGTGGCTGTAAGGTTTCAGCGAAGTTAAAATATTTGACCAACATTCCTTCAACAACGAATGTTGGAAGCAAAAACAGTGTTGTGTGTTAAATGGCACCAACATCCGCTCAACGTCTGAACCAACATTTCTTGAAATACCTTTTGTCTCAAGATTTGATGATGTTCCTTGGAGTTGATAAAAGTACAAAGCTTACACAAGATGTCTGTGGTGGAATCGACTTTGAGGCTTTCTTATCTCAAACATCGAAGTTGTCGCATCTGGTAAATCACAATAAATCCAAATGTACGCCCGGATCAAGCCTTCACCCGCGTCTCTCGCTTTGAACTGGTTGCTTGCTTTCCGTATTTGGTAGTCTTGGGTTTTCCCGCGTTTTCCGGCCCTAAGCTACATGTTTGCATACACTTGGTGGATTCCACTCGTTCTCCAGCACTTACCAGCGTTATGTTTTCCCGCGCTTTACGGCTTCTCCACATTTGCGGATGCGACTCGTTTTCCAGTTTTTACCAGCTGTATTTTTCTTCGCGCCGTGCGGCCCTAAGTTACAAGCTTGCCCATTCTTGGCAGATGCCATTTGTTTTCCCGTCCTTTACGGCCACAAGGCACATCTGATCATGTGTATCCTGTCCGTGACGCTACTCCGGCCACAAGGCACATCTGATCATGTGTATCCTGTCCGTCACGCTACTCCTTTTACCTGGTTTCCAGTTCTCCATCCGGCCGCGGCTTTTTGCTTCGACACATCGACTTGACTGATTCGTTGCAGTTTGTTGGTGATTTATCGTGATGTTGGTAAAGAGATTTTAAAAACGCCATTTTGCTAACCACTCGGGTAATTGTTTGTACTTACCACGTCAACCTTACGTTCATATTTTTATCCCTAACAATCTTTCAATTTCTTAGCTGTCTCATGTAGGTGGTTGATTTTCAGCTGTCTCATTTATTTTCAATTTTATTACTTTTCTTAGTCGTGGGAGGACTGCATCTCAGTCAAGCTCTCGTGCGAGTTCTCGCGCGAGCTCGCGTGGCGCGAGTCGAGACACGAGTCCTGAGAGGAGAGACAGGCGGTTGAGTGTGGAGAGGGGATACAGCCCGAGTCATTTGCCAGTGTTGAAGAAAACAAGTCCGTTACACAGTAAGTGAACTTCAAAACGAAGAAAACGTTGGCGTTTTTGGAGTGTTTGAAACTTCAGTGCCAAAGAACAGCAGTGAACGAAAGATTTACACTGAACACAAATAACTTACTCTAACGGATTTATGACGGGTTGAAAAATACCCGTTTCTTTCCGCAACACTCTTGATACACCAAAGAAAAAATTAATATTGTTGTGCAAAGATAAATTGTTAAGAAAAATGTTATATTTTTCAATTCAGACCCGCCATTAACTAAACAGTCAGGTCAGGGTGAGCCTGCGGTTAAAGGTGTGACTGAAGCAGCGGTCTGGGATGCATGGGTAAGTTGCTTTTATTTCTGTTTGGTAGGGAATTTACTAAAATCTGTAGGAAATGTAACACGTACTAAAAAGGGAGCTGCATCTATACGATTGTTGAGCTCGCAACCCTGACGGTTAGAACGGGGTAACTAGTAGAGTAGTAGCCGTAATTCACTCGGAGCAGGCTGTCCATTCGTCTTCTCCAAACTAAAGATGAAAGAATGAAGCTCTGCTTTCACTCGTTATTTCAGCATAAAAGTCCCGCAAGAAGGAAGTACTCGTTTGGTTCGACGAATTCCCAGTGTTCTGATGATGATAACGATAGCGATGTAGGCAGCATATCATCTGAAAGGTCTTACGGCTCAAGAGGCTCACGGAACCATCACAAGGTCCTCGAACCCGGCAACGTAAGCGATCACTTTCAGATGTTCTTGTTTCCGTGGTAGAGTAAAGCTGCCTCAATTCCGGCTTCCTGTGTATGACTGTGACGCATGTGTAGTCAATTATCCACGCACGAGATCCTTTGTTCTGGCAAATTCAGTCTTTGTATTGTCGGAGCATGTAGTTTTTAAAGCGTTCACAGAAGGGAACTTTTGGACTCGAAATCTGAAAAACAAGCGATAATTGCAAGCAGCAGTGTGTTTTGACAAGAGAGCAGAATTTCCAGTTATGTTTTTTTCCGTCCAAAGTAACCTCGATCTTACCTATCTGTTTTCCTGTCGAACATTTCTTTGCAAAAGAGGCTTTGAAACGGAGTACGTATGGGACAATTAGTATCTAAGTTCTTGTGTTGCATTCACTCCATTACTCGCGTGCGTTGTAGCCTGAACTGGCTACTTGTGCAAATCGAAACCGTCTCTTATATATTTATAGTCACAAGCTCACCAGAGCGTAGTTAACTGTATTTTTATTCAGTTATCTTCTCGAATAATCTTTACGAATAAAGAAATTACGTAGTAGTTGGACAGCAAACTCCTGCCATCTACTCCAAAGATTTACTCTCTGCCTGAACTTACTGTTTGTTGTTAACACTTAGATTGAGTCAAAAAGTCTAAGAAAATTCGTGTCAGTTCCTTCATATTTAGATCGCTCTGTTATGCAAATTAAAAGAAAGGCAAATTGTAGAAAAACTACGTCCTTTGTTATTGCGGGTAGCCCAAACGCTAGAAAATCTAACGCAATAAGCAAAGTGGGAAAATCTGGTCTTTTCTTCAATGGTCATCTTCTGCAAGCGCACGTGAAGGAAAAAGCAAAAGATACAAAGCGCCTACTACAGCTGCTGCCAATCTTTGTCTTTTTTGCCGAGCTCATGAATGTTTAATGAGGGTTTTGTTATTGATGAATAACCCAAAGCGAGGCTCTTTGAAGATCATTTTCAACATTTAACCACCATCTTAGTGCCATCGATCATTTTCCCTTAACATTGCTGTTTTCATATGAAATTTTTTGAGTGGTGCCTTGAAGAGCTGCCTGTCTTCTGCTGCGAGGAGGCAAACTGGTTCATGGATAGCGTGTGTTAATGCTATGGTTGGATAACCAGATCGACTGATAGATAGCTCATGAATTACACATCAAATTCACACGTCTAGCTCTGCTAACCAACGACGAACTAGTATGTTTATTAAGCCACGCTAAAATTATTTTTGAAATAAGCTGAACTGAAAGCTTGGACTATGGCCACATGTAAGCTGGACGTACTTAGCTTCCCATGGCGGAAATGAATTTGAAACCGACTAGTAACAAAAAGATCTCCAACAAGCACAAGCTACTTTCAAATATGAGACGAAGAACAAAGAGCTGGCCCACTTGTCCTTGCCATCGAGTCCGAGTTGAACTCGTCGTTTGTAAACGCTACATTGTGAGAACTGTTTTTCCCGGGAATCCACGAGAAGAGTGGCTTTGGTTCAAGTATTGTCGAAGAAAAGGGATCTTAATCTACATTGAGCCGAGTGGTGTTATTCTATTCCGACAGGTAAATGCTGTGAGCCTTACTGTATCATGAATTGTATTCACTGCCAGGTATAACCCCTGCAGACAGTCAGGAGTTTGCATTTCAGGCCAGTTTAGTCACTGCATTGTATGTTAGGTTGGATTTTATAATACTTTCTTGCGCGTTCGAGATTGCTTCCACGTTAGAGGACTAACTTTGTTATGGTCTTTCAATCCTTCACGCGATTTATTATTCTCTTTTTTTAATATTAAAGCATTTTAAATTTATCCAAGGCATGGTCGCAGGTGATTTTATTGGTGGTGGCGCTGGAGTTTATTTTAATAACGAGATATTTGTTGAACAAAAATAAAAATAGAAAGCTTTGCTCCATGAGGACGGAAAGTGTTTTGCTTCAGGAACCTTCGATGTCGAGAAGTCATTTAATGACCATAATTGATTATGCTGTTTTGCGGAGCATAGAGCATTTACTAATGTTTGTCTCTTGTGATAAACTTGATTACATCTTTATATGTCGCTTTTCGCAAGGTTTAATGAAATGCGTTCCTGTAATTAAAGTAGCTAGCAATTGAGATGTTTGTTTACTGTCGGAAGTTTTAAGGTTCTTAATTCACCTACAGCTATAGTGTATACTGTAGAATACAGGCATCAAATTTCACTGCAAGTGTTTTCATTCTATATGGAGCCGTCCCTTCTGATGCTGGGACTCTTACTGGGCTATCTTTTAAACATTCCGTACCTTGTTGCGTGTTTTCGAATGCCATTAAATCAATCCACCAATATATCTTCTCCTTAAAACGTTCTTACCATTTTCAAGAATATGTACAAACAAACGAATACGAAATTCTATGTTTTCCAATTCAGTAGGTTTTACTGAGTTTGTTATCATTTTATTAACGAGGCTATCACTTTAAACTAAGTTTCAGTTAATCCAGCGATGAGATGTTACGAGGTGTTTCAAGTAAATATACTCCTTCGTGTTCAAGGTGTTCTTATTACATCGTTTTTTGTCTCTTTTCTCTACGGTGTGACGAGAGCGAATCCGCTCTTATCGTTTTGCTGTGTTTATCGTTAAAACTACCCAGAAATCTTTTATCTTTCAAATATTTGGCGTCACGATTTATTTTATACCATTGAAGTACAAAGGTGAGATAACTGTAAGGTTTTTTCATTAAATGTCTTGTGTGTTTTATCAAGTGTTTTCTTTTCTTATCAATGAAAGCGACTACATTCCAGATGTTAATAATTTCTCTGTCTGTCGTTCGTTGTATACCTTTAATTTATGCGATTTGTATTTCCTATTTATTTTTTAAGCAAAGCCTTTTGTTGAAATCTTCGTCAACTATTCCGTGCCACCCTCTTTAAATAAAGTGTGTTAAATAAATTTCTTGATAGTGTTGCGTCTCGCCAGCTCAACAGTTTGACTGATTTGTCATAACGAAAAGTTACGGTTTTTAAGCTGCTTGAGAGCTACGCAAGCGTTGTTTTTCACCTTATGTTATTTGCAAATAAATTTCAAAATAATTTGACTCGGTTGTTTTGGCAAAGGGCAAAGCATGAACTTTGAAAACCTTCGCTAAACTTGCATGTCGTACATTGTCAAAGTTTTTCGCGGGATGAGAAGAATGGTTGATCGGGTTGCAAGAGTGGTCTAATCCTCAGAAGTGTTTTTTAAAGGTCGCTATGCAATGGTATCTTTGGTGCGCCGGAAAGCGGGTGCTCAAAAGTAAATGTTGTTCACACGGTGATAAACCTGTTTCTTAACTGGCAATGGTCGGGTGTACGGTTTACTGATTTATGTTGTCCGTGATTAATTTTCAGGAGGTGGCGGAGATAGTTCGTTTAACCAGCAGTAATGTGTGGTCTGACAGACGGGATGGTGTGATGTGCCTGCAAAGCTTTCTGCTTAACTCGGGTGTCCTCAGGTTTGTTGACAGCAAGCTACTTGCTATTTAAGTTGACGTTCAGTTTTTATGTTCCTTTACCATGCCTGCCAGTCTTCCTAACTTGAATTTTCAGCTTAGTTAGGCAATTTACACTTGGCAGAACTGCCTTGCGTTCCATAATAAACAGAACCGCATGAAAGCACTACTCAGAACTAGATTTCATTTGAAGGAAAGCACTGCTCAACAGTTTACATTTGAACGGTCGCACGTCAGGGTTTCATCCACAGAATCAAAATTTAGAACGATTTTGTACAACGTAATGAATATCACCAAGGAAAGGAACTGGTGCGTAACTTTTCTCAATCTGTATGGATTCCATTTAGGCTTTCTTCCAGAGATGAAGCTAGATCCACTTTGCAGTGTCTCCAAGATACTTCCAGTGCATATTACTTGGATTGAAATCCGAAAGATTTATATTACAATCACAAGCTTTTGAGGCATAAATTTTAGCATTTGATATTCGATAACAGATTCCCTCCGGTCATGTTGATTTTGTCGCCTGGTTTTGTTCTCCGTAGCCAAGTTGAACTCGCAAGGATAAAGGAGTGCCTCACAAGACTATTCTTTGATCCTCACAACAAGGTAAATCATTCATTTATATCTGTCAGGAACGTCTTAAAGGTAAAGGTTACAAAGGAAGGTTGTTTGACAAGTTGAACGTTTCAAACAGTGTGGATAAACTCTTGGTGTTTTCGTTTGCAGGTTTACAGTTTGTTTTTAGACGCGTTATGTGACTTTATAGTTGTCAACAAAGTGGATCTTCATGACTGGTTGTTCGTTCTGCTGTCACGCCTTCTCACCAAGCTTGGGACAGAGCTGTTGAATTCGTTACAGTCTAAAGTTGTCAGAGTATTGGATGTAATCAGGTGAATGTCTTTCAGAATCACCTCTTGCGCGAACTATGCTTCAAACTTTATCAAGAAGTTCCCTTTGGCTAAGAAAGTATCGTTGGATTTGCTTATTGACAAATCTAACCGTGTATCTGTTTTTGCGTATTTTCAGAGATTCTTTTCCTTACGATCTTCAGTTCAGTATTTTGACAAGATTTATCACAGATCAAACCCAGACGCCCAACCTCAAGGTAACTGAAGACCAGCAGTTAGGTTCCTCTTTTCACTGGTTCTGTTTTAGATATTTTGACAAAGCAATAAACAGTACAACAGAGAGATTCTCAATTGATTGTTGTAAAAATCAGTCTGGCCAATCACAGGGGACGAAAGTAACATAGCGAACCAATCAGAATTCGAAGGAAGCAGATGTAGCAGGCGACAAGCGCGGGAAAATGCTAGTGAGCTTAGTTTTGAGAAATGGGCTGGAGTCTTGCCAACCAGTCAGAGAGCTAAACAAGATTAAACAAGAATTACTTTCGACAGTGAACCATGTACTCATATTATTTGGTTAACAATCGTTCCTTCTCCCACAGGTTAAAATAGCCATATTGCAGTATTTGCAAGGACTTATAGGTTTAATGGATCCAAGCGATTTTACGAACTCTGGTGGTATCCTTTTAATCAGCAAAAACGCAAAGGAGTAGTTTAACGCCAGACGGGGGCACAATAGAAGTGTAGGGTGTTATTCATAAATCAACTAGGTGATGAATCACAATAAGATCATGTTAAGTCATGACGAGGTCTTGAATGTCGCCTGCCTTCGTTGGTCCGTTAGTTTACTGATAAGTTTAAGAGACAAAATACGGGAAAGTTATCAGAAGTTAGCGTACGTGCGCGAATTTGTGGAAATTTTCCAGAAACGTTTCATAACCTTAACTCTACCCAGAAACACGTTTGGCGGTGTCAAGGATAATAACTTGGACAACAGAGCCGAAGAGTGCTGACGTGAGAAAGGTAATTATTGGTCTTGTTTATTTATGAAGTGCCCAATTTTAACGCTTGTCGTTGTTGTTTAAACGCTTTTTGTTTTCCAGGAATCCGCGGCAGTCATTGTGGCTCTATTTGAGCTGAATACCCCAGAATTTAGCATGATGCTCACAGTTTTACCCAAATCATTCCAGGTAAGGGAAGACAATGTTTTTTCTTACAGTGATTTGGTGCTGATGCTGTTCCGAATTGGAAAATGACGGTACAATTAATAGGAAAGTAACAATCTGAAAAGTGTCGGTAACGCAGTGTTATTCCTTTTAAGGACGGCGCAACCAAGCTCCTTCACAATCATCTGAAAAGTAGCAGCCAAGGCACAGAGGTATGCTGGGTAAATCTGCAGTATTCAATGTCACTCGATTCTGATGGTCTCCTTTGATTGGTTGATGGCTCGATCGGTTGAATGTGATTGACTGACTGACTGATCAATTGATTGATCTTTTCATCATGAGTTGTTTGGCAGAGCTTTTTTCAGTTGATGTGCGAGTCAGGGATGTGACTGCATTTCCACGTGATGGCCTTGATTATTGCTATGTTTTCAAGTTTCGCGTACTTTTTTTCCTAGCGTTCGTCCAGTTGTTACAATTGTAGTTTTGTTTCCTATAGATCGTTTTCACTCACGTGACTAGCGGCCATATTGGTTCAATGAAACGAAAGAAAGTATTTGCATAAAAATAGAGTTCAGTTCCCAGAGGGTTAGCCTTGTGCACCAACATGGCTGCCGTGACGTCATGTGAAAACGATCTATTAAACCATCCCCTTGTGTTCTTCAGCCTTTTGCTGCCAGCCGCGGATCACCGTCGTCATCTTCCTCCAGTTTTGATGACTTAGAAGAGCGGCCGAGATTACGACTTGGTTACAGAACTCTGTCGTCATCTTCAATGAAGGCAGTATCTCCGATAAAGGACGAAAACCGCTCCGATCACTCGAGCTCTCCTGAACATCATACGAAGATACCCACGCCTTCGAAGGCAACTCAAAGCCCTCGTGGCAGCCAGACAAAATTTGGGTTTTCTCCACGGACAAACACCAGCTCATTGCACAGAGACAGCAGCGGTGAAGTCGAACCTTTGAGTTCTACGGAATCACTAGACGGGCGATATGTATCCTCACCTACTCACCGAGGGGATGCCGCTCCGCACCAAGCGGAAGATGCCCCGAGTGTTTCATCCGGGTACAACAGTGATGACGTCACAACTGGACAAGCAGACAACCAGCCTCGAGCAGCTGGCGCGGCAGGACCGGCCGTATCGGGTGTTCCCGCGGGCGGGGCTCCCGCTGGACAGAAGTATGACCCGAGACAGTACCAAGATCAACAGAACGATTTCCATCCCGTGAGTACTCAAAACTATTGAGCAATTACAAAAATAAGAGCTACCTGTAAGTGTCCCATTTTTAGATAACTTGGCTCAATGAATTACACTGAGCTTTGTCCATCGACAGCACTTAACTTACTGTCACCACTTGCTTCAGGCTTCGGGTTCAAAGAAGAAAAACATGGTGGGAAAGTTATAAAGCACGCAAAAATGGCGATGGAAAGCGAGAATACAGAAAAATGAAATTCATGTACTCAGGCTCAACAAATTGAGCATAAAGATCAACAGTAAAACGCCGTGGCCCGGTGAACTTCTTCGAGATACAAAACACCTGCCCTGTAGAGTTTTCACTGACTTGGCCCTGTGTATCAGTAGTAATAGCTAAAGCTACTAACTCTGCTGAAGTTATATCACACCCCAGCCTGTTTGAATTTCTCTGACATCTTTGTTTTCTGTTACTTGAAGATACCGGAAATGAACGGTTTTCTCACCGTTGGCCGGAAGAAGAACGGCGAAGTTGAGGACGAGCTGGATAGGTCACTGGAGGGGATGGATCACAGTGATGACCAGTTTGATAAAGGTACCGATTTACGTCATCATGCGGCGACAGATTGTGAACTACCCTTTGTTGAAAGTCGTTTTGTCGAATTGTTTGATTCATACTCCAGTCAGTTTAAAGGGCATTTTTTAATGCTATGGTTGTTTTCAGACATTTTCTTCCTCCCTCGGAGTGCCAAAGGCCAGATATTTGACATTTTTGTTTTTCAAGCATTTCCAATCACTTAAAGCTGAAAAGAACAACTGATACCACACCTCATCAATATAGCTATTATCTAAAGCGCCACGGGCATTTACCTGACTGAACGCTAAAAACACCAGAAGTAACAGGTTTTGTGACGCTGTATTCTTACAGATGTATCACTGGAGCACTCAGACGCGATCTCACCACTTATGGTGCCTCTGGGAGCACCGTCAGGTATGCAAACAGAGGAAAAGAAAGAGGCCTTGGGAGAATTGCTGAAAATGGCCCACAAAGGAGCGCCAGAGCTGTGGGAGGAGAACTTAAACACACTGCTCTCATTAATCATGAAAAATATCGGCGATGACGAGGTACTTCAGCAAGCAAATATTAACGTTAATAGCCGACGTTTCGGCGTCATCGTGACACCATTCTCAAGGCAAAGTGAATAAAAATTGCGAAGATTTGATTTCCATACTTTCTCTGCAAATTAGCATAATAACAAAGGATCACAAGTCCTTCAAGTGAATACCTTTGCACGAATCGAGACCGTTTGCACGTTTAGGGGTGGTTTAAGTTTTCTTATAAAAAACATCTCTCCTTAATTAGGCAGTCGAATTTGTTAGAACATACATAAATAAATAAATAAATAAACAAAGGATACATACAATACATTTAGTAAGCACGTGAAATTGTTCTGAAAGACAAAGAGATACGAGGTTTTTCCTGGGATAATAAGTTGTGGCTTTAAAAACGCGATATTAGTAAAATTGTAGCCTCTGTAAGTTATGCGTAGTCTTAACTAACTGTTCTGATCCATGCTTACAGCCTGCCGTCCGACTTCTGTCTCTCCGCGTTCTGAGGGATCTGGTGCGGACTAAGCCCCATGCCTTCAACGCGCCCAACGACAAGATGATTGAGACCGTACTGATCGCTCACACGGATTCACAGAAAGAGGTCAGGATTACTAGAGTGTGACTAGCGAAAGGAACCTGTTGAAAAGTTCGAACTTAAAATAGAGGCGTTCATTTATCTCGTCCTTCGTTAAGCTGGCGTAGCAAGTTCTGTTTTATAGAGTACATTTCGAACTACATCTACTTTAATGATACAGCTGATATCTGCACAACATCATAGTACAGAATATGGGGAGGGGCTAAGCTGTTTATATTTTTACTTGGACTAAACCTCAAACTTTCTTGTCATATAGCTGTTAGTGCATGTTTTGTTATCTCTGAACCTTCTTTGTAAGACTTTTAACTGTCATTGTCTTGTGTATTGAAAGGTTGCGCGGGTCGCCGAAGAGGCTGCTGGGACGATCGCCAAGTCTCTGCCTCCTGAGATGTGCCTTCAGGCCTTGTCCCCAGTCCTCAGGGAGGCTGAGTTTCCAGTCAACCTTGCGGCTCTTAAAATGACAATAAAGGTATGACAGTGGACGGTACTCTTATGTTTTGCTGCTTTACTCTTTATGTTTTGAAGTATGGTTGAGGTGGATATTTAGGTGAATCACAGGGGAAATGGTAAAATGAAAATTTGGGTATTTTTGTTGTGGTTAAGTTATTCACTTTTGTAATATGAACTGTAGCTCCGGATGTTTTAATGACTTGGTGGACAGGTTTGATGCCACTCTTCTGCCTTTCAGTAAGTACTTCTGAAGGCGGAAGACTTATATTATTATTTTGCTTTATCTTCTGTAGGTTGTGGAAGATATCGACAGTGATACGGTTGCAGAAAACCTTGGAGACATAGTTCCTGGATTAATTAGGGTAATTACGTATATCCTATTTAACACAGTGTGATTACAGCAGCCCATCTCGTACGATGTTCTTCTTGCGCAGTGGGCCGAAACTTTCTGGGTTTTCGCTCGAAGCTTCCCGAAAACTCCCTATGATATGGTGCAGTTGGCTGCTTTGACAAACTTTACTCGGTCATTTCCAGCTGCGTTTTCATTAGAATATTTTCTTGTGGTGTCTTAAAAGTTTTCGCTATTTACTTGATAATTTGGTGAAGCACGATCGTCCGTGTGAGTGTAGTCCAAAGAGGGACGGTTTGTAGTGACATTGACTGATCTTTGCTCAACCGGATCTCTGGTGTTGACATCCACTCAAGTTGCTGAAACGTTATTCGGTGTCACCACAAGTAGTCTTTCTCAGGATTTTACTTAACCGTAGGATCACGCTGCACCAAGTTATGATTCTTGGGTTCAAACAACGCTATTTGTTTTGTTGCAGTGCTATGATCACGTTGAGAGCAGTGTTCGCAAAGCCAGCGTGTTTTGTCTTGTGGCGATACACAGTGCTGTAGGTGAGGAGATGCTAATGCCTCATCTGGCCGAGTTGTCCGGAACAAAGATGAAACTGCTCAATCTCTACATCAAGAGGTCCCAGGCTGGCAACGGTGGAGCTCGTCCGTGAGAGTCTAGTGGCAAGCGGCCAAGATAAGCGAGAACAGTCACCGTTCTAAAAGACGTCGTTATACATGAAAGATCTTGCGTTTGCGATGATTTAACAAGGACGTATTGATTGCTTTCCGAGAATCGAGGTCAACTTGGTATGCCTGGGCCCAGAAACGAAATCAGCAGCCAAGGCTATAAAGACCTTGCGTAACTTGAAAAGCTGGTTTGCAACTTTCAAAAACCGGATACGGACAGTTTTGCGAGTCTGATGGAGCTTTGTACCACAGATTTCTTTAAGGCCCTCTGAGGATCTTTAGTTTTTTTCGCCAGCAGAGTGCATTCCATAATGCATTCTGTCGCTGTTTTTTTAAAATAACTCCTTGTCTGCAGAAAACAGGCATTAAACAAAACGTTTGAGTATCTGAAGACAAGGGCCTAATGAGCTTTTAATTTGTCCACTTTTATCACGGTTACTTTGTAAATGATTTTTATTGTTTTTTTTTTGTATTACATGGCCTTATTTCCTCGTGCTGGCTTCACATGGGCAAACTTGTTATTATCGCTACTAAACTGATGAACTTCTAAACACTAGTGGCTCGTCTTTTGACGGCGTTACTCAAACTGTCAATTTTGTTGTGTGACACGGAACATCACACGTGTTTGTTCAAGCAGCCAATGCATGTATGTCTTTTTTCCATGAGAGAAGAAATAATATATTTATTTTTAAAATAGA
>OX419343.1:235000-240000 GCA_948470475.1 Galaxea fascicularis | reverse complement strand
CACTATCTACAGGATAGATATCCGGTGGATAGCGATATCCAGCCTTTGAACAACCACGGCCAGGTGGTTATTTATTTAGTATCCATTAAATTTTTAGCTTCACTTGTGTTTTTATTTTTGTCTTTTATAGAAGCAGCTGTCATAGCCAAGTCAAGTCTTCTTCTTGATGTAAAACCTTGGGATGATGAGACAGGTATTCCCAACAATTTGCTTGTTTTTAGCATGTAGGGCTCTTAATTTTTTCCATCTTGAAGAATGTACCTAGTTTAGTAAAAGATATAGTATCCGACTGTCTCAACATGAGTTATTTAAAGGGCTTGATGGTTAAAGCTAATTGATCACCCAATAAAATTGCATGGCTTACTCACATGGTGTAAGTGCTTGGACTTCCAAGGTGGCATTTCCCAAAGTGGAAATGGTGGCACTTATGGAACGTGACCTTTATTACTTTGACAAATTCTTAGCAGAAGAAAAGCTGACCAACCAAAGACATGGGAAACGGAATAGATTACAAAATGTAGGCAACAAGGGGCATACCCTAATCTTGTACAGGAATTAAATGCGAAGATCCTGAGGCTTTCCATCAAATTTATAGTCTGGATAGAGAATCATTTGAAACAATTCTGGCCATGTTTGTGCCTTTAATAAAGAAGTAGAACACACACATGCAACACTCCACCGACCACACCACCGGCTGCCATCTTGAAGTTGAAGCTTTTAAGTCATGTGACTAAGCCATGCAATTTTACTAGGTGATTGATTAGCCATGCTCAGCCAGATTGTCACCGCACACAAGAGGAAATGGCTTAGCTAAGTGCCTTGTGAGGAATTTTGCTCAGCTCTTTCCTCACATGTCCACACACAGGCTTGTATAAGAAGGAAACTGTTTTGTATTGTTTTGTTTGTCAGTCCTAAAATTAGAAAATCAACTGCCTACTGAACTGCCACAAAACTGAACTTACTTAAGGAAATCCTAGTGGTTCCTTTGGATTTTAAAGCTTGTGTCAGGAAAACCAAAGCTTGACCTTTCCTTCAGAGGATAAAACGTCAGTTTTCCTGATACCTCACTTTTGACATGGGACCAAAGCTTTCTTTACTTACTGGTTTCCAAGCAACAGTTGTTATCTTGACAAGACATTTTTAAGCTTTGAGGGTGCAAACTAGTGAACCCACACAATGTTTGGGCCAAGTTATGGGAAACACTGTTACTGTGCTTTAACGATATGGCATCCTCACAAAGGTACATGTATTTCTGCTCAGTTTGACTATACAAGAAAAGCGGATGCTAGTTTAAGGGTTATTGTAATATAAAAAATAGTGGTTAACACCTTTTTTACGTTGGTTTAAGCCTCAAATTTCACAGTAATATCTACAAGCTCTTGCTGAAATAGTTCATTACTAAGTCAGACCAGACAGTTGGTCAGTCAGCTGTTTGTTTGCTTATTCACGGAATGAAGGAATGAGTGTTGTTTATTTTCAGACATGAAAGAAGTTGAGAGGCTTGTTCGAACCATTGAAGCTGATGGTCTGGTTTGGGGAGCATCAAAACTTGTGCCTCTGGCATATGGCATCAAGAAACTTCAAATTAGCTGTGTCATAGAGGATGACAAAATTTCCACAGACTTTTTGGAAGAAGAGATTGTAAAGTTTGAAGACCATGTCCAGTCAATGGATGTTGCAGCTTTTAATAAAATCTAATGCCATCAGAAATTTGGAATCAGGGCTAATTTGAATAAAAGGATATTGACAGTGGTATACAGATCATCACATTTTTTTATTTTCTTCCATCTTTTAACTGAAACAGAACAAAAATTACACGTTAGATAATTTATTACAGACTTTGTTAGTTTCCTCAACAAAAAAGCACCATGGTGGTTCTACTTGTATCTACCCAAGCTGAAAAATTTCCTGGCAAACCTCCAACTTCATCAAGATGCCAGAACTTTGTAAAGCACTGCCACATCCTCCCCCTTGGTAGCAAAAGAAGATAAATTGCACTCCCCCCTACCCCCACCCCCTCCTCCTCTTCATGGACAGTAACACTGTTACTGCTATTATTGTCATCAGCCTTATTATACACATCAGCTGAAAAACTATCATTATTGCACAGGCCCAGACTTCTCATTTCCATATTAAAAGTGAGAAAAAGTGTTTGCAAGGAATTGCATGTTGCACTTGAGCCATGAAAACATAGATTTGCGATAAAAATTTTTGCAAATGGCAAGTTTCAAATTCATCTGTTAGGCTCTGAATGGTCTCAGAACAGATCAAAGATTATCAAAAACCACAACTTTTATTGGGAGCTCAGCCCAGAAAACCATGAATCGCATTGACATTTCAAGAAATTTTAAATAATTATTTCAAAACAGCTACCCCCAACAGTTTGACTTTCTAATAATTTTGCATTTACAGTACCATTACTTTGTAGAGAAGAGGAGATGAACCATTTACATGCAATCAATAACATTGGGAAAACATGAAAAAATGTCAATTTTATTCAGAGTTTCATTTTAGTAATTTCCATGGTAAATAACCATCATTTATTTAGTCTTTTGTGTCATTAGCATTGATGAAATTTCATTACTGGCAAATACAATAGCAAAGTCCACACTAAACTGCATTTGGTAGGACGTACCCTGTGCACTTTGCAGAAGAAGCTGGTAAGGGAATTTTTCATTGCTATGAGACTGTATCAGCAAACACTTTGTGGGTGTGGCAGATTGTCACATTTTATTACTTTATTTTTATTTTATGACTCCACTGTGTTCTCTTGGCTTCTCTTTTCTCTGCAAGAGAGGAAAACAAAATTCTACATTAACCAGTTATTAATAATATTATTACTACATAGTTTCCTCAGCAAAAAAATACTGCACATGCTTCCTGTCTAAAATGAACTTTTAGAACCTACTGGATGATATTGGACTAAACATAGGGCATAACAGAACATTATGCCATTCAATTCTGTCAATTTTATATAAACTCACACAAATACAGTGTATTGTAATTATTGCAGTGGTGTTTCAGACATCAATATAAAAAAATACAGTATAATAAGAAAACAAAGTGAAAGAAACCAAAATAATTTACAATTTATTGATAATAAGGATATCTAAGAAATAAAGAAGGAAAGGAGGAAAAGAAAATATTTAAATACTATGTAAGTTGTATGGAATTTGGGACACCCAAATAGTTCTAAGAACTAATCAAGTGGGTGTCCAAAAGTAAATAATTTAAACAAAAGGAATACAGTGATAATTAACAATTTGGATAAAAAGTATTACTTTCATACTAACTACTAAGAACTAAATATATTTACACAACTGTTTACCATAGAATTCTTTATATTTTGATGAAGTCTGAAAAAGGGAGTGATTTGTTTAACATTAATTGGTAATGAATTCCAGAGTGTGGTTCCAGTGTAACGAAGAGAATGAATACCATATTGAGTTGTATGAGCAAACAAACAAACAGATTCTCATTCAGTGATTGACGTGTAAAGTATGAAGGAACAGAAGATATTGGCTTAAAGTAATCGGTAAAACAAGAAGGAGTTTATTTGAGAGACCACTGATGTATGGTATGGTTGTGTCAACATTTTCTTCCAGGTCTAAGTTGTAAATGTAATTTTTATGTTCTTGCACAAACTTATATCCTAAATAAATTATGCACATTTTAATGCATAATTAATAAACTACCGGTAGTACACTTATTTACCTTTTTATTTTCTCCTCTTGTATCAAGTTATATTGGAAGGCAAAAAAGTACAGGAGATTGTCATATTTTCCATCATATTCCCTGATATGTTTGTAAAAAATAGACACAATATTGATCAAAACATTGGTTGTGGACCCTTGTGCATTTATCATCCACTGTATACAGTTGGGGGTGGGAGTACAGGGTTTGGAAAGTGAGAGATTTTCATGCCCCTGTTCCCCCCCCCCCCTCCTTTGCCCCACTGCTACTATATATTATAGAGCCTAATGTGGCGAAATGAGAAATGGCCACATTGAAAAGAGGGAGACAAACCCATCTAGACTTGCTGTACTGGAATTATACTCTACTAATAGAAAGTCTTGAATTTGAATTTCTAATGACCTATCATTGGGTGAATTGTGTACATGATGTTTCTCCTGAGGGAATTTTTCCAATCAGCTAATTTTTCCAATAGGTATACTAAAATCTACATATGATGTATTGGAAAATACTCTGCCATTAAAAATTCTTAAATTTGAATCTCCAATGACCTGTCATTGGGAGAAATGCATACAAGATGTTCAGGTGGTCTGCAGTTTCTCCTAAGAATGTCTCCAATCAGTTCATAAACAAAACAGTGTCTGGATTTTAATAATTCCTTTCTTTTGGCACAATTCTATCAAACAAATATTGTTGTTTTAAACTTAGATTGAGTCAAATTCCTTTTTTTATTACGCAGCCCCACCCACCTGCATCTTTGTAGTTTTCACCTACACGCCCCTGGCCCCATACCATTTTCCACAATGGGACCTTAAGGACAAATTAACAAACAGTGCCTACTTGTTCCCAAATGAGACAAGCAAACAGTTGGCTCCAATTTTCTCCTTGGCAAACATCTCGGCAGAGAATTACTCATGATCTGCTAGAAGATTGCCTTCATTTTGAGATGCACTATTCTTTAGCTCCTAAGCTCTCTTCTTAATCAGACCATACCTTAATGTGAAGTACATAAAAGTATTTATGATATTATTATGACTTTTATTTAATAGCCATGAACAAATACAACACTTCCTTTAATGACAAACCTTTTTAAAATGTGTTCATCATATTCCTTGAAGAAGTAATAAATGGCTTCAATGGTGGCCAAGCATGTGCTTGGCTTTTTCCCCTGTGGCCTAGAAAGGGTTACATTAATTAATTTTAATTAGTAATTAGGTAATTGGACCGAGTGGAGTACAATTCAGGGGGTAATCAGGCAAGTAATTTTAAAATCAGATAAGCATGCAGCACGAGTCCGATTTTATTAA
>OX419343.1:225000-230000 GCA_948470475.1 Galaxea fascicularis | reverse complement strand
CATTACTTATATATTATAGCATTACCATATCTTTGAACAACAATAATGTCCATTTTAATTTGCCCACTTACTAGCATTATTACCAATGATTATCAATAGGCATACTGTCCTTAGTATGTACTTTGACAATTACGTGATAGAAAATCGGTTAAATTACCTGAGAACCTCATGAGAAGCGATTCTGAAATTTGAAAATGGAGAAAGAAGTATCTTGTGAAGTTTGTCCGCCATATTAAATTTTGATTCGCCTGTTTGTGTAAATTTACTTGAAGTGTCTTCCCTTTTTTCAAAATTCTCGTCCCCATGGTTTTTGGGGACGCTGTCACAAAATTAGAGACGTTTGTAATTTGGATCTTGAGCCATGTTTCAATGTCCATAACTTGGTCTCTGTTCAACCTAAAAGAATCAAACTTGGTCAAACGACTAAACTCAATGCTATCTTTCATGTGATGGTGTCAATTTATCGAGTACTTCAAAATTTGAAACTCGCCCCAGTTCCCTTTTGAATTTCTAATTGGCCTATTTGTAAAAAAAATTCTTGGGTGGCCTTGGTTGGAGTAGTTGCATTGTAACATATTTTTCTTCAAGATAACCGCCTTCAGTTTAATTGATTTACTTGCCTGACTTTCAGTACTACCATTTTCAATTTTTTAGACTCGATTTGATTAATGAATACCCGAAATCGCTCGGATTACTTACATTTTCGCAAGAAACTTCACGTCATCTTCTTTCGACTTAGCTTCGTCCATCACGTGGTTGCCCGTTGACTAAACTGAAAAGCGTCTGGTCAAGAAGAATTTGTCCTTTGCCTTTTCAAGGTGCATGTGAAGTAAAAAATCGTTGGCTTGTTTGAAAAGCCTTTAAAGTTATTTCTTTTTTGAAAGATCTTCTTTCATTCTCGAGGTTTTCAATAAAGCCTGTCAGGGCAGGTGCATACAAATGAAATTATACAAGCATGTAAGCCGAGGTTAAAGTTTCGTTCAAAGGCGTCTTACAGTTTACAGTATGCCGATATGAATTAAATCTAAGAGGCCGTTTACATGGAGGTAATAGATAGATATCAGATAGGATGATCGTAGCGGTAGGACGATACTAGTAATTACTAGCGCTGCCCAGGCCAAATGCAACTGCGCATGTAAACTGAAAGCTGGAAACATATCGCACTCGGATGATCCTAGTGCTAGGATGACAAGCGAAACTATTTAAGGCGACTGTCTGGAAAGAATTTGAAAGACACTGTACAGCATTACTAGTTCCTATCACAGTTTTCAATTATATTTGTACATGTAGTTAACACTTAAATGTCAGATCCTTGAAACTTCTAATGAGCTCTATTTTTTGAACAAACAGTAACGGACCTATAGAATTTTGCAAGCAAAAACTGATAGGGATGGTTTACGTTTCCATAATCTTGACTAATTAAAATCAAAGAAACAAGTTAGCATGACACGAGACTCTGAACAATGCGAACTGTTTAGGAAACAAACGTGTTGTTTGTAACTGGCTCAATTGACAAATTCCTGACAAGATTTTCCGATCTTTTGATTTTCATTTTGCTACGGGACGCGTGGAGTTTTGACGTGTATGGAACACACCGGGCTAGCTACTAAAGAAGCTCAATTGCCGTCATCCCCATCCTACTCTTCAACATCACCATCAACGACAACTCTTGTTTTACCTTTCTTTATCAGAAACATAACTGTTGTTGAGAATACCACACAAGTTAATGAGTTCAGGTAAGCTGAAAGCCACTAATTGGGCACTATGGCCAAGTGGTAGCGGGCATTACCCCTCAAATCTACCAAAATAAGTTTGTGCCCAAGCATTAGCAGCCATGGACAACTGTTTCGGCCTTATTGGCTCAAGAACCCACATGAAAAAAACAGGCGATGGAAATGTGAAGCTTGTGGGATGTGGCTTCGAGTGACAAGAATACGACACAAATTAATGTGTTCACGTGAATAAATAAATAAATAAATACTTAATTGACCACTCCCCTGGAGGGGCTTTTCAGGGCCAATGAAACAAAGAATACAAATGAAAACAACAGAGTTAAGAATCCCAACTGGCGGGGAGGCAGACCAGTTGGCTATTTACAAGGATGACCGAGGAGTTCAACCAGGCACAGAACAACTCCAGCTAGTGACCAGGGGGCCGTTTCTCGAAGCTGACTATGGTCCGTTGGTCATGGTGTGAGAACATCGATGTTTAACGTCTACAAGGAGCTCAGTCAAGAGATTGCAAATCATTTATTACCCTGACCGACTTCTCTACCCTACATTTTATTTTTATTCTTCTATGAATTTGTTACTTTTCTTTTTCTTAGGCTATCGCACATTCGAAGTCATGGCTTCTAATTAGCTTTGAGGACTTCGTTCATTCTGAGCTCCTATTTTAGATTTGTGAAGTATATATGAAATAATTCATATTTGTATTGCGGTTGTAGATGCAAGTGAAGAGTGATCATCGCAGTAAATTTTCCAATTTAAGCAACTGGAAAGAAGAAGCCCGAAAAAAAAAAATCAGGGCTTCAACGGGATTTCCATCAGGTGGCTACTAGTCGACCTTGCATTTTGAGCCACTGTATCACGTTATGGCTGAGGCAAAGCATGCTCATAATAAAGTTTCGTAACTACATTTTTGCCCTGCCATCCACTTTCTCGGGTAGTCTTACATTTTGCGTGCGCTGGTATTTTTAAATTTTTATATTTTTCTATATTTAAATCAGAGACATTAGTTACATTTGTGTTAGGAAAAAATGCCGTTGATGTGGCATGAGCAAGGGGATAAACATTCTCGTCCCCAGAGGCCGCGATTCTTTCGGTCAGCACCAAAAATAACGACCTCTAGCTGGCTCCTAAACAGGAAGTCCATGAATCACGGACTTCGGACTCTTCTACGCAAACTCAGAAGTTTGAAACAATAATGGTTGCCAACGGTTACAAAAATGCACCTTTACTGAGGCTGTGCATATTTCGGAACCAGCCAGAGGTCGTTATTCTTGGTGTTGACCGAAAGAACCACGTCCTTTCGGGACGAGAATGGGGGATAAATGAGTTTTCAATCGTCATTTTTAGATGACATTAGATTATCTGTTCCGTTATTGCTGATGTCTTCACTCTCCTTGAAAACGTCCTTGTTACAACTTCTCTTGAAGATATAGACCGCCTCAAATTCTTGCAGATTCATACCAGTCACCAATTCGATCATGATAGTAGTGATAAAGCTTTGGAAGCCGTAATCTTTCGCCCTCTAAATTGGCACCAGTTGCTCTGTAAAAGAAAGCAAACACGTCATATGAACTTTGTTTTCAAGACCCAATTGATTGAAACGAAAAAATCAGGCATGCGCACGAAGCTCTTAGGGAGAGCGCCACATCCTCATTTCACGCGCGTCTCATTGTTTGATTCTCCTCTTTCGTTTGTTCCATAGATTACTCTTTCTGCGCGCTACATTATTGAATTCACCTGTCAAGTAGATCCCAGTCCTCACCGCCCCATCTGGTTGTAAACTTCTCTGCATCCATGCCTCCAAATTTGTCCCAGTCACTCTTGTAAGTGCCAAACAAACCAAATCCCATCATTTCCCAGAAGGCTGTAAAGAAATCAAAACAAAATAAACAAACGTCTGTTTTTTCAAGTAACCATTGACACCTAGCAACTGAAATTGCTAAAAGGAAGGTGATACTGGATGATGTTCACTGAACCACGAAATGCGGGCTACCATTGCTTTACTCCAGATTAAGAATGTTTCCTGTATAAACAACAAAGTAACCAGTCTTCGGGCTGCATCGTGGCGCACAAGGCCTTAAAGTTGTGGACAGCCAGCGCCAATTAGACGGTTGCTATAACTTGAATAAAAAATGAAAAAAAGACACAAGATGAAAGAGCATGCGTAGAAGCATTTTGCGAGTGAACAGGAATACCAACGCTTGTTATCATATTGGTTCTGTAAAACTCACTTATAACAGTTTCGACAGATTGACGGAATACTTTGTACATATAAAGAAAGGACGCAAAAATGAACAGCCTTAGGAATTGAACTCAAATATGAAGTGACAACGACATTATCATGTGATGTAAGTGAACAAATGAAATTTATAAGCTAATAGTACTCATTACCTTGTTGGTGCGCTATAGAATAACCACATTTCAGCTTTAAGACAGCGGGCACATAGAAACTACGGCCCTGGATTGTGTGCTGCGTGAAAAATGAGAAATTGTGAGGTAAAATCCACTTTTCTACTCTGATCTGACTTGGAAACACGTTCAACAATTGAAAAAGTGTGATTCGGAGCGTGACTATTACTGTTAAAACTTAAGATATCAGAGTTTCATTGTCTTTGCATTTGACAGGTTTGTGTTGTGAATGGTGTACTTACCTTGCGTATTTCGTTGAATAGGTTAGCAGGAAATCTGATGTGTAGATCAGCTGTAAATATGATGCTGTTGGGATCCTGAATATTTGTGGGAATAAAGTACCAAGTTTCAGTCGGTTGGGGTTTATCCTTTTTTGCCGAAAACTAGTGATTTCTATATTGCGTCACTGTGGAAGGGCTAGAAATTCGATCAGGGAAAGCAGGAAATGAAACGACACGGATAGGGAATCATTGCTTCTAATTTCAGCAGTCAACTTCACCTTGACATAAGCAACTCCGTTGTTTAGAGCTTTGGTCTTGTGAAATGTAGTAAACTGTTGTATGATAACAATTCTGAAAACGAAGATAAAAACGTGATGTCAATAAAACTCAGCCTATAGCGGGCGCAAATCTAATTTTGGAACTTGCGTTCACCTCTTTTCACCAAAATTATGCATATTAAAGTAACCTGCAAGAAACATGATGAGCCACTGCTTAATAACGTCGTAACGTCTTTCGGATGGTCTCATTCTCGACAGTCAATGACTTTCGAGCTAGAGGACTGGAGTTGTTCTTCCGTTCATACAGTCTCCATTGTTATCTTTTAACTATATATATGTGTGTGCGCCAGTTTAGCTTCATT
>OX419343.1:190000-222500 GCA_948470475.1 Galaxea fascicularis | reverse complement strand
TGACTATTTCTGACGATTCCGGAACAGGAGTACTGGGAAAAAGCCACGTCCAGGTTTGAGAACGTTTTGGCGGGAAACTTGTAGGCGGTTTACAAAGCCTGCGACGTATCAGGCGCACGGCCCAGACTCTTCTGCTTACTAATCTTGCCGGGATACCTCCGCCAACAGTGTTTTGTTTACAGAATACGTGTTTCTTTGGAAAAAGTTTTTCCACGTATTGATGTATTCCTAAACTGGAATAAGATTAATCAGAATAGTGTCCAAGCACTGAGGGCACTCTTAAGTCAATACCAGTTACTGCTGTTGTTTCTTCTTGATTGTTTCCAAAACCCTTTTTTCAGTTGATGTTAGTTAAGTTCGTGGTCATTCGGTTTCTCTAAAGACAGTGTTCTTATTTTCTCACTGTACACTATTCATACCCTTTTCTTTTCTTAAGCGCTTCCATGTAGCTGGATACAATTTGCAAGGCTTCCTACCAATAAATATCATAATTAAAAGTTAGTTAAATTACAACAGTCTCTGATAAAATTGACGGTGAGACCCTTGCCTGCTCCACTTTAAGATGTCTAACACAATTATTATTACGGCTAACCCAGGTCGCTATGGGGGTTGCCTGGCTGAGAGATTAAGCTCCATCGATGAATTAAACCGTGTTGGGTTTTCAAGGGAACACAGCCTGTTGATCCTGTTACTTCAGTCCAATTTCCCATTTTCTCTCTCTGAAACAGCACAACGTTAAGCCAGGCCAGAAAGATTGTCGGGATCCTGGTATAAACCCAGCTGTGAAACCTTATCGTGACATTTAACGGTTGATCCAAAGATAACTTAATGCTATTTTACTCTAGTTCCCCGGCTTATTTGACGTTTTCAGTGGATGACCCAAGTAGGGTTGCATTTTAACTGCTAGCATCTTACTTCTTTTGGGAGCTTTTTGTTTCCCAAGCTAATGTGATTGTTGATGTCGTGTGACATGTTGACATCTGTTTTGTCGTCGGGATAAACACGCAGGATCTTTACCTGAAAGATAAAGAAACATTTTGTTTGTTTGACTTTGGTATGTCAGTCAAGTGATAGGTGAAACATTCACGGTGGTCAATCAGTCAGAAAGAAAGGAAAGAGGAAGGAAGGAAGCCAGTCAGTCACTTGCTTCGTTATTTATTCTAACGATTTAGTCAATCGGTCAGTCATTCAGTCAGTCAGTCCGTCAGTCAGTCCGTCAGTCAGCCATTCTCGTCGTTAGTCAAGTAGACAGTAGACATTGTTAGATGGGTCTGTTGTATTGAGAGCTTGAAAAACAGTCCTGTACTAGATTAGTATATTTTACTTACATAACCCTTAGCAAAAGCTTCATCTTCCTTGAGTTTTCTTGATATAAGATAAGAAGGTTTGTAGGGACACGATGGTAAAACATCTGCCACTTCCAAGTGCGACAGAGACTCAACTACAGGAAATCAAACAGACAGTAGATTTTCAGTTGTTTTGAGGTCAAATGTGTTTATCGTAGCTTGAGGTTGGTTAATGGCAGGTGGAGGGAATTCCTGAATATTACGAGCGTCGCACGAATATAAACTAATCGGTATGAAATTGCAAGGTAGAACATTACAACTCAATTCTTCAACCATAAATTGCCCTTGCGCCTATTTTTTCACTAAAAACAAATTGTGCCTCACCTCGAAAATAAAAATCGTCCCTCATATCGTACGTCTCACGGGACATGAACTGATGAACAAATAGAAAAAAAAACAAACTATTTAAAGACTGTTGAAAGACACTCTTAAAACACTCCCAAACCAATTTAAATAGTCGTCTACGGTCGCGCTCGATATGTTTAGATCAACTAATTTTAGTAAAAAAAATCTCCTACTGTTCCCCAATTAATCACTCCTCACAACCTCTGAGACCAAGTGCCAGATATTTGGGGCGAGAGAAAGAATCGTTTCTTTGTTTCTTTAACCAGCAGTTTGAACACTTGGTCAGAAAAATCTCTCTTTTATGACTGCCTTCCATTTCAGGACATAACTAGTAAATCTCGAGGATGGTGTCATATGAGGCCATCTTTAATTTACTGAACCTTCAGTATGTTTATTCTGACTTTATTGTGGGAAAAGTCAGCTGGAATGTCGTTGGAATATAACGCTGTAGAATGAACGAACGAATGAACGAACGAATGAACGACACAATACAAATGAAAAAATGAAAAGCAAAGAAAACCTCATCAAAAGCAAGTGGTAGAGTTGGGTGATCTTTACAGATACATGTTGTGCGACCTTTGATTTCTGCTTGCTCAGCTGAATAATCTGTTGGAAAATAGAAAACGATGTATTCATGACATTGCAGAACAGTTCAATCATAAATGATAACTCTATTAGTCCCACACAAATTCTTATGCCCATCTTCCCCTCACTCAGGTTAACACCAGTGGTGCTTGGCACAGGAAATTATCATGCGTCACACTAACCTATAAATTGAGAAATAAATTGTGACTCGATGATTTGCATCTTTTCGTTCCCAGGGATTTGCCACTGTGGAAAACGATGTAAAGAAAGACATAAATAAATATTCCTTTGTGGCAGCTATTAAAGTCGTAAGGGATACAAATGGAATAATCTTTGTTATCAGTCAATAGCAAGTAAGCATGCACTACCTGTGTAAACAATTGTAGTAAAAATGTCACTGAATATCAAAGTGAAATAGGAACAAGTTCGCAAACTTTGCAGACGTTTAAATCGGTCTTGGCCAGGACTTAACGTCATGTTCATAATGTTGTTCTCGGTACTAAGACTGGCATCGTTACGCCTTCTTCTGTCGTACAGGCGTATTGATAGCCGGGGTGGCCCAAACGATCCGCTCACCCTCACTCACTAATATTTGTTAGAGTAGAAGCCTGGTGGCTTTGTCTTTGTCTTTATATTGACTGTTGTAATAGTTGTCATATAAACGGTAAACGGTAAACGGTAAACTTTATTAAATACTCCCATCAGGGCTTTTCAGTATCTATTCACAATAATTCAAAGGCCTGATTCTAAAAGCTATGTATACAATTATGTAAAAATTATAAACTATAAGAATTAAAAATGAAAAATCCTCCCACAGTAGGCTCTGCAGTTTTTGTTTAAAAGGATCCAACTGGAGGTCTTTCATGTCATCAGGCAGGGCATTCCACAATGTTGTTGCTCGATAGTGGAAGGACCGCTGGCCGGACGCTGACTTGAAAGATGGAATGTTTAACAGATTACTATTTCTCGTAGATATAGATACACAATACGTGCAAGTCCGGTATTTACTTGTTTAGCAACGTTTGTAGGGGAGGCAGAGAGCCAGAAACACAGAAAGAAACCAGTTTACAAAAAATATTGAACAATCACCGCCACTTCCACATGATCCATTTTTTTCTTTTGCTTTTGAAGAACTTCAACGTAGTAAGCTTTCCCTTTATCTAATCTTGAAAAAAAAAAACCAAGAGTTATTAACGGAACATTTACGAGTAACATACTAATTTATCCATACAATTATTAAATTCCGCAGTAAAACCTTGACCATTGGGGTCTTACCTGATTTTCTCGGAAATTTGCGACTTTTTCGAGGTGAATTCCGCAAACTGACTCGAGGCGGCGTATTGATTTCCAGGCTGTTTGAAAGGGAAAATGTAAATGATACTTTATTTTCATATACTTTTTTGGGTTTGGAATTGGATGCAAATTCTTGAATATCATTCAAAAACAAATTAGGCCCCGTTTATATGGAGAAAAGTTGCCCCGGATAAGAGGGTCACCCTCCCAGCTAAGTCAACTTTAGCGAGCGTTTATATGAGAAAAAAGTTGACCCCTTTGCCCGAGCCAACAGCGCTCACGCATGCTTTGATTGTCTCGCCTTGACCGAGTTGACCCGGCTAGGCGAGCCAAAGCGTTCATGACCCTACCATCGAAAGATGGTGACCCGTCTAGGCGTGTCATCCTTCTAGCCGAGCCAACTTTTTGTTTCTCATGTAAACGGTTCGCCAAATTTTGTAAGGAAATGTATGAAAAGTTGGCTCGCCCCAGGGTAGCTCGGGTAGGCGGGTGACCCTTCTACCCGGGACAACTTTTCTCCATATAAACGGGGCCTTAGTCGCGGTATGATTCCTTCCTTCTCTTGAAGTGATACACCTAAAGGAAACTACAGTAAAATCGAAGTGTAAAAAAGTTGTCCCAGTGTTAAAATATTTAGCGATATAAAAAGATCTTTTGTGCCTTACTTCTCCGAGATAAGCAATTTTCCTGGAATTCTGAGGATCATCATCTGTACTTAGCCATAACTCGGAACCATCCGCGGAGCTAATGGCGAATACGAAATCACCTGAAAAAGGAGGTAAATGTGAAGCAAAAAGAAAGAAATAAGTTCTTCCACTAAACTTTTGAAGTTGTCGAGGCAAGTATACAGTTGCACGAAGCTTCTAGTTAGAGCCAGCCTCACAAAATTAGTCTTATGTATTGCTTCATAGCATTTACCCTTTGTTACAATAATTCTTTGGACGCTAAGAAGAGATTCTCTAATAAGAGATTTGTGGATCGGGCTCTGAGAGCTAATTCTTTATAAGGTTGACAGCTAAATTAAAAAGAAATAATTAGGGCGGTGTGTATTCAAATGTAAAATGATATTTATCATATTTTGATTTGTTCGTAGTTATTCCGGCTGAAGGCAGTAAATGGCTGGTGGTACACTGTAATTGGTTTGAAGCCGTGTGACCAGTGTTATATTGGTTAAGACTTCATACTAAATCAATTTATTAGTTTAGACGGCACATTAGTCTAACGCCTTTGCGCTGCGAAACAGATTCAGTGCCAGTTCAGTGCCTGACAGTCAGTGACTATTGTACCTGTAGCCGGAGGATGAACGTAACCGAATATCCGTTTTCCACTGTTTATTCTTTCCGTTACATTTGTTGCAAACCTTCCAAGAAGACCGATGACCTACCAAGAATGAAGGATCAAAGTTTTGAGTTAAGCAGCATACAAAGCCCGCAAAACGTACCACATCTTATAGTCGCGTATTAAGATTGTCAAACAAGCAGTTGCTTGATGAGCCCGTGGCTAATCTGAAAACCTATATATACTCTGTAGGAGGACCGAAATTACGGAACAAGTTACCATTGGACATTAGGTAATCATCATTAGTAACTGTATTTAAGACTAAACTCAAGACTTGTCTTTTTAAGAATTCATTTGATTTATAACTTCATTACAGTGTATTATATTAAATGTATTGAATAATGTAGTTCTTATTTTAATAAAGTGTTATAATGTGCCATGGGCAATTAGTGGAGTATGGCGCTCTACAATGCCTTTTAATTCTAATTTTAATTAGCTTCGTTGATAAAACCAAATTTTTGTGTACAACCCCCCCCCCCCCCCCCATCGGCGCAGCAACACAGTTTTCTTCTTTTTAATTCAACTTAAGGCGGTGGTACACCTGAACGCCGTTTTTTCGTCGCTTAACATGGTTTTGATGTTAATAACTCGTTCGCGTTTCAAGCAATCCAAAATCCCCATGCTCATTCCCACAAAGCTATGTTCTTTGGGAAGAGATAAATTTTTCTCAAAGGATTAGTTAAATGTAGGGAATTAGGAAATATTGAAGATTTAATGAAGGCTTAAAATTGGAATTTGAAGTTAGAAGTTAGAGGACGGACACCAAAACCGTTCCCTAGCACCCTGCAGTGCCCTTCAGTGTGGGGTGTCAACTGTCTGGTGGTGTTTCAAAACATTTCTACAAACTACAATCCCTTCTTTAAACTCCTTAAAATTCCACTCCAATTCACGTATACCCCCACCTTAAAGAAGATCCATTTATTGGTAAATGGTAATATTCATAATACTCCAATAAACTAATTTTGAAACGAGATTAGGTTGGAAATCGTTGGAGCTTTACCTTGCGACTAGTTGCTCAATGGAACTGACCTTTTGTAAAGCCTGTACGCAATTATCTTCAGCCATGAATTCAGTGAGAGACCGAGAAGTTGTACAAATCACAGGTATTTTAGAGCAAGAGACTTACGTTAGGTTTGAATGGGAAAAGGGGCTCTCTCCTAAGATCATCAACTGCGAATCCACACCAACCAAACCATTCGTGCACGTTGAGGTAGCCATTTAGCTGAAACACGATCACATGTTAGTTAAGGAGAAAAGATCGTTTTACGTTCGGGGTTTTGCTCTCTGCAAAGCAGCTCGAGGCTTTATTGTTATCACTGGCCATGCTCCCTCACGGTTATCTTCTATTTTCCTGACCAATAAAGAAATTATTTACTTACCTTAGATCTTTTTCTAAGCTGCTTACAGTCATATTGTGCATATGTCTTATCATTGGTTAATCCGGCCTTGCTGGTGAATGTATGTCCAACATTATCATCTCTTGCCCTATTCCTTTTACTTTCAGCTGAGCCAGTCTTGGTAGAAGAAATGATGGTAGCATTATCTGAAGTAGTTTTTTCTGCTTGAATATTCTCAACTTGATCTGAGGTCTCTCTGTTTTCCGTTATGGTTATTATGGAGACATCTTCTTTCTTTGTGGGGTAAATCCTAGTTGGCGTAATTTTGAATTCTTCCAAGGCAACGAAAGGTTTGTCAAAGATGTCGTGTGAGCTACCACCTATGAAAATAAAAAAAAATTGACACAGTTAAAAATTTGGGCTGAGCGGCTCAAATCAAGAAATCATAATACTATGCAATGTCGTTTCACCGAGCCGAAGAATCCATTTATTTTGTCAGGTGATCAAGACATCTAGCAGCGTTCAATATTCATAAAATGGTTTTTAAAAAGGGTCGCAACGCCATAATGCATAGGGGTTGCATCTAACTTCATGTTAAAGTAAATGCTTTCAGATTGATTGAATGGTCTTGGTAACAACTTCATTGGGTTACATTATAAAAAATAACCCCACTAGTTATATCTGAGGCACATCGTGTAATTTATAACGGTAATCGAACTGAGTGGAGTGCAATTTGGTCTGAAATCATACGCGTCATTTCAAAATCGAACGAGCGCGCAGCGCGAGTTCAATTTGAAATCACAGGTACATGTATGACTTTAGACCAAAATTGCACGACACGAAGTTTAATACACCCATTTTGAAATCACACAGTTTTTTGTCAATATTAATATTTATTTAACGTACACTTCAGGAAAACCAGTTTTGAATTTTGATGTTCTTAAGAAAAGGATGTGATTTAGAGCAAAAAATGGTGCAATTTGGGAATAAATTGCACTGTTGAGAGCCAATCAGATTTCATGAATAGCGAGTGATTTCAAAAAGGGTGTAATAAAATGAAAATGGACTGGTAACTAATTTTCTCTCCCGTTTAAATGCCGTTCCGGAGTATTTCGTTTAGCTGGGAAAACAAATAAAGCCGGCAGAAAGAAAAAATATATCGATTTTCTTGTTTCCATCGGCATGTTTTACCGCCGGCACCCAGTGGAAAAAAAAATAACTACAAGGCATGTACGAATCTTTTTTCCTTCAGAGCATGCTGGTGAACATCATATGCTGGCAACATGAACCATGGTGCCTTTCACGACAACTCTTAAGTTTGCGGCAGCTAATGAACTGTTTTGGAAAGAGAATTAGCTTCAGTTTTCCTTTCGATACATAACCGCTATTATATGATAGAATACTAATTTCTCTTATAAAACTGCCGGTGGTGAATTAGCCCTTGCCTATGCAAGTCAGTTTTAAAGCTACTTCACTCTCTGGCTTGTGTGTTAAATACTGACTATTTTACTGTAACGCAGCTATAAGATCAAAACGTACAATTTGAAGGGCAAAAAAGTTAAATTAACGATATTTGATTACCGTACCTGACGATTTAAGAGTAGAACAGTCTTGAAGAACCATGGCATCTTTTGACCAAACCTGATCCGAAACGAAGATAAAGAATTGCAATAAAACCGCAACTGCTACAAGCCATAACAAAGACTTAATTCGGCGCCTTGGGAGCAATGGAATTCTCATCAAATCCTGCTTAAAACGTCCTCTAAAAAGCGATTTTCGGAAACTTGAGTCTGATAAGTATGATTACAACTTGTTGGTTAACTCCATAAACCGATATTGTTTTTGAAAGTCGTTTTCTCTCTGATTTTCTTTAAGGTAAACTATGCGTCATTGCTAAGCAATCGTTAACAGATTGAGAAGAATGCCATTGTTCGAAAGCAAAGAACCTAATTTAAGCAAGGTAGATCAAAAAAAGCGAGCTGAAAGCGGTGGGATCCAATGATAGATCTAGTTGTCGCCGACCGCCGACCGGTTTTAGTGCACCGGACTAACGTGCGGGAGGTCGCGCGTTCAAACCCCGGCCGAACCAACACTCAGGGTCTTTTAAATAATTGAGGAGAAAGTGCTCCCTTTGTAAGGACATCTACGAATGGTTAGACTTTCTAGTCTTCTCGGATAAGGACGATAAACCGTAGGCCCCGTCTCACAACTCTTCATAATTGATTCCCACACACTGTTCGAAAAGAGTAGGGGACGTAGTTCCCGGTATAGTGGCCTATCTCATCCGATGGTTAAATGCTCGGAGATATTAGCTGCATAAGCTACTCTAAAATTCGAGGGTAAATAAAGTAATGTATGTATGTATGTGAGGGGTGGCGAATGGTACCTCTAGAATCTTGGGTCTCGAAAACGTTTTATCCGATCTCGAAATCTCGACAGCCTTCACGAAGAGTCTCGAAGCTTTAAGTCTCGTCTATAGTGCATTTATTTCGGTCTCGAAGTCTCACATGTTTGGTCTCGGTCTTGGATTTTCAAACAAGGGTCTCGCCGAGTCTCGGCCCCTAATGTGAGATGCCTCTGACAAGCTTAATTCTTGTACTCATCAGTTTCACCCACAAAAACTGTTGTATTTCGATTGTACACGGTTTTGACTGTGGTTTTGAAAACCATCGAGTATGAAAACTTTGTCAATTCTTGAAGTGATATTACTGCAGATAAATGGGGTACTAATTATATGAAAATACAGCAGACAAGGCAAAATTGTGGCACTCCAACTTACAAGGAACCGAGGTAGCCCGTCCTCCCTCACTTCGAAATTTTTACTAAGGGGAGTGGTCAAAACTATTTCACAACCTCGGGACCCACCATATTGAATAAAGGTGCCTGCCTCTGCTTATACCCCCCCACCCTTGTAACGAGACCCTTCCTTTCCTTTATAGCCCCCCTACCTTGAATGACCCATGGTGCCCTCTATAGCCCCCCTCCCCTTACTTGGAGACCTATGGTGTCTCCTATAGCCCCCCTCCCTTTAAATGGAGACCCATGGTGTCTACTATAGCCCCACCTCCCCCTTACTTGGAGACCTATGGTGTCTCCTATAGCCCCCCTCCCTTTAAATGGAGACACATGGTGTCTCCTATAGCCCCACCTCCCCTTACTTGGAGACACATGGTGTCTCCTATAGCCCCACCTCCCCTTAAATAGAGACCCATGGTGTCTCCTATAGCCCCACCTCCCCTTACTTGGAGACCTATGGTGTCTCCTATAGCCCCCTCCCTTTAAATGGAGACCCATGGTGTCTACTATAGCCCCTCCTCCCATAAATTGGAAACCCATGGTGTCTCCTATACCCCCACCTCCCCTTACTTGGAAACCCATGATGTCTCCTATACCCCCACCTCTCCTTACTTGGAGACCCATGGTGTCTCCTATACCCCCACCTCCCCTTACTTGGAGACCCATGGTGTCTCCTATACCCCCACCTCCCCTTACTTGGAGACCCATGGTGTCTCCTATACCCCCACCTCCCCTTAATTGGAGGCCCATGGTGCCCTTTATAGCCCCGCTCCCCTTAAATGGAGATCCATGGTGTCTCCTATAGCCTCCCCCCCCTCTTCTCCCCCTCCTACACCGCTTGTCACATTGTTTATTTGTCACAAAATTGCGTTTTATGCATACTTCACTTGGTTAACAGAAGAAGATTAATAGGAAAACGAAATTTTCATTTTTGAGATTCTTTGTTAAATAATGTTTGAATCTTACTTACAAGCACTGCCAACCATTTTTTGGGGGGAAGGTAAGTGGAAACTTTTTTTTCAGCCGTTCGATGCTGGCTGGTTGAGCCCAAAATTGGCGGCCAACTTGGTGCGGCCAAAACGGCGTTGTAACGTCACTCATTGCATCACTCTTGTGCCGCGCTCGAACTTAAAGCCGAAAAGAATATTTGCAGAAGGACCGTACAATTTAAGTTCAAAGGTAACAGACAGCAAGCGACAATTGCCTTTCAAACTTTATCCTTCTTATGGCGCTCAATGTATTGAAGTATATTTATTGTTTTTATGTTATAAATGTTTTACCTTTAATTTTTACTCCGAAATCTTGAACTGAACAAATTTATTGATTAATTGTCATAAGGAAAATTTTGTGAGGCTTCAATTTGCTATTTTTTTGGGAATAGCCCGAGGTGATAAGCAAACTTTCCCATCGGCGGTCTTCTCAGGCATTTTGTCTCGCAAATGTTTGCCTTTCTCTGAAAAACAAGCGTGTCAATTGATCACGATGAAGATTTCTTGATGAAAGAATTAAGTCTGACTATTCTTGGTTTTCAGTCACGCTGTGGCTATATAGCCGGTAACCGGCCAAGGTGTTAAAACACTAAATGGCCGGCAGTTCGAGATTTTTCTAAAAGTTGTCGAATCAAAGAATCCTGGTTAATCCAAACCCTTGTATGTCGATTAGGAAAGGTCAAGCGATCCTGAAATGATTTTTAGATCTCAAGTCCAGCCCTTGCTTTATGCTGGGCTTATCTTAGGAACCGTAATTTGTGACACTTACAATTATTTTCAGGTCGACTGCCGGCCAAGGTGTTAAAAACACTAAATGGCCAGCAGTCCGAGATTTTTCTAAAAATTGTCGAATCAAAGAATCCTGGCTAATCCAAACCATCGTATGACTATTAGGAAAAGTCAAGCGATCCTGAAATGATTTTTAGATGTCAAGTCCAGCGCTTGCTTTATGCTGGGCTTATTGGGGGAACCGTATTTCGTGACACTTGAAATTTTTTTTCAGGTCAACTGCCGGCCAAGATGTTAAAAACCCTATGACCGGCAGTCCGATAAAAATTGCAAGATCGAAGAATTCCAGTCATTTTAAACTGTCAAAGATCAGCCATCTATGCAACCGGTTTTGTAGGATTTATCCATCATTTGTACTGTTGTACTCTCTTAGTCATGAGTCGACAGATGTTCGTGACAATGTTGTGCAGAAGCAAGGCGTGACAAGCGACGTTTGATGTCATCAGCTTGAACTTTCACACATCCCTTCCTTTGAAAACTGGCTGAAAATCTCCACGAGTTCGATCTATTAAAGTCTGCTGCTTCTGGAGCTAGAAATACTCTTCAGCGCTATCATATCGACGTTCTGATGAAGAGAGATTATCGGACTGCCGGTCATTTAGTGTTTTTAACACCTTGGCCGATAGTCGACCTAAAGTGTCACAAATCACGGTTCGTCTAATAAGCTCAGCAAAAAGCAAGCGCTGGACTTGACATCTAAAAATCATTTCAGGATCGCTTGACCTTTCCTAATCGACATACGATGGTTTGGATTAGCCAGGATTCTTTGATTCGACAATTTTTAGAATCTCGCACTGCCGGCTATTTAGTGTTTTGGCCGGCAGTCGACCTAAAAAAAATTTCAAGTGTCACAAATTACGGTTCCTACGATAAGCCCAGCAAAAAGCAAGCGCTGGACTTGAATCTAGTTCCTGAAACGTTCGGAGCCCACACAGAAGACTGACACAAATTTGTAGAAATTATTTTATTCTCTTGCATATTTGCATCTTGCTCGCTAAGTTCCTATTTACAAGAATGTGTAAGAGTGTTAATGACAGAGGAGAGCAGCAAAAAATCCTCAGTCAGTCGAGTATTACTCGTATAGTTATGTCTTGGGAATCGGTTCCTTTATTTGGTTTAGACGGCAACCACTTCTGTTGTTGAGCTCTTGCAAGCCGCTCTTTGAGGTTTTTAATAGTTCCACTGGTTGGTAGGGAATGGAGGTCTCTTAATTCGTTCTCGGCCACAGCACGTCGATCCATTGTCTCTATCTCTTTACCTACTACGACATGACATTCACTGGAATGTTCCATGATTCTGGAAAGCAGGTCATACTTAACCCCAGTCGTTCTCCATGGACAGCCTTCTTCGCCACAGTCTGTCAGTGTCTCTGTTAATCTTGTTACTGTTTCATTGTGAAGTTTATCGGGAGATAATTCGTCCCTCAGGGAAATAAGGATCTTCCGTCTTTCCTTTGCTTTTTCCTTTTCTGACAGTTTTCTAATTTCCTCTTGGAAACCCTCTCTGGGACAGGGAAACACAAATTGAAAATCAAGCATATCCTTTTCCGTAAAACCATGCCTGTTCGTAAATATAACCTCGCCGAGAGCCTTTGACGGCAAAAAGTAGTCCATTTCTCGATAACTCCCTTCATCCACCGGGATTACCGTAAAAAGGTTGAGACTAGTAAGTTTGGTTCACAGTATCTTAAAGATACTATAGAAAAGTAATAAAGGAACAATATGCCAAAGTCTCAGGGCTGTGCGATATCCCGTACTCGAGTTATTCGGTAAAATGTAGCACTCAAAATTATAAATCATTTCAGTATTTGTTGTCCCTCTGGGGGGCACAAATATGACGGCCGGAAACGAGTAAAAACATCTGGAAGTTACGTTAACTTCTTCTCGCTGTTGAGCTTGCAAATATTCACATTGACGCTTCTCGTGTCATGTTGGCTTTTCAGACCTCAAAAACACACGGTGAATCGACGTTTTCATGCACATATGACATGCTTGTGAGCGGCCATCTTTGTCGCGCACTGTGAAAAAAGTAAAAAATTCAAGTAGCTCTGTCTTCAAAACAAAACATGCTACCGAGCTGAAAACATGCAAGCAGATACATTGTAAAATGTCTTTAACGTGACGAAGATAAAAATGCTGTTTACTCTTGAATTTTAGTTTTTATGACGTCACGTGAAAACCAAAAGCCTCATATTCTTCAAAAGCCTCTGCTGTTTTAGATACGTAGGGTATCTAAATATCATTACTCCCAGTGGTCCGTTGATCTTTTTCCACGATTGCTAAAAAGAAAACGATTGCCGCATTGTTATGGATCGATTATAGTTTCAATCCCCAGTTCCCCAAACACTGGTCGGTAATTTTCCTTACATGTAAAAGTGATGTTCCCTTCTTGTCATCTCTACTCAAACAAAGCAACCCCTGGAGCTAGAACGCCGCCTGACACTCTAGACTGACAGTGACCAGTAACACGAAAACAACACAACCAAGCAGTTGATCGCACGGTATCAGCTCGATCCACTTCACCGATCGATCGAGGAAAACATGGCCTCTTCTCCAGAATTTAAATGCAATCACTGTCACCGTTTAACCGGGGAAACAACGTGTCCGTTGTGTGGCAGTGTATGCAGGAAAAGGAAAGGGATTCAGCTTGTGCAGGATGCACTTAGGTGGCCCTCTGCTCGAGAAAAGGCTGTGAAGTCCGAAATACCGAATCAACTCACGAGTCTCGTAAAGAATTGTCCCCAATGGAAAGAAAGAATTGTGGCGCTAGTTACTAAGTATAACAACTGCTAACAACCGGCACTTCACTTACAAAGAAATGGAGACGGAGATCACAGAGAGAGATTTTAAGAACAGTTTGGAGGATGCTGAACGCCGCGACATTTCTAGATCAAGAAAATTTTGATCAGATCTAAAGTATACTCCCGTGTAAATACTCAGCTGAGAGAAAACTCGACAGAAAACTTCCACGCGCTGGCGTGCGTTGGTCTGGCTCAGTGGACACTAGGGAAATCAGGCTGTCTAAATATGCAAAGCGTCGGATTTTTTTGCTTCCTAATGTATTATGTTAATAAGAGGGAAATTTCTAACAAATGTATTAGGTTAAAGCTTTAATACAGCATCTTACAACAGATTTTAGGATAACGTATGTGGGATGAGATTTCACAAGCTTTAAAATACAAAAGAACATTTTCACCGCCAAAATCTTGCTGGTAAATCACAGCGTCATCTTTTGCCGGGCCGGATATTGCAGCGAAACGTTAACACTTTAATAAAGGAGTCATTGTTGTTATGTGGCCCCATGCCACCCTGTAACATATGGAAGCTACAACAAGCAAGGAAAATGACCGGGATTTCAAAATCGCCTTATGGTAAAATATGAAATAAATGAAACGTTCTATTATTGTAGCGATTTGGTAATAGCTCAACATATCTTGGGCTGGGATTAAACGATACATGTAGATCTTAATTCTTTGAGATGTAGCAACTCTCGAAGTCTCTCGCTTCTCATTTCCGGTTTTGATTTGAAGCGTCTTCAAAAATACAAATTGAAGAACGTAACACGTGAAGAAAGGTGTGAGGATCGAGATTTAAAAAGGAATCCCCTCATATAAGAAAACTGAAAAAGTAACTCTTCAACTCCATCTCTTGCCTTTCACCCTCCACCATGTCGAAACGTCATGTACTTTGATTTAAAAACCGAGGTTTTTTCGGTTTTGCGAGAAGTGACATGGCAATCGCAGAACTGGACTGATCGATTGCCCCCTGGGACATCCAGGTCTGACCGAGCTGGGTGTTCACCAAGTTTTTCGAAGCAATCACATGGCTACATCAAGACAAAATTTGCAGTTTATTTGCAATCAATGCCACCGAGTGCCGGATGAAACCACTTGTTCGTCGTGCGGAATTCCATGTAGGAAAAGGAGAAGTACACCACTTGTGCAGGACGTCCTAAAATGGCCCTCCACTGCTAGCAAAGGGCCGAAATCTAGCGTGCCGAAACAACTCGCAAGCTTGGTGAAGAAATGCAAATGAACCTTTTTGGCTAACTAGACGAACCAGAGTTAACAGTAAAACATTCTACAAAAGCCTTACACCTTTCAAGTGCTTCAAAAAAGAACAAAAATGACGGCTAACACAAACATGGGTTATGATCGTGCAAGACCATCACTTTCTTTACTGTGACAATTCACAGTTCATTGGCACTTGATTTTGAGTACAGGGCCCCTCGCATTTTTCACCTCCCCCCTCCTTGTTTTGGAGACCCATGGTCTCTCACCTATCCCCCCACCAGGCCTGGGAGACCCATAGTCTCTCACCTATCCCCCCACCTAGACTGGGAGACCCATAGTCTCTCACCTATCCCCCCACCTAGACTGGGAGACCCATAGCCTCTCACCTATCCCCCCACCTAGACTGGGAGACCCATGGTCTCTCACCTATCCCCCCACCAGGCCTGGGAGACCCATGGTCTCTCACCTATCCCCCCACCTAGCCTGGGAGACCCATGGTCTCTCACCTATCCCCCCACCAGGCCTGGGAGACCCATGGTCTCTCACCTATCCCCCCACCAGGCCTGGGAGACCCATGGTCTCTCACCTATCCCCCCACCAGGCCTGGGAGACCCATGGTCTCTCACCTATCCCCCCACCTAGCCTGGGAGACCCATGGCCTCTCACCTATCCCCCCACCTAGCCTGGAAGACCCATGGCCTCTCACCTATCCCCCCACCTAGACTGGAAGACCCATGGCCTCTCACCTATCCCCCCACCTAGCCTGGAAGACCCATGGCCTCTCACCTATCCCCCCACCTAGCCTGGAAGACCCATGGCCTCTCTCCTATCCCCCCACCTAGCCTGGGAGACCCATGGCCTCTCACCTATCCCCCCACCTAGCCTGGGAGACCCATGGTCTCTCACCTATCCCCCCACCTAGCCTGGGAGACCCATGGTCTCTCACCTATCCCCCCACCTAGCCTGGGAGACCCATGGTCTCTCACCTATCCCCCACCTAGACTGGGAGACCCATGGCCTCTCACTTATCCCCCCCACCTAGCCTGGGAGACCCATGGTCTCTCACCTATCCCCCCACCTAGCCTGGGAGGCCCATGGTCTCTCACCTATCCCCCCACCTAGCCTGGGAGACCCATGGTCTCTTCCCTACCCCACCCCCTCAAAAGTGGGTCCCTAGCATGTAAAGTAGTTTTGACCAGTTCCCTAAGGATTTAGCAGTGTAGTTTGATCCTACGCAGACATTCTGTTGGCTCGTCACGCAACGTTGGAGAGGAAAAATTGCGTGACGAGCCAAATGAATGTCTACGAAGGAGTTAACAGTGTGGCGAGATTTCGGAAACCGGGCCAGCCCGGTCAACTGGGCTCATATGAAGAGGCCTTTTAACACACTTAAAAGAGAACTGGTTGCTCCAATACATTATTCCAATCTACATCTCATAACAAAGGAGTTTATTTAAGAGCGAAGCACAAGGGCCAAAGAAAATGGTATATAAAAAGTACAATTTTTGGCCTATCGGGCCAACTTAATATTATCTTACTTACACCAAATAAAAGATGTCTTGGGAGAGATAAGGCCCACTGTGTCCAAACCATGCTTATAAAATAGGATTAGTTGCTTGTCATCATTTAAACAGTCTGCTTTTTTTCTAATTACCCGCCTGAAAACTCTCTCTACTACGCTTATCTCTGCAAAACTTTAATCAAACTGGCAATAAAGAATTGAACTTTCTGTTGATATCACTGTACTACATAAATCTGTACAAATTTTATCGCTGCTGCATAAACCACTACTGTAACGTATTTATTGTCTACAGGAAGTCAATATCCTCATAGGTTATAGGCCCTGAAGCTCGCCTGGCCACTGCAAATACTTCACTTTCTTTTTCAGTGGGCTGTATGTCGTAGAAACTAGCAAACAATTTCCCTTTATCCATAGACTTCCGGTCAGGTCGTTTCTGTTTCTGAGACTTCCGGTCCACATTTAACTTGCTGCATGGCTCTGTTGCAGATTCTGGATTAGACTTGTCATGCATAGAAACCTTCACTTTTCCTTTCCTTTTCTTTTTTCCTTTCTTGTTTTTCTTTCTCTTTGGGTTCGTTTCTTGCTCTTTCTGTGTCATTTGTGCCAATTCTTTGGCCGAGACTGCTGGAAAGGTGCAAGGAATTCTCTTTTGCTGAATTTGCCATGGCAGGAACAAGTTACAATCGATCGCAACCCAAGGGATTTCAGCCTCAGCAAAGTTTGTTAACACTGGAGAATGCAGCTTGCAAAGATCAAACGCACAAGAATTTGAAAGCCCCACATTCTTGTACAAGCATACATGCATTTCTCCACATTTATGAGAGAGCAAATACTTGTCCTGTGGAAGCCGCTTCAAGGATTGAAATACTTGAAAAACCATTTTCATCCCGCGAGAGGGGTTGAAGCTAGTTCCCTGCTGTAAAACATCACTAAAAGAAAGCTCGTCAACTCGTAACAGTTTTGAATTAAACACGTCAAATCGACCGCATATGAGTTTGGTTTGCGGACGGATGTATCCGTGAAGCCAAAACCGCTGTGCTTCGCTCACTGTGGGCTTTTCATGGCCGAACATTGGTTGGTACTCGAGCTTAGGAAGGATACTAAAAAAGCTTACAGACTTTGGTATCTCCGTATCTATGCTGTACGCGTCAACACTACAGCGTATTAAAACTTTAAACTGACCGAATCGCCAAAGGTTATAAACAAAACATTTCTCCCCCTCGTTTGAGTCCGGAGAAACACTCCCTTTTTTTACAGTTTCATCTTGAGCCTCCGCGTCAGTCACTTTGGACTTTTTCAACAAACTTGGTTCGCTGTTTTCTTGTGCTCGACGTTTCCTGTTTCCATTATCTGATATGATTGTTGATTTCAACGTCTTGTTCAAACTTCTGTCTGTCTCATAGCTTTCAGTATCCTGTCCAACACGGCTGGGTTGTTCATCTTCCAACCGCATATCATTCCTTAGCATCACGCCATCACGCCTCGTCACGTTACCATCGCACAAGAGCCTGCGCAAAGTGCACTTGTAAAACTTCCAGTTTACAGTTTGGGGGCTTATGCTTTGAGATGGGAGAGGTTTGTCGATCAACACAACTTTACGGCAATCCGATTGAGTCTCTGTCAAGGAAATAGGAAACACGAACATCAGTGAAAGACATTGCCTTAAGTCCTTTTAAGCTTGCCGATTATTGTTGATTCTTTCTTAAACAAATGGAAATGATAACGTCTGCAGTACAAACCTTCAAGTTTCAGAACAGTTATGGGTAGTTGCCACTGTTGTTCGTACTTTGGAGGCTGATTATTCAGGAGAGTGTTGAGTCCACTGGAGGAGATCACAATGTCAACCTGATGCTTTCTGGCCAAACTCACAGCAACTGAGTCCTCACTCACAACCTATAAGGGTGGGAGGGGGGGAATTGGAGAGGAGGGGAAGGGGAGGGCGGGGGTGGAGAGACAGAACATTCAGGACAATATATTTATCTTAATGAGGGGCCGTAAGGGGGGTCATGCGCACAGTTCACGGCTATTAAAGATGGCAAATCACGAATCACGATAATTACTTTTCGACTTTCACAGTTCACGAAAAATAACATTGTTAACGAGGAACAAAGAAGACTCCATATTGACTCATTTCACTCTAGAAGTCGTAGAAAGGCCACCAATCAATTTGTTTTATTATCTTCTGTCAAGTCCATCACGTATTTAACTCACGCAATTTGAGAACATCCAAAAAAAAAAATCTTTTTTGCAGACTCTTTTGCACGGCAGGTCCATTTTCACGGAAAAAAGTGCAGATTTCTGGTCAAGTTTCACGATTTACGAAAAATAACTTTTTGCTTTCACGTGTCACGATAAGCATATCATTCACAGTTCACGGATAATATATTTTTATATTGTAAATGGTTTGTTTGTGGCGACATTGACTGACGTTTCGACCTGAGCGGAAGTCATCATCAATATATTAACGGATTACGGAGAATAAAAACACGCGATCACGTTTCACGAGAAACCCCCTTACGGCCCCTCGTTAATCCAGTTTCAGTTATAGTGACAGTTATAGTTACAGTGTATATGCCACTCAAATGAAGATGCAATAAACTTTTAACATAAACTTTTAAGTAGTAGTGGCAGTGGGGTTTGGAGAAATGCCTGAATCCAGCTTGAAAGGACTTTAATAAAAACTTTGGAATTTACAGTTCTTGTATTGATCATATGATCAACCAAAACACTTGCATGTATTATCATACTAATTAACAGTTGCATATATTATCATACACATTCACACCATTTACTCTCGCATGTATTATCATACTAATTAACAGCTGCATATATTATCATACACATTCACACCATTCACTCTTACATGTATTATTGTACTCATTAACATCTTTAAAAGTTCTATCTATTATCATACTAATGAACATCATCATCATCATTATTATTATTATCAACATAAGAATCAACTTTTCATAATTATTGTTATTTGCACATAATTGATACTGCATCCAGAAAATGGACCAATGTCTGTCTTGTTGAAAATATGATACCTGACAATGATGGTGAAGAATTTTCTCTCCCTGATGGGTTCGGTATTACCTTACTCTTTATCTTGGCTGACATTTTAGCCTCTACTTCCTTTACTGGTTCCAGAAATATGTTGGTACTTTCTGGTAACCTCAGTACTGGAACATTTCCCTGTATTTTGGAAAAAATTATGCTGTTTAGTCTAGTTGACAAAATCTGATACCATGTCACAAACACATTCTCCACAGTGCTGTCATACTACTGTATGATGATATGAACTATTATTGACTTCTTGAAAGACCAATCAAATGCACGAAACATGAATGAAGTTTCCTTTAAAGGTCAGAAATTTGTGAGTTCCTGCATGTTCATTTGCTATAGCTAAAACAGGAACCATTATGAAAGACTTTCAAAATAATAATACATAACTGTCACATACACGCACATGTCATCAAAATAGCAAATCAAACAAATACAATACTTTAACTCCCCATGGGGGCTTTTCAGTGACAATTTACAGTAATGATAAACAAAAATAATAAGGATAAATAACTAATAAAGAAGATAATTATAACAGTAATTAAAAACTAGCTAAAGAGATGAGATGATGGAATAGCTCATTGTAGGAAGACTTTAATTTTAAAGATGCTTTCTTAAATTGTTCTTAAATTGTTTAGACATTGGCTAAGCTTGATTTTGCACTAGATTTTGCATGGAAAAGAGATCCCTGTCATACCTTTTTTGTGCCAACAAAATTATTGTGTTGATATAAATGGGGAAAATCACTTGTTGCCTACACAAAAGAATACCCTTTGCACATATGGTTTTCAAGCTGAAGTAAAACCCTACCTTTTGCAAGAGTGTTTGCTCAAAAGTTAGTACTGCATCTGACTTAAACACAGCACCAACAGCCAATCCAATTGTCTCATGCAAGGAGTACCTTTGCTAGGTTTAATAACAAAGACAAATTGTCCAGTAAATACATGGCACTCATAAATTAAACAAAGTCATACCCATTTATGTCAGGTGCCAACCAACAACAAACTCCAACCCAATAACATACTCTGCTAGATTCTGGATTGAACCCTGGGATGTATGCACCAGAAGTGAATGTTTTTACCATTATAACAATAACCACCCCCAGATGTTTTTAATCAATAATGTGAAACACTCAGTGTGCTTAAAACTGATAATGCAATGATGGTAATGGTGTAGTGTGCCCATGAGAAAGATAATATGCTAGTTGCTTGGTAATGAGAGAGAGGACTGAAGTAAAATGGGACACAGATACAAATAAATATTTGCTCTAAGCCGCTTCAAACATTGTGCTGCTGCTGTGCTTAGCTGGCATGACTGTAGCATGACTAGGTTTCAGGGATCAAATTTAATCCAGTTAAATTAAAAGCTGTTGCCATAAACCATACAACATCGATTTTGCTGACTTTTAAAATGTAATTATAATTTATGAATTCAGTTCGATAAGGCAGTAGCATGACTTGGTTTCAAACATTGTGCTACTGTCGAATTTATATTAATTAAATCAATTGAGTTTGACACGGCAGTAGCATGACATTTGAAATGGGCCTAAGTCTTCAACGTGTGTACATATGCCCATATCTGGTCTGTCACGCTAGACATACCATGACAATGATAACTTAAAAGGAAATCAGAGTCCCTGGCAGGAATCGGACCTATAACCTTAGTAACACACTCAGTGTGCTTATTTAACAGAAAATTCAAGAACAAGATTACCAGTAATAAAAACAAAGAAAATGTCTCCTGGCCAACATGGAAATGTACTTACCAGTTATAATGTAAATATAGGGGAAACAAGGTCAATGAAAGATTAGTACTTACTGGATATTTTCCCATCCTTTCTTTCAAGTTTTCTTCAAGTTCAGCCTGGCACAGTCCAAAAAATCATATCATTCAACATCATTGATAAAATGTAATCCATGTTCTAATCCATGTTCTAACTGACTAATAATTAAAAGACCTTAACTACAACAACCAAAGGGATGATCAGGTTCTGTTCAAGATGGAGATTATGAGGATAAAGTACTTACAAGCAACCTGCTACACTCCATCCTTATAATGTGCATTATATTACAAAAGTAATGGCCCAGGGTCTCCATACATGGTATGTAAAAAATCTTCTGTTCCACTGACTACATTCTAATTTTTCCTGAACATTTACAGCAAATCCTTGGGCAATATTAGGCCAGTGATAAAACCGATGAAATCAATTCAGAAACATCTTGAAAGCAACACCACCTTTTCCAACTTACAGGAAAACTCTGTTGCTTTCAAACAGCAAAGTCGTTTTTCTGACTCTGTGGTGAGATTAAGAGTTTCCTTGAATTGACTACTCCATGAAATTGACTCCTGCTAGTTCAGTTTAAAGAAGTTGATTCAGGGGCAATAAACCTGTTAGGCCAAACCTTTTACTGTTCGCCTGTTGAGAGCATGCTACTTTCCAAAAATCCTGATAAGCAATGTCTTGTTTGAACAATGGGTTGCTCAAATTCATCACTGAAATGGTCTTTGGACCATTGCCAAGTTATGTGTACAAAAGATACAGATTACCTTAAAATTGCCCCAGATATCTGGATGTATAAAGTTGTAGCGATGGTGGTTTGTCTTTGCATGGTTATACACAAAATTCTGGAATTCTTCTTGTTCTGTTAACACTTCTTTCTTTAAATCCTGTCATCAATATGACCTTAAGTTAAACAACAGTTTTTATGAAAGAGTTGAAGCAGATGTGAAAAAAGTACTTTATTAACAGGAGCAAAACTATTAAACTTGCTACCCTACGTTAATAAAAAGCAAAGTATCTGTGCATCAAAAGTATAACTGTAATCTTAAGATTGCATGGTGATGTAACAAAAATGTGTAATGTTTACAGGTGGTGGTGTAAGACCATACTTCACTCTGGTAGTTTTTTTGCCATGACATACATTTACAGCCAAGACAAAAAAATACTGATTTACAGACTGAAAAAACAAAAGCAAAATCTACCAGAATTTAAAAAGGATAGTACTGCAAAGATTACACATGAAGTTATAAATATAAGGTCATAAATATAGATAAGATAGTCTGCCATCAGATTTCATAACACATACAGGGGATGATCATTCATTGAAGGTTTCAGCACAGGGAACCCAGACAATCTGTTTGTGTGACCCTTTGTTATTTTATAGTAAATGTATGGGATTTACCGTATGTTTCATGCTCTAGCGACGAATCGCTAAATATATGTATTGAACAACGCTAAATAAAAGTGAAATTGTCTTACCGGTGCTGTACTGTCGTCCTTTTGCCTCAATACTGATATTTTAAGCGATTTTGTCAGGACAAAACCCGACAAAATCATACATATATTTAGCGATTCGTCGCTAGAGCATGAAACATACGGTAAATCCCATACATTTACTATAAAATAACAAAAGGTCATACAAACAGATTGTCTGGGTTCCCTGTGGTTTCATGATTGAATGGTGACATACAAAAATATACTAACCTGAACAGTTTTCATCTTCTGTAAATCCACTTTAGCCAGCTCCCCAGATCTAATCATCTCAAACATCTCCAGAAACAATCTCTGGCTTTCAAGACTGATTTTAGAGACAAACGGGATTTCCATTTCTGGACCAAGACAAGCTGGATCAATATTTGATCGCTCACTCTCAACACCATTACACGTACTTTTATTCATATGGTTTCCTGTACTTCCTATTGTCCCCTGGGGAATGTGTCCTATGGTATAACAGCTATTTTGGGTTTGCTTGTCTCCATCTTTGGCTGAGTCAGGATGTTTCTCTAAGAACTCCACGAAGGAAGGCAAACATGAATATTTCTTGTAGTTTTCCTGAGTGAAGAAAACCTCACTCTGAATTACTGGAGATGGCAAATGAAGCCTAAAGGGTTCAAAAGAAAATGAAAAATATGGTGTCAATCAATAGACTCCAAACATGTAGCATATTCACACAAAGTAGTGTTTAATAATATGAATTGCTTCGGTACCTGTGAATGCACTATCGGTAATGCCCAATGAACAAGTTTCAAGATTAACCATGATTTCAATCTGGTCAATGAGCTGTAGACTTGAATGCAAATTCATGTATGACATACTGTAGCTTCTCATGGCTCAAACTTGCTTTAAAATGTCTCTCATCCTTTAATTGAAATACACCTTTTTGGAGTTTGGAATTAAAAGAAGCGTAAAGAACACTCGACTGTCCAGAAAGAGAATGTCAACTATCACATAATAATTATTGATAAAATGCAAAAGTTCTCAAACAAAGCACAATTCACATGCTATGGATAAGGAAAACACTTAAGTGCCACAGACATATGACTGTGTATTTTGCATTTACAGACAGGGCAAATATAAAATAACAAATTGAAAGTATTCATTTATTACGATCCATTTTGAATCATTTGCATCGTTACTATCATCTGTTTTGGAAACACTCCAATTTCTTGAATCTCTCATATGTGTTGTTTAATAATTTGTTTTATTAGTGTCTCTTGAATGCAGTGAAATGATTAGATTCCACACGCTATTTTTTAAATGCTCCAGCAAAACACTTTGCTCTGGCCTTTACAAAAAGTATGATGACCGTAAATTAGAAACTACATGTATGACATCTGTAAATTAGAAATATAAATCTTGGCTTCTAATTTCCCAGAAATTTGCATAATTGTGCCAGAAAATTATTGGAAATTTGTTCACTATCATTGTAGCATGCATCTGTTACAGTCAACTCTCTCATAAGTGACAACCCTTAGTGCACAACAAAGTGGTTGCTTACGGAAGGTGGAGGTCGGTTAGTATTGGAAATCACATGACCTTGAGTATAATTAATAGGTACAAGTGATTATGAAAGTTCTCAAAATTGCACGAGCCTTTAGGCGAGTGCAATTTGAGAACTTTCAAAATCACAAGTATCTATTAATTACAAATTGTATGAGAAGGTTGTGCAACTTTTTTATTCATAGTTCACTCAGCAAAACTACGAATTGTATGAAGTCGCGCAACTTGTAAATTATTGAGTATTTTTATAAAATCGTCCAACAAATCATTCTAGAGAATAGTAACTTCAGTTTATGTGCCTTTTCATTCAGTTTCACCCAACATTTGGTTGTTCTCAAGCACTGTTGCCATGGAGACTTAATACATTGTAGGTACTCCTGCCGAGTGCTATTTGGGATTAATTGTACTGCTCTCGACTTATCAGAATTGAGTAATTTTGTTGAGTGTACTATAATGAGAAAAATCAACAAAATAAACCAAAAACTGAATTGATTAACTACAGTGCAGGCCAGAATTAAGCGAACCAAAACATACGCGTAAAACTCGTCTGCTGCGGATGCGTATACGCGTCTAAAAATCTGCAGATGCGCGTCTAGTCAGACGCATTAGTATGTATGAGCTAGCTTATTGTTTTCGTATTGTTGCTATTTCATTGTTCTTTTGAATAGCCGGAGAAAAGCTTTTCAGAAGGGTTTGACAAAGTATGACGGCACTTGCCGACTTCATCGTGGAACCGGCTCAGGGCAAGAGTAACAACTCCATGTTGCATTGTTCAGCGCATAAAGATCTGTATTTTGCGAAACGAGCACTGCGTAGACCTTGAAGAGATTCAACTTTGTTTGTTTATATTTCTAAACGTTTTTCTTATTTATTCCTTGCCGCAATGATGATTTCTGAGGATAAAATAGTGAGCTAGGAGGTCCGAGTTCCTCAAAAACTCTGCATTGTCACCGCGCGGGCGACGGTATTTTACTTACTGTTTGTTTCTTCTTTGACAACGCCACACAGTTTTCAGTCGCAAAAAATATTCTTGCCATACTCGGTGCGTTGTGATAATTCAGATAATAAATTTTGCCTTCAAAGGTAGAGTGTAGCCCAAAAGAACCGATATTTCGATTCAGAGTGATTTACCTTTGAAAAGACCCGGCTCAAAACCTATTTTGGTCTCCGTGATAAACATCTCTTGCACCTGCCGAGATCGTGTTACTATGCAAATTACTGTAGAGAAATCTACACGCTTAACATTCATCTTTTTAACAAGTTCTTGCACCATTATCGTTGACCATCGTTTTGAATGCGAGTCTTGTTCAGTTATTTTAATTTTAGGCTGAAAATGTTTCCAGGAAACAAGAAACAGAAATAAGATTCATGACTTCTTATCTGCACCATCTTGCGAAGTGAGCGACGGAGTTCTGAAATACGATAGCTTTCGCTGACGTTTTGATAACATGAAATTCTGTGACGACTGAGATACTAGGAGGTTTCAACTGCTATTCAAGTTAGAGACAGAGAAGTTCCTTTTTTCGGACGAGTTGTTTTCGATTAATTATCTTTATGTTTTCCACTACATGCGCGGAATATTCAATACCGGTTAGGAGCCAGTATTTACGAAGCGGATAAGATTCGAAATATGATTGCTGTCACTGGCTGGTTTCACAAAATGCAAATTTTGTGTTTGTCTGCAACCTGGTGAATTCTTTTGTTTTATTTGACAATACCACACAAAGAGAAATCACGACGATGAATAACAATGGCAAATACGCGCACATATAGACGAGTCTAAAAAGACGTGCATACGCATTTTTGCTGCGTATAGAACGCGTATGCGTAGTTCGCTTAATTCTGGCCTGCACTGTAAATACCTTAAGATATTAATACCTCTTTAGGTAAAATTAGGTTTAAGGAAAGATTAATTTTAGCCCTGGCAGTATTTCACATTGAACAACATCTGGAAAATCTTATCATATTACTAAAATCGTAAATAGTTTTAACAATTTCATGTATGTATCCTTTATTGAATTCTTATTATTGATATTATTCGTTTAATTTTATCTCTTAGTTTTTATTTTAGTATTGCGTTTTATACATGAGCCCTAGGCTTGGATACCGAGGACAACCTCAATCCCACGCAATGACTTTAAAAAAATTGATTGATTGATTGATTGTAAATGGTTTGAACCCAGCCAGGAGTCATATCATAACTAAGTGGAGTACAATAAACAGAATAATAATAGTCTAATATAATAGTTTACATACAAAACTGATGGCTATAAAAATTATTATGGCCATCAATTTTGTGTGTAAACTATTAGTATCTAGATCTGTCTGCACTACTGATCGGTACCATTAAAAACTGAACTTTTCGCAATTTGAGTACCGGTAATGATTTTCTACTTCACCCTGGTGAAAATCTTTCAAGGATCTTCAAAGATCTTTAAGGATCCTTAAAGATCTGCATGAGGATCTTGGTGAAGATCTTAATTAAGATCCTCAGAAATCTTTGCAAGATCCTCAAGGATCTTTCATTTTCTTGCCAAGATCCTTGAGGATCTTCGAGGATCTTCAAGGATCCTCATAGGATCTTCAAAGATCTTTAAAGATCCTCAAGGATCTTGGCAAGAAATTGAAGGATCTTTGAGGATCTTTACAAAGATTTCTAAAGATCTTACTTAAGATCTTGCAAAGATTTTCAAGGACCCTCCCAAGATCTTGCAAAGGTCCCCAAGGATCCTCCCAAGATCTTGCGAAGATCCCCAAGGATCCTCCCAAAATCTTGTCAAAAGACCTCTACGATCTTTCATTGGATTCTCAAGATCTTTGAGGATCTTCAAGGACTCTTTACCAATTATTCAAGGATCGTTAAGACATTACAAAGATCTTGTGAAGATCCTCAAGGATCCCCCCCCCCAAGATCTTGCAAAAATTTCCCCCATAATGTTACTATGATCCTTCGATTTCTTGCCAACATCGTAAAGGATTTCAAGGATTAACTTTTAACTGGATTACTCATATTGAATCCTCCCAAAGATCTTCAATGATAATCATATTCTTAAAAGATCTTGCAAAGACCATCAAGGATCTTGCAAAGTCATGTTCAAAGATTTTCACAAATCTTAATATCATTCACTGTCAGTGGCTTTAAAAGTAACACACTTCACATCAAAAGTTGATTTCATTCAAAATATCATATTTATTTAAGTCTGTAATAAATATTAAATATGCAATGAAAATTTCATTTAAAGAAAGCCATTGTAAGATATTCATAATTAAAAAAATGCACATTCAACAGGTGCAAGAGCACTTGATAAAAAATTTCCTACTCAAAAAATAATTATATTCCTATACAGGCCATTTGTCATTCAGTGAGAAATTACAATTGTTTTCAAATGGTTACAGTGCCGCACTGACCATACCATTGCTGGCTAGCATTTTCCATGGGTTTTTCTTTTGGCATCAGGGAAATGTTTTTGCTTTTTCACTGTTTTTGGTTAAGAGACCAGGGGAAGGGGAAATGTTAAAGCTTGCTATACTTGTGTACTTTGTTGAATTGGTGCTACCAAAAGCAAAGTGGCACACGAGAGCCACATTTAACCATTGAACAATGAGATTTATGAAATTGCAAATGTGCCATATGAAATAAAAAGAAAGTCAGGTCAAAGGCCCAGAATTATAAAAAAGTGACATTAAATCAAGAAGCAAATGGCAATTAAACAACATAAGCGACCTGCCACACTTGATGAAAATCACTAAGATTTTTTGCCCAGTATCCAAGGGAAGAGCCTACGCTAGATTAAAGACCAGCTAGAACATCTTGTATCTGTTCATGATTTATTTTATTTGCTAAAATCGAGGGGTTTCTTTGTGTCATACAGAAGCTTATACTGACATCTTTATTCAAACTTCAAATTTTCAAGTTTTGCACTGTCTTAAGTCAAGACTACTACACTGCATTTTCCATGCAGTCCAACAGATTATAATTGAAATATATATACATAGTGAAAGTGTCATCGCTCATGTTTGTGAATTGTTTTTCACTTAGCTTGTTAACAGTGTAGTTCCGTGTACTTCAAGCTTTTCTGCTTCAATAACTAGAAAAGATAGGCACACAACAACATGTGATTAAAATCATATCAATAATCGTAAGCCGTTTGTGTTCTGTTTGAACCCTGATGGCAACTGCTCATAACAGAAAAACGCTCTCAGATCGACTTCTATGGCAAGCTTTAAACTGTTTTTGGTTTAAGTTACGATTGCAACACAGAAAAGCTGAAATAGACAAGAAGACAGAACCAAGAGAGACAAAGGTAGATCCAAAACGGCCAAGATCGAGTTTAGTGATACATTGCAAATATTATTGGAGTACAGATCATCAAAAACACCATCTTAAGTCTCAATCTAGAAGCCCTATGAATCTTTATACTTACAATCTCTTGTAGAGCCAACAGATCCAGATTTTGTTTCCCTCAAACATCTTCCAACTGCCCTTCAAACTTCGTTCAATGACCGTTGAAACAAGCGCCTTTCGCAGAACATTGCATCATGGGTAGTATCAAACTCGTCCCCAGGGTCTTATCAACATTCAAATCCAAGATGGCGGTTCATGCGGTCCACCGAAAACTCGGCTTTCTACTGAATTTAAAGGCCTGACACAGGCTGGAAAGTGTTCAGACATCATTTGAAGAAGAGTATAACTATCCCAAGAAATTACTCTTACAGAGTTAAAACTATCTACTTGTGAGAAGCATGGAATGCATGGTACTGTTTATGAAGAGGTCTCATTTGGCAAGTGACATCTCTTTCTCATTTTTGAAGTTCTTACAACCTAAAAATCATGATTTGCACTGTAGCAATTTAGTGGATCTTGAAGTGACGAATAATACAAAATAAAATATAGTGATATTTTATCACAAATACACATGTACTTTGCCATTTCTAAGGGAAAGTTCATTTAATATGACAAGAGGGGGAGGGCTCTGAAAATTTTTGGACACCTGAAAGGGGGGCTCTGAAAAATTTAGGGGGGCTCCGAAAAAACCAACAGGAGTGTGTGTGTGTGTGTGTGGGGGGGGGGGGGGCTTATCATATTGGCAAAGATCTTATAAAAGGTCTTTTTAGGATTCTTCAAAGATCCCCATGAAATCCTTGAGGAATCTGAAGTATCCTGCCAAAGATCTTTTAAAGGATCTTTGCAAGATTCTTAGAAGATCCTCATTAAATCCTTGAAGATCCTAGCAAAGATCTTTGCAAGATCTTTTAAAGGATCTTTCTAGGATTCTTCAAAGATCCTCATAAAATCCTTGAGGATCTTCAAGGATCCTGCCTAAGATCTTTGCAAGATCTTTTAAAGGATCTTTGCAAGATTCTTGAAAGATCCTCATTAAATCCTTGAAGATCCTAGCAAAGATCTTTGCAGGATCTTTTAAAGGATCTTTTTAGGATTCTTCAAAGATCCTCATAAAATCCTTGAGGATCGTTAAGGATCCTTGCAAAGATCTTTGCAAGATTCTTGAAAGATCCTCATTAAATCCTTGAAGATCCTAGCAAAGATCTTTGCAGGATCTTTTAAAGGATCTTTTTAGGATTCTTCAAAGATCCTCATAAAATCCTTGAGGATCGTCAAGGATCCTTGCAAAGATCTTTGCCGGAATCTTAGCCAGGATCTTTGTAAGATCCTTCCAAGATCCTTATCAATTCCTCAAGGATCTTTATAGATAGAAACACAAGATCTTGCAGATGCAGGATCTTTGAAGATCTTTCAAGGTTCCTCACAGGATCCTTAAAAGATCTTTATCTTTGAGGATCCTTGGCAGGTCTTTGAAGATCTTCAAAGATCCTTGAAGATCCTGTGAGGATTTTCACCAGGGCAGTCTTGTTGTATTGACCTCGCTATTGTTCTGTCAATATGGCAAGGCCTCAGATTGAGATTTTCCTGTAAAGACTTCAATGTCACTAAAAAGTAGTTAGGGACTGTTTGTTATTTATGGCTGGAGGGGGGGGGAGCATTTTGAGTGGGGGGAGGGTAAATTTTCAAACTCAAGGAAAATGGGGCTGTTTTTTTAAATAACAGTAAAAAAGCCTTCACAGCTTGCAACATACTTGAAGGATGAAAACCTCAAAGAAATACTTGTATCAAACATCGCAAAGAGGGTGATAAAAAACAATTCAAGGAATATTGCCATACATCAATTACTAGCATTTAGTTCTAAAAGTAAATTTATAATACAAATTAGAAAAAAAAAACAACATGTAAACCTCTCTTGATCATGTCACACCCGTGTGATTTTCAAAAACTTTGCTCTTAAGCGGGCACAAAAACATGTTATATTTTACAATCAGAGCTCAACATTCTTTGGATGGGTGGGGGGGGGGTAGAATTTTGGGCCAGTGGCATAAACTTGGGGGGGGGGGTTGGATACACTCACTTTTGGGGAGGGGTACATTTTTAATCTGCCTTAGTTGGAAAATCACCGCCCCCTAGCCATAAATAATGAACAGTCCCTTAATACTCGATCACAACAGCGTATCTAACACATACTAAGGCCAGTCTTACATCAGGTAACAACTTTTACGTCCAAAGGAAGTTTTTTTTATATCTTAGGTCCGGTTCAGATGCCGTACTTCAGCCAAGCTGAATCGAATTCAATGAATTAAGTTCATGTGAAGTACGGCGTCTGAATCAATTGGGAACGGCTGATTTAATTTAGATTGGCTGAGTCAATTAATCCTGCCTGGCTCAGCCGGGAAGAACGGCTGTAGACCGGCTTTGGTTCAGACGCCGTACTTCACATGAGCCGAACTCAATGCATAAATTATGTTAACGTATTTTTCAGTATAACAGCGCTTATGATTGGCTGTATAATGACATTTCATGCGTGAAAAGAGAACTCACAGAAGCATGACGACCGTTGACCGCGTCCCGAGTGAACATAGATCAACATACTAAACCTGGACAGCTCAAAACGGTCTACTCTGTTTTGAAACTCGTGTTGTGTGTTTGCATTTCAATATGGTCGCGATTTCCTTCAACATAAAGCGAGCAAAAACAGATTTGACCGGACAACTTGACCGGCGCTAACTGGGAAATTATTTCAAGCCCTGAGATGATTTGCATCCTTCTTCTTTTTGCACTGTTTTCTAGCATTTTGAGCCGAAGAAAGGCTCTTGTTTGCAGATCTCGGCGTGCACCATGTTAACAACTGTATGCTAATTCGTTGACCGAATCTTAATTTTCTTCAGTGAACTAATTTCGGCCGAATAAAGTTCGGCGTCTGAATCAATTCAGCCGGGAATCATTATTTAGGTCGGCCTAATCGTTGAATTTGATTCGGCTTGGCTGAAGTACGGCGTCTGAACCGGGCCTTAAACATCCTTGAATCTGATAAAGAAATATGGCATACGTACTCCAAAAGAATTAACTTTTTCGGCCCTTAATTTTAACTCTTTTGTAATTTATGGAGTAACGTCAATTGCCGAGTACTTAAGTTATACAAAGCCAAGCATAAAAATGACTCAATTTTGAGCTTTTATAGGCTATTAAGAATGCTCACCGTTTGTTATCCATTCTCTATACCATATAATCACTCTCTCCGTTTTCATGACAACTTTTCCGCCATGTTCATAGTGAGCACGAACGTGACGGATTGGTACGAGACATTGGAGCTTAGTCCCTCGTTCCTGACCCAATCTGCACTGTCTCTCTCGCACGTTGCGAAGCAAGTTGCAGGAATGTTTGAAATTATTTGCCGTTGCAGCGTTGCGAAAAGTCGAACCGACTTCTACTTCTCACAACGATTGTGGAAACAAAAGCACAATAGGGAATTTTTGACTTGTGTCGCAACAAATATATAAAAAAAATTGTAGCGGGATACTTTAGGATTAACAGGTATGAGAGTTCAGTGCGAACCATGTGACTCTTCTATTGCTACCATACTGTTTTTGAAATCCAAAGGGAACAACAAAGGCCGAATTAAAGTGCTTTCTATATGGATCAAAGGACAGTAGCTTATTTGGGGGTAAGAGTGACCTTTTATTACTGTAGATGTTTTTCAGATTTTGGTATGGGCGGCATTTGATTGGCAGAGAGTGTCGCTTTCTTAGCGCAATGTTCAACCAGGCAAGAAGACTGTGTAAGCTTTTAATCTTGTGTTGTGTCGTATGGTGAAACTACATACAAGATAAAATACAGAAAATGATGGAATGAAAACAGAAGCCGGAAAATACGATAAAGGAAAAGAATAAAATAACAGAAAGGTGAAAACTTACATGGATGGTGCTGCAAAGGGTGAGAAAACTAGACAAAATTAAA
>OX419343.1:160000-180000 GCA_948470475.1 Galaxea fascicularis | reverse complement strand
GTCATCCCTTTGGACAACTGGAGTTTTCCCAGTGCTTCGTTCGCTCTCATTCATAATTTCTCTATTGTTGGTCTATTAATAAATATTATCCTTTACACTCTTCTTGGCACGGGCCAAAATCCATCTTGTCAGTACAATTTTCAACCGCAGCTCATGAGTATAAAGGAAATTGATGTTACAGTTATGCAAAAATGTCTCTTCTGTTATGAACCTCACGTGCATATTCATGTGTAATGCAGATGAGTCGAATTGAGTAATAGTGTTAAATGTGAAATCGAATCGAAAAGAAAATCGAAACCTAGCAAGGCGACCTCAGTTGAACTTTCATTATCAGGCATCACGAAGTCGGAAACCGATGACTGAGCTTGAAGAAGAAGAAGAACCGTTATTGATTTGTGGTTCCCTGATACCCTTTACTAGGGCTAACGCCCAGTGGGTTTTTCATGGGTTTCTCCTAGCACTTTAATTTACACTTCAGAGTTAATTCTCTGTTCCACCACTTGTATGTGTTTATAGTGCTACGCGGCACAACATATATATGTACCTTTATTGATTTATACCGCTAATGTAGCCCCTCCAGATGCAAAAAGCTGTCTGTTATCAACGGGAGCCCTGAGCAAACAATGTACTAAAACTACAGTATACCTTCACTAAAAAAAAACGCGAACAATTTTGGACCATTTTGAGAGTAAGGCTATTATCCATAAGTGGGCCACACACTGTTTGAGGTAGAGAAACTAGTACGTTGTGCGACGGAGACTGGGGCCTGTTAGAAGTGAATGCTGTTTGGTCTCCTCCAGCGGTTACTGAACGCTGTTTTGTAAGAGACAACGACAACTGAGGCGATTCAGTGACGGATTATGGGTCAAAAACACTGATTGATTTCCTGTTACTATATCGAAGACGTAAACAGTTATTTTTTCATTGTTGACAAGATTAGGTTTCTACTCGTTCATCGGCGGTTCCCAGTTAACAGCAAAAAGTTGAAATATCATGGTAAAAGTCGATTTAGTTTTCTTTCCGATTCTTTAGGACAAGGGAATTAACAAATTTACAATTTAAATTTGCGTGCGTATTGTGGTGTTGTGTGCTGTAAAAGGCGAATTCACAAAGTCTTGTTGCGTGCATGACAACCAAGGTGGCTTTTTAATTCTGAAAACATATGGTTGTCAAACGAATTTCCGAATGTCTGAGGCGATTAAATATTTGTTGTTGCCCACTTCGCCTCGAGATGCCAAACCTCGTATAGAACAGCTTCACCATGTCCGCCTCTGTGTTTGAGCTGTCAGTCTTGATTACGAATACTCATTTTTATCTTATATCGGAGTGTAGCGAAAAATTTCCGTTATCTTTGACGTGGTCTTTTCAACGTACAATCGTACTTTGCTGGTTTAAGGTTTCAGGTTTGAGTGTCTTCTTGGGAGAGGTCTCCGGTCTCAGGATATCGCGCTTTGACGTCGACATAAGCATAAGCATAAGCATAAGAAAAATATATGTGTGAACCGGGGTTATATAAGCATAAGCATAAGCATAAACACAAGGAATGGAATTTTTTCCATTCCTTGTGCTTATGCTTATGCTTATGCTTATGCTTATGTAACCCCGGTTCACACCTTTTGTTTCGCACCACGGTTTAGGGCACTACTGATTTTGAAGATGCACCGGGAAAATAGAGTCCTCAGGATCTACCAATGTTTTTGAACTAGTTTATTCAGCAAGTTTTTCTTGCACACGCTAGCTAGTCAACTGAAAGGAAAAAATACACGTGTGGGCCTCCTATATAACGACTTAAAATTCGAATAAGACGAAAACAAACAAGAAAGCTTTAGAATATAATATTGATATACTTACAATTCTGTACGGCGTTATCCCGCTTAAGACTACCAATTTTCCTGCTTTTGCTCAAAGGCGTAAAACACACTTTTCCGATAAAGCTGTTCTTTAAATCTGATATACGATACCCAACTAGTGCTTACTTCAACCTTAGTCACGAACCTGAACTAATCTGATTGGCTAATCACGATTTGACTGAAATGGCGGGAATCTAGCGTGATCGATCAAATCACGTAACAAAACAAAAAACTTAAAAGCCCACGTTATCTTAAATAAACGAAAATTGCCTTATATAAAAACATCTGTTAGCGAAGTGCAAAATACCTATATTTTTCTTATGCTTATGTTTATGCTTATGCTTATGCTTATGTGCTTGAGGTCAAAGTGTGAACCAGCCCTTAGCGTGGGTGGTGTTCTTTGGTTGTACGTCACGCAAGTATCACGCAAATAAAAATTTAAATCGCTTACCATTTAATAAATTAAGTCAAGAAATTGAGGTATTATAGCCGAAGAGTAATAAATAAACAACGTGTTCAGGTTTCAGGGCTGTGCGATATTCCAAACTCGAGTTATTTGGCAAAGGATGCCACTCAAAATTAGTGTTTAGCTTGTCCCTCTGAGGGACACCAACATGGCCGGAAGCGAGTGAAAACATCTGGAGTTTACTTTGGGTCTCTCAAGACATTTCTTCTGTCTGCTAAACTTGAAATCATTCGCATAGACACTTCTCTTAACATATTGGTTATTCAGACCTCGAAAACACGAGGCGAAACGATATTTTCATGTACGTGACGTCTCTCAGAAGCAATGCAGATGTGTCTCATATGTCACACATTGTGAAAAAAAAATTCGACATTCAAACTGCTCTATTTTCAAAACAAAGCATGCTACCGAGCTGAAAACAGGCCAGCAGATATCGGTTGTCTTTCACCCAGTGAAGGTAAAACTCCAACTTTTTAACTTTAGTTTGACGTCACGTGCATCCCAGGAGTTCTGTCTGAGTCCACTTGTGTGGATTTTTTTCTTTCGGTATCTGCATTAGTATTCTTTGTCGTGGCTTACAATGATCCTTTTACTTTCAGATCTGCATTACGATTTGTCTGCGGCATTTTCGTATTTGTCATGACGTGGATTTTATTGAAAAGAAGCTCAGAGGCAACTATTTCCTCTTCGATGTGGAAACAATTCATGGTAAGTGTAGCATCCCTCATCATTACAATGAGAGGAAATTTTCCACTAATGTTCGCCGTAATCATGCAGGAGCTGAGCGTCTCTGAAAAAGGACTGACACATTTTCTTTCATGAGTGCTTGATTAAAGACTGCTCCTTTTGTTTGCAAGTACCTTAGCTTGATAGTCGTATGCACTGGCGCTGTATTTAACGTCATTTTCCACGCTGGCATCAAAGAACCTCCTTCGCACGCATTGCAGCGGTGGCTGGCGGAACACAAAAGTGGGAAACACAAAAAATTGGGAAGGATGGGAAGCCGACGTCAAGGTAAGAGCTTAACTTTTGAATTACAGATCACCACTGTAGACTCCTCATATAGGAGCAGACTGTAACAACAGATTCTAGATGTACTCCTTGGTTAGCTGCTATCATACTCTTCTTGAGTGGCTACGCCTTTTGTGTAAGGGACAACCTCCGATATGGATTAGAATTCCATGTAAGACAAGTCGAACTATTCCCTTGGGTGGCCCACGGAAGGAATTACAGGCTTGCATTGATTTTGGATTGAAAAACAAGAGGCTAGAATTAGCCTTATCGGGTGCCTGCAAATAAAAGAAAGGATACAGCTCTGTCCTTATTACAGCAAGCGCATTGGGCCTATAAGGATGTTCGCTTGTGTGTTTCTTTGTTTGTTTGTTTGTTTGTAGAGAAATTTTTTCAACATATATCCCTATGAGATCATGCAAAATCACAGTTTTACCACCCAAGTATTGATAATAATAATGATAATACTTGTAAAACGAATAAGAGCATAATAAAGACTTGTGCATGCGTTTTAGCAAGGGTTCGAACTTGGCTTCAGAAGAGAAAACAGCGATAATGGAAATCCTTATCAAACAAGAACGAATTCAACCAATCATGATACAAACCTTCGTAGTGACTCATTAAAGCATCTTTTGCAGAAAATTTGACAAAGAAACGAACGTGAGCTTTGAAAATATCTTCCTAAGATGGTTGATCTTCTGTGTAGTGGTGTTTAGCCGGCAGGTTTCTTTGGCAGGTCACATTCCACGGGTCAAAGTACAGGTCACCATGCTACAGATAAATAAACAAGCCCAAAAGTGTCTCCTAGCACTAATCACTATCCAAAATTTCTTTTAGATCGTCATGAAACTGTTTGGCTTAGTTACCAATCGACAAAACAGTGACTTGTACCTGTGACCTGTGGAATGTGACCTGTAAAAAATACCTGCCTGTGTTTAGCAAGATTATGCAGGTCACATTAGGACACCCCTCTGTAACACAAAGACCTGGTGAAACCCGACCTGGTGGTTTATTTTGCCCTCCCTGGTGGAATTTTGACCTCCTGGGAACCTGGTTGTTTTTTCAAAACTCCCTGGTGAATTTTATTCCTCTCTGGTGTAGAATTTTAGTGTACAGTTGTTTTGGTGTAGGATCAACCTTGGTGGAGTTTTGTCCACCCTGGTAGAGGTTTGTTAAAAACCTGGTGTAACAACCAGGTTCCACCAGGTCTGTTACAGAGGGGTGTATCAGGAGTCCATTTCATAATTTATTGCATGCTCAGTGACCTGGTTTATGAATGGAAACATGGCTGGGAGTTACCTTGTTTTGATACAGACCTCACTGGTTTTCTCATGCAAATCATGTAGTTCAGTCTTATGCTGACCAGTCCACATTTCCACATTTACAAAGACCTAGAGGTTTGTGTCAAAATAAAGTCAGCCTTCATCCTTGCTTCTACTCAAAGGCCAGGCCACTGGACACACAACTGTAAAATGGACTAATCATGCCCCCGAAACATAATAATAATAGAAAAAAAAAACAGAGTCCATTCCTAGGCTCGGGAGCAAAAAGAGGATAAATAAAACGCTTTATTCTGGCTTGCATTTCTGTAGTGTCCTTCTGGCTCTCAATTTGTTGTTGGGCATCATTTCTTTCTCTTTACAACTTATGCAAACTGAACAGAAATTTTACTGTAAGGGAAGCAGACAAGTCATAACAAAAAAATAGTATGAACTAAAATGATATGAAATAATATAAATGAATTACATTGTAAATGAAATAGAACAGAAAATGCATTATCACTATATTTCAGCTCTTTTGACGAGAGTTGTTTACCAACCCTCCTCGACCAGCAGAAGAAGCGGAGCTTCCCAGGCTGTAGTCATGACAATATGCAAAAAGAAAGAAAAGAAGTCCGCTGGTTATGACTGCGGTGCAGAGTTGGAAGATTATGAAGTCACTGAAGGAAGTGAAAGAACACAAGCCTCCCAGGAAATTATCAATGAAAGATCCGTGTTGGGAGGAGGGAGAACGAAAAAACAATGGCTGTGTAGTCCTGGTCTGTACAAGGTTTGTATCAAATTTTTTTCACTGCCCGACTCGATGCCTTAAGACCCAACAATGGCATGTATAATCTCTTGACTATTCTTTGTAAATTTCTTATGGCGCTAGTGTGGAGAATTTGTGAAACACCAGGAAATTACATCTTAGGTGATCATTTTCTTTTCGTTTGTCATTGCTTGCAGGGATCGCGCAGGGGGAGGGGCCGGGGGCCTCCCCGCCCCCCCCCCCCACTTTTTTGTGGAAAAAAATAACAAATTTAGTAAAATACCTTGCCAAAAACTGAAAAGTGCTTTCACTGGATAATAGTGGTCGGCTATAGCTGACGGATCTCGAGGGAAAACCCCAAACAGTTTATGACTGTTCCGTAAGCATTTTAGAATCAGCCCCCATCCCCTCGATTAAAGAGGCGGCCCCCGCACTTAAAGAACCGCTCTGCAGGCCCTACTTGCTTGTTTCAACATAAAGTGGTACTGCAAAGAGAAAAAAGTGTTTGCAATACGCTTTTGGATTTTTAATTAACTTTTGTTGTAGTAGGCGTCTTGTCAAGATACATTTCTTGACTGGTTTTTCTTCCCAATCTCACATGTTTTGAATGACTGTTTCTTTCTCTGTCGTTATTTAGATGGGTATCGTCTACATCTGTACCCGTACGTATGTGAATGTTTCACAGTCTTACCTACCACTTTACCTGACCGAGACAATGCGATTTGAAAAGGTAAGAGGCAAAGTGTTCCCGTTCACCCATAAACCACCGAAAGGTGATCTGCCCTTTCCCTTTCTACTTTCACCACTTCCACTGCTCCACGATATATTGAGTTATCTTTTCATGGTTGATGTTTTAATTAATTCTAATTCACGGTATACAGGAATCCATCGCGTATTTTCCTTTGGTAGTACTGGTGACAGGGGTTTTGGCAAGCACAGCTGTCAAGCCATTAAACAAATTTCTTGGAAGCAAGGTTAGTTTAAAGGAAAACAACGCCATCAATAATAGCAACGACAACAGCCTACCAACAACAACAATGATAGCTACTTTATTGTATTCTAGTCAGTTGAAGTGTATAACTTTTATACTCCCAGCAGTCTTTCTTCGATGGCACTGGAAGTAACTACTCTCTGAAATCAGGGACCTTCTTCGATTAACGTTCAATTCTGCCTGTACAAAATCTGTGCAAAATCAAATGAACACGGATAACACCCGTCACGAAAGTAACCTGAGTAAAAAATGGACTTTCTGTACTAGATATTTACATTAACATGTCGTAGATATGTGTCGAGTAGTTTTGCCCAGTTTATTAAAAAAAATCAATCACAGCCCGCACTTTCTTTAGAAAGTTAAAATGTTTATATTGTTTATGACATGGAGACGTTCATCCTTGCTTCCTTGATCTTGTGCCATCCGCAGATCACATTCTGTCTTGGTGCTATGATGGCGATTAGTGCAAGCTTTTGGTTCTTTGTTCAAAACGTCAATGGACGAACAGCTGTGTATGGCTCTTCTATTCTTATGGGAAGTGGAGGCTCAATCATGTTAGTGACGTCACTTTCTTTAATAGCGCAGCTAATTGGGCGCGACAAGGTAAATAAACTACTTCTAGGAGTATTACTATATTTATGGAATGTCTATTGTGTTGCAAAAGAAGACCAATCAGATACACGACGACTAAATCGCAAACTGCAACGTCAATCGCTTTCCTTCTTGCGGTGTCATCACACGTCTGATTGGCTGAAAAAAGAATCTGAAACATTCCAGAAATAATTATCACAGCTCACGATTTTGTGAGTTACACAGTAGCACCATAAAACAAAGCAACGCTCGTGCAGCATTGTACATAAGATACTTTTTTATTATGTTTGCCAATTTAGTAAGCGAAAGCAGTTTTCATGGCACATTTCTCAATGTGTTTGCCTAAAGCTAAGCGCGAGACTAGTCTCTGGACTTTTTTTAAGGACTCAATGTCTATGATCAGTTTCAAATGGGGAGGGAAAGGTAGGGGGGAGGGGGGGTGGTGGGTCGTGGGCGTCTTGAAGTTTAGGGCTGACTGAAGCCTAGCTTATTTTCTGTGGTTGATATAAACTGCCGGTTATGCAAGCTGTCTCGCGATTCGTAACATGGAAATATAGCACCTGTCATTTGTACTGCGTGATAAACCTATTAATGCGTGGTGATGTATCTTAATTATTTTATAGAAATCCGGTGCATTTGTGTATGGCTTTATTGGGTTCTTCGACAAAGTGTTCAGTGGTGTCATTTTTAAAACCATTCAAGATTTGAATCCTCAGGATGAGCAAACGTAAGCGTCCCATGCTATTAGAAAGTTAAAAATGGGTCCGCAGTGCGTACATGTGTGGCTTACTAGATCACGTGACAAGTGCTCGACTGTCGTGGACAAATAAATAAATCCGATCGTGGAATAATGTTGCTTACATACTTCGTGTAAGCCACATAAAAACGCTACCAGAAAGTGATTTTGTGCAGAAATAATGTCTTCCCGCTTTGGTAAAAGAGTTGTTATACTCCTTGAACTCATTAAGTAGGTGCCTGTCAACAGGGTGACAAAAGTCTAAACCTTCAGGTTTTCATATCCACCAATACGGGTCCCTGTTGGCGTGCCCCGTGCACTCCTGTCATTCTGTGCTCACTGTCGGGCTCCCGCTCCCCTTTCATCGGTTTGGCTTCCCACTCTTTTCCGGTCATCAACCCCAGCCTTCCTCCTTGTACCCAATCGTATCATGGCTCCCACGTACAATTTCGTCTTGTTGTGACTTCCGGCTCCCATGAACCCCCTCTTCCGACCCCTCTTCCCCTGTATCGTTCCCCTGCTTTTCTCTGTTCGCGACTCTTGAACCCCACCTCTCCTTTTAGGACGCTATCACTTAGATATAAGATATACGCGGTAATGAACAAACCGGCTATGCATGATATTCGTTTCCATCATCACATGAATTCGTTGTTTCAGTTTCCCTCATAACCTTTCTTAATTTAAAATGGAAAAGGAACTCCTCTTTATGTTTACTTTTCTCATCCCAAAGAGTGCGAATGTCTCGAGAGTGAAGTTGCTGGAGAGTTTCTGTTTTTTATTCTACTGTTTTCTAGAGGTGAATGTCCCACGTGTGATACCTATGTTCGACACGTGCAAAGCATGGTACCAGGCGCAGCCGCTTTGCTGGGACTTCTGTCTGTTGTAGTGTTTTTTGAATCGATCTTCGTTTGCAAGAGAAGAGGTGAGGATAATAGTGTTCTCTGTAGTTACACGAACATTTGCTTATTGTGTATGTGCGTAACAGCCCCAGCTCTTGATAGGCTTTGAGACTATGAAACGAGACCTTTTGAGTACGTTAGGAACTTTTCACTTTCAGGCCATTCTTCTCGCATAGTAAAGTAATTGAGGTATGGTTTTAGTGGTTTTACCGAACAAATTTACTCTAAACTACTGTAATTTTCGACGCGTGTGACGGGCAAGATATTCGTGGATAGCCCAGTATCCACAAACGTGTTTTTCTAACCGTTGTACACACATTTTTATTGTACTTCAGAGGTCAATATTAACCAACCCCTACCTTCCACTTTGAATTGAGGTGGGATAATCACTGTTATTTTCCGGTTTTGATTTTTAGCAACGTTGGTGGACGCTGAAACCCAAGTGAATTTGGACGAACGTGAAGGTAACGATGACGTCAGCTCAAGCGGGATAGATACAGCTTCCATAACTGAGAGATCCAAAATGGAAGACTGCCACTTAGCTAACCTGGAAAATAAAGAATCACAAGGAAGAACTTGCGAACGTTCATTTGAGGACAGAAACCTTTCAACGCAACAAACAACAAGTACAATGGAAAGTTACGTTGCTATGAGGCTGGCATCTCCGTTTCTTGCTTCGCCCATTTTAGATAGAAGAACAGTCTTATAAATTTAGTAAGTGTCGACGAAAGGGGTATATACTATCTTCATCCAACGGAGATCAATGAGCAACGTTATGTTGACTTTGACGAGCTGAGAATTTTGCTAAGCTAATGGAGCTATGAAGAGATATGCTTTGTCATTTAATTTATTTTAATTGTTTGGACCTTGTCACAGTTCAAGGTGAAGCAAACGAGTGAAGTTAACATGGTTACTGAACGAAGTAATCTCCCAGATGAACCGCACGCACACGATAATCATTGACTGCATCGAAACTCGATGACTTCTCAGTTGTTGTTTTTGTGACTGAAAAAAGAGGTATACGTGCGTGATGTTTGAAAACCTCAGAACTCTCAGAAAGGATGGACTAAGCGTACAAATTCCATAATTTCATACCGTGTCTTTGCCGTTTTTACCATAGGGAAGCATATTGTTTCTTTAATTAACAATTGAATTTTCCTTCACGGTAATTTACCACTGTGTAGATCGTGTATAGAAGTACTTATTTTTGCCTCTATTGAGTGCACACATTTGTTAAAGCAGACGGGGCTACTCCCAATAAAGTAGTAAGGTTTCCAAAAAAAATCTGTTGCAAAGGTGGGACATTAAAGGTGTTCAAGTACGGTTGTATACATGTACATTCAAGGGGATTTGAACGTATGTGCTTGTTAAGGTACTCAGTCCCAAGATAATATCAGTAAAGAGAAGATGGCACGCGGTTTTATTTACATTTTGAAAAGAAAAAACAATTGCGCGAAAACTCGAGCGAAACGCATGCTGACATCATCTTGACTTGAAATAAAAGTAGTGTGGTGTCAACACCTAATACTGTCTCGCTCTTCATAATTTCTCGTTCTTGATTCTGGAGAAAGCAAGTGGTTGCTCGCGTGTAATTCAAAGCAGTACCCGGCCGTACTCATTCCAGTTTATCTTGCGCCTTGGGCATTACCTCTCTTTGTAAAAATGTCAAGTCTGAGAGATGAATGCATCTTTTTTTTCTTGGAAAGAATGTCCAATCTCAGCTGGTCGAGTTGAGTTTCTGTGAACTGATATCTTTCTCTGAGAGAGTGCGGACCATGATGTGAATGAAGAATGTGACAAGCAAATTGTTTGCATGGACACTTTGTTTGTTCGATAAGACTGTGCTATCTTTTTGCGATCCCTGAGATACAAATAAACTTGTTGCTACACTTGCATCATTCAGGGCCTTCTCGTGTTGTCAACTGCAGTCAAACCCTCACAAACGAGGGAAGTATTTTTTTTTCTGATAACAAACATTTACAAGTTTCTTTTGATCCCAAAAATAATCCTTTTCGTTTTGCCTTTGCGGGCAAAAGTTGTGTCGGAAACATTTTTCTTGAAATAATGTACTTTTTTAAATTTCTTCGATGCATAAAACAGGTTTTGAGTTTACAAATAACATGGTCACAACAGTCTTCGATTTACGCCGGCCTTAAAAATTTATAATATGTCTCCAAGTATCAATTGCCAGAAAAACTGAGTTATTTTGCGTCTGAAAAGACCAGTTGTTTTTATCTGGTTCATAAACTGACCGCAATTATTATCAACATAGAAATGTTCAAACACGCAGTCCTTAGTTTTAATTCTTGAACGAAAATTAAGAATGCTGAAATGGAGAAATTATGGTCAGTAAAAGTAAACTCCAAAATGATTTAAGTAACGAAAACTGACTTTGACTGCAAAATACACAGATTAAAACACTCGATCAAACTTAAGACCAAATCTATATTTCAACGTATTTTTAAATGATGCGAGGATCATACAACAAAAGACATTGAGTTTTAACTTACAAGCTCCGTTATTTTCCAATAAAGACAGCTTCACTTTAAAACTAAACTAACATAGAATTCGTGAACAAAACATTAAAGTCTTGTTTTATTATGACTTTTTATTTCTGGGAAGGTAGCTTGTAATCAGAGTAAATGTTTAATAAGTTCTTTACGTGGGCTTTGTTTCACCTTCGCGTCCATCCTACAGATACAACCTGTTGCGGTTGTACTGGCTTTCTGTTAAATGTTACTTCTGTAATGTCTCATTCCCCGAGTTCAGAAAAAAAAATCAGCCAGTCAGAAGTTGTTTAAATGCTGTTTCTCGCGTTTGGTCATCCATGATCCATGTGACATAAAATACTGGACTAAGAATCACGCGCACCGAAAAACAAAAGAAAAAAAGGCTCTCAGTTTCATAATCTGCTTGTTTACTGTTTCCTGTACGACATGGCCGTCTTTGAATGTTTTGGAGGTTTGCACAACAGTTGTGCGTCTCGAAAGCAACACAAAAGAAAGGAACGCTTGCCTCTTAAGCAAAAGTTTTCTCATGGTGTCGGACATATCTACAATGACCTCACAGCAAATGCTTGGTTTAGCTACTTGATAATTTTCCTGACCAAGGTCGCGGGATTGTCAAACGCTTACGCTGGATTAGTGATTCTGCTTGGGCAAATCACAGATGCAATTTGTACCCCGTTCAGTGGGTATTTAAATGACCGTACAGTTAACAGATATGGTCGGCGCAAAACGTGGCATTTAATAGGTACGGTGTGCAGTACGATAGCGTTCCCGCTTCTTTTTAACCGTTGCATCGGGTGCCGGGATAGCAGCGAAGCTACGAAGTTTGCGTATTATTCCATCTGCGGCTGTGCTCTTCAATTTGGCTGGGGCTGTGTCCAGGTCAGCCATTTGTCGCTGATACCAGAAATTTCCAAATCAGCTAGCGAAAGAGTCGAGTTAAACGCCATTAGGTGAGTGTACACCCTAAACCCCCCGCTCCCCTCCTCCAGGGCAAGAGCTGGAGATTCACTAAGGGAAAATTAAGAAAACGTTTTAGACATAAAAACTACAGCTCCTTATCGGAGCCAGGGATTGCCACTATTCCGAACCCGTTTAGACAGATGAACACACTGCACCGCCATATACTGGGAAATATTGATCATGTTTATTATAAGCCACTTGAAATGGACAGGGACTGTCAAATCTACACATACTGCGTGTAGTGTTCTCAGTGTGACTGATTCATTTCCAAACCTTGGCATCTCTTATTTAGCATTTTAAAACAACGGCTACCAGTTATCTTACTACTGATGTCACGTTTTCAAGCAAATGGTTATGACATTTTTTTTAATAATAAATAACGTTTTTTAACTATCATTTAACCACAACACTTTCTTTTTAAGCCAAACATATTTCGTACAAAAAACTACGAAATAAATAAATAAAAAATCTTTTCAGGGCAATGAAACAAATAATACAAATTAAAACAAAGGTGAAAGTAGTGTTTTTTGACCATCATCTCGATAAATTTTATCAAAAATAATATTTTACACTGCCAGTAACGTTTCATTGTAAACAACTGAGATTTTCTCTGCAAGACCCCCTAAAGTAATCACAGATAAATTCATGGCTGGGGCCGACTGTAGGTTACAAATGGTCGTGATTCCCAATATTTTGCCTGTAAAGAATTCAGTCGAAAGTTTGAAAAGAAACTGTTAAATTAAGTTTACTCTCTATCCTGTTGAGTTTCCTGTTTATTAACCTTTACCTTTATCCTCACGAAACAAGCTGTCAAAATTTATTAAATTTGTGACCAATGTTTGGGTCGCATAAATAGCAACCCTTCTGTGAAATTGTTCTATTCACGGGATTTTCCCATGGTATTTGCCGGGTTTGGACACATGTCGCTTATTCCTCAAACTAGTAAACAGAAAAACGATCGAGTTGAACTTTGCGCTTTAAATTGAGTGGGCTGTTTTTTTATTTACCATTCGGTTTTGCCGTTTAAATCAGATTCTTTTTAATTATAGTTGGACCATCCTTTAAAAGAGCCGTAATTCCGAAAATAAGCCCTGGGGCTTGTAATTGTAGGAGGTTATTTTAAGAGGCTTTCATTCTGAGTAGGCTTACAATTTTTCAGCTTGCAAATGATTTTCTTGCGGCATTAACTAAGTTCGTGACAACGTAGTCCCTGTGAATATGCCACCTTCAAATACAACAGTACTGAATAAACTTTATACCTTATACCGACATGTGAATGTCACTTTCTGACTTGTCTCGTACAGTTCGGACCCCTGGTGTCCCCAATTAGCTACGTAGCTAAATCTTTAAGACACTATAATAAACGTTTTGTTGTTGTTGTTGTTGTTTGTTGTTGGTGTTTTGCACCATGCCATATACAGCAAATCAGAATGGAGGAAAGCCATTTTATATTGGTCGGTAACTTCCCATCGTGCATCGCATTGATTGTGTAAGGCTATGTGTTTTCTATGGCATGGTATAAAATATAGTTATGCAATGCATGGTTTTGACTGATATAACGATGGAATATCCCACACCACGAGTCACTTGTATTTTTTCCTATACTCACGCGTGCGAACTCTTAGTATGTATCATGCACAATATTTTATCATCGGTTTCCTCTGTGAGCCTCTTTGTCTTTAGCTTTGACATTTCCCTCAACTGAGCCATTTTCGTTGGTGGAAGTCTCCTGTTTCTTTTGTACTTATATATGAGTTTCGGGAGTTCATAAACGGAGTGGGGTTTTATATACACTGATAGATACTTCACAATTATCTCAAACATATCACTGATCGATCTTGCCTGTTCAGCGATTGGGGATGTAGTTTCCAAGGCCATTTCGTTCAGTGCGTAATCATGGGTTTAACTGGAACTTCCTCTCTCGACATAGCGATTGTTTATTCATTCTAGTTATTTAGATAACCCATGAAACCCCAATATCATAAAGAAATCGTCGATACCGTCAAAGGAATCAGAGATAGAGCGGTACTAGAATGTTAGTGAACGGTAATCGATACTCGAACAGTCTTTTCCTTGGAATTCTTGTCAGGAGTGTGTCGTCTGGTTCTCCAATTCCAGACCAAACATGTTATTTTCCATACCCGTTTTCAGACGGCCTGGCCTCTAAAATTCCATACCCGTTTTCAGATCTGAAGTTGCGGTTACAATTTTTCCCACTGGCTTTATTGTAGTGTAATTAAGGTTTACATCAGTGCCGAAGCTGAATTAATAAAACTCAGCTGGAATGATATGTATATTTTGGTTTCTTCTCTTTCTCTACTTGCATTTGAAGTTGAAAAGAAAAATACACTGATTCGCTCTCGTGGTTCCCTTAAGAACCGCACCTGATTTAAGACCATAATGGTCAAAATCTATACCGCGGTGTTCAGACCAAAACGGCTCAAAAACCATACTCTTTGGGGCGGCACATGCCTATATAGCTCATATAGGGAATTACCCCCCCTCCCCCAGGATGCTAGTAAACACAAGGGAGACAAGGGATCGCTTACAAAATCTTGTCGTGACATCAGCTCTTTCAAACTATCAGTCCGCAACTGTTTTTCCTTCTTTCCAGGTCTGCCCTGACGTTTCTATGTGGCATGTACGTTTATGGAGTCACCTGGATTCTTCTAGGTCAAAGCAGCGAAGAAACGCTCTCTCCAAACGTTTGGAAACAGTTTATGGTGAGATCATATGGTTTCCCCGTGTTTAAATTATGTTACAGACTTGAAACCGAAGTCAGTCTTCGGAAATCAATGTCAGTTTTAACAACAAATATCTAGGCTTTTCTTTTTATATATATATATATATATATTTTTTTTTTGGTGGAACGGGATTTTATTCTATTGGCCACAAAATGAACTTTCCTGGAAAATTGGTGAGGGTAAGCCTCACTGCAAAATTAAAAAAGAAATTCCCAATTATATCTATCCAATGTTATTTAGTTTCATTTTAAAATGTAAGAGTAATAAAACGATCGCATTTTTTTAAAACCTATCTTTGAATTTTCTTTTCCATTGATCAGTACCTTGGTTTCATTGTGGTTGGGACCGGTACATTCTTTAATATCGTTTTCCATGTTGGAACTAAAGAGCCTCCTACTGATGAAGCTTTACTGAAACGCCAAGGGGAAAGGAAGCTTGGAAACAGAACAACTGACAGGAAAGGTACGAAAATCAAACAAACGAACGCGAACAACGATTGGTAAAACGTATTTTCAATTCCACTCACACTTTGTGATATTTCTTTATCGTGATGTAAACTGTTTTGGTGGCAAAGCATTCACCATCATATTCAATTTTTTTTTATAAAATGAAACTGAAGGTACGATTGATAAGGTTCGGGACAGAACATTAGACATTTCATTTCTTATTTAAAAAATAAAGATATTCCTCACTTTCTGAATAGATCTATGATCTGCAGAAGGAAAACACCAGAAAACGAAAAAATGATTGAGATACTATTACCGCTTAAAATGCCTGAAAATGCATAATGAAATACGTTTCATTGGTTTTTAAAGTTTGATAAAATCCATGAGAGTACGTCAGAACTTAAGTTTGCATCAGAATTCGTGAAAACAACAGCTGAAGGAGGATTGTTTCCATAGGTAGATATATTTAAGAACACATGCAAGTTTTGCATCTTACTTTGTTTCCGTTCTCTCGTCCCTCGGTCGGTCTTCGTAAGATGAATTTTTGCCGTCGTTTTCAAAACTAAGATGACTCCCAGCTATCAGACGAAACATATCCACAAATGGCGAAGGCGATTCTCCAATGTTCTCCAATGTTGGAATGCCTGGGATAGGATTCACTAAAAGACCGTAGACTCCTCCTTCAAGCCAGCATGTGTCATAAGATCTATGCGGGTGGTGTGGCCATCCTCTTTCCTCCTGAAGTGAGACCTTTAACTTGAGTCAGCAGATCACCTAATCACCATCCATTTCACCAGCTTAGCGTATCCAACAACGTGTATGAATATTCGTTTTCCCCGAGTTCTATATAAACCTGGAACAATCTGCCAATGAACACTAGTGTGAACTCTCTTGATAAATTTAAAGCCGTGGCACTTCCAGTTATAAAGTCTGTTATAACTCTTAGGAAATTATTTATTTATTTTATTTTAGTTTTTTAGCACATTTTACTCTATATTTCTATATTTATAAACTTAATATATTTATAAACTTTTATTATAATATTTTTGTTCTTTCAAGCTAGTATAGTTTTTAACTGTCTTAGGAGTATATTCATTAACGGATTAAAGGTGTACATTGTCCCTAACCACGCATAAGCGGGTGGAAATAGCGTTGCTTCATTTAACGGCATTTGCTGCTTGCTTGACTTAGTGGCAACGGTATGATAATGTGCTCAAAACACCAAGTGGTTGGTTTCACACTTATCAAAGCCTAAAAATGGGACAACGACGCCAGATTTCTACTACATTATACCGTTCGCTTGGCCAAAAATCTCAAAAGGTTAATATTTTGGTCCAAAAGGAACACCAAAGTGCATTTCTTTGTTCTCAACTTTTAAAGAGAAAATCTTGTTTTATCAGGAACTTAGGGTCATACCTTTCACAGAGAAAAATGAGCTCATGGGCTTAGCCGCCTATATATGTCGCGTGACATTTACGTCTGAGCCTGTAGTGTTTCAAAACCGCTGCTATTTTAATGGTAACTCCTTATACGGAGAGGCTTAGAACTGCAGAATATTTATCGCCAAATAATTGATGAAACTCCGGGGTTTAAAGGGTTAAAACACTGCTCGGGCACGGTTTCTACCACTAGTATTTTTTCTCCTTTCTGATCACCAGCGCTCCTCAAAGTGGATTGTGTTCCATGCGTTGCAGCGCGCCGCCCTAGCTCTCAGAGAGTCACGACTTCTGTGTGTGAAATCCCGAGCCAGCAATTTTCCTGCAGTGATGAGCTGATATCTTATCCCCAGTCCTCCATCGGTTTATCGGAGACGAGTGCGCTAAGTCAAGAAATAATTAACAGAAATGCTATGAATGGCCGACAAAGGACTTGGAAAGAATGGCTTAAGGATCCTGTTTTCTACAAGGTTTGATCTCTGTTAATATTTTTTTGGGGGTTATAAGTTGTTTGTGAGGCAATGTTGAAGAACGTCGAGACAGTGATTTGCCTGTTCAATCAGTTTTTTATATGATTTCGCCTTCAGGATTTGCCAAAACACTAGATCCGATGGTGGCAAAGTAAGTTTTATAAAATTTAACTTTGGCTTTGAAAGTGAGCTTTTTTCCCCTTGTGTACCCTGTCTTAGGAGCAGAAGATTGGTACGTGATACCTGTCCAGATTTTCGTGCTTTTAAAGGATATTGGTCTTCACCCAAGATGTGGAGCATTACGCGTCTTGTTGTGAAATAATTGAATACTGTTCAATTTCAGTATAGTGCTGTGAACATGTAGTAGCTTTAATCTTCTTATCTTGTGATCCAAGATTGTTCAAGCTCTAGGTAAGCCCTCACATATATTTTGTGAATGCTAGGACGTGTTGTCTATTTAAATCGATTGCATGAATGCTTGGTGCTTTGAACAATACGTTCTTGGGATTTTTTGTTTGGTTCTTGGGTTGGACCTCCGGATAAGCGCCAGTTTGGAGTAGGAACTCTCTTAGTTGTTTCTTCTTAAGAATTTTGGGTATAAATTCTTTGCAGTCGGGTTGCATTGTTTTAGTATTGTAAGTTGTGTATACTCGGAGCTGTCTTGGATGAGTAGCCAAAACATCAAGCCAACCAAGCACTTTCGGCTGTACGGCCTGAAGACGTTCAAGCTCAGGTCAGCCGATGGTTGTGTGGGAGGAATTCCAAGAGCCTTCAACAGAAAAAGTTTTCTCAAGACCAACTGAGAGGCAGAGCCCTGACATTATCACTCGTGATTGTATTGAGTTTTTATTTGCAGGCGGGATTAATTTACACGTGCAGCCGCCTTGTAGTGAACATTTCTCAGTCGTATTTGCCCCTCTATCTCACGGAAACCCTCAAGTTTAAAAAGGTGCTGTTCTATTCGTTACTATTTCAATGTGGAATTTTCCAACTATTTGCTCAAAGGCAGTGTACCTATAACGTTTTCTCACCGAGTGTTTTCTGTCTAACCCATTCCATACATCAGAACCATAATCAAACATAGCCACAGGAAAAGTGCCTTTTATTTTTAATCTGAAACGCATTTTGTCTTAGGAAGCTATTGCGTATTTTCCTCTTGTGGTCCTAATCAGCGGAGTGTTCGCAAGCGGCATTGTTAAACCATTGAACAAAAGACTCGGAAGCAAGGTGAAAACATCTTATTGTGTTATTGGGCTTAGAAGTATTTTTCTATTCTAGTACTCAAACACAGTTTAAAATTTGTGTTGGCATACTTTGCACACGGTTGAAACCCAGGATTATGAACATGGATCGAAGACGTCTGTAACTGATTTCTTATGGCGCTAGTTCGAACATTTGATTTGTTACCTTGTTTTCTTCTGATCCGCAAGTTTGATCAAGGCTTGGTTCCATACGGAGCGCCGATTTGAGCATGGTGTGCCTATTTTCAGTGATTTTATCACTAGCTCCAGCGATGATAGTCGATTTTTATCATCAGATAGCGAGAGAGAACAATTTAAGTTTTTCAGCAAAAAAGAACGAGGAGACCGTAAGACCAGGGGCCCGTTGCTCGTGAAATTCCCGTAAACTTTTCGGGCCCGGAAAGCTATTTCAAAAACTGCGATCCGCTTATTCTAAAGAGCTGGCCTTTTAGTATGACTTCGGGTAACGAAAGGGCATATTTGCTGTAAAATTCGAAATAAGTAGCAAATCATAGCACCCGAATAAGACCCGAAAGGTTTCGCCGGGAGTTTCGAGAACCGGGTCCCAGAAGCCTTCCTGGTAAGTGTTACAAAACTGGAGAAAAATGGACGAAACATGTAAGCAATACAATAAAAAATAAATAAAAAAATAGTATAGTTAGATGGATGATTTGTGGGGCATTCCAGTAACTTAAATTAAATTAACAACTTTATTTTTGCAGATTACCTTTTCTATGGGGTGTATGCTGTCCATGAGCGCCTGTTTTTGGTTTTATCTTCAAGATATTGAAGGAAAGAACATTGCTTATATGCCGGCAGTAATCATGGGATGCGGAGGTTCTGTCATGTTAATAACGTCATTATCTCTAATTGCAGAATTGATTGGAAATGACAAAGTAAGTAAATGCGTTGGTACATCTTGAAGCGATCTCACTTTTCATCAGTGTAGGCAAATACAAGAACGTTTACATGTGCAAATATCTCAAAAATAGCTGGAATAATCCGGTTTCCGAAAGAGCGCAAGTTCTGTGAGCGGAATACTGTTGTTAGATATGACCGCAGACCAGTGCGCAAACCAGTCTGGACTGGAAGTGCGAATGCAGCGTCTCGTGCTACGTCACTATTTTCAAACGAACATACTCAATGTATTCCGGTAGATAATCGCGAACAGAACAAGTAGGGTATCTTTGGAAAATAGTATGGATCTTGAATGGACAAGATTTCTGTCTATTTCAGGAGTATTCCTATTCTGAAATGATTGTAGAAGAAGGCGCCTTCATTTGAAATGACACTTGCTGTACTTTCCATTCGGCTCTATGCAACTCTTTGAGACTGCATACATCCTCTAACTTCCAATAGCATCGTAGTTCTCTCCAGTCATCAAGAAGCTCTGGTAAAGTTTGTTTAGCAATTATGTACCTGATTCCAACCAAGTCGTTTCGGTGCTAGTTAGTAGAAAATGATATTTCTAGAAATTTTTTTGGTGTAACGGCCCATTTAACCTGCCAGGATTCAGCAACTAGAATTTGATCCACTTTGATCAGCATCTCATCTCAAGGTATTTCTTGAATCTTAGAAATCCGGCGCATTCGTCTACGGAACAATTAGCTTCACAGACAAA
>OX419343.1:107500-152500 GCA_948470475.1 Galaxea fascicularis | reverse complement strand
TTCAACAGTGGAAGCACTTTATCAAGGAGATATGACATTCAATTCCTCAAGGAAAAATGACCCAGTCTACTTACTGATCGTTTGCCAAAGCATGACAGATCCTCTAACGGATCGCATTTTTCCTTGCTTGTATCATCGCTCTTTCCACCTGACTTCGATCCCGGGGCTGTCAGGGTCTTCTTAGGCTCAAATTTCCTTTTCTCTCTCCCCTGACCTCGACAAAAAGGATTTCCGAGATTTGTACAGGCGGTTCTTGCAAAACGTTGATTCAAAGGATTGACAAAATCACCTCGGCGCCAGCTGGTGTCTGAATCAGCTGAAGCAGCTCTAACAAGGTTTCTTTTTTTCCCGAGAAAGAGGTCACAGATGTCAGCATTACCTGACACCTTTTTGCACCCAGTTTCTAATGCTGATTTGAGTTTGCTGCGGCCTACTCGATTAAGTGAACAATCTACGCCATCAGTGCAAGTCAACTGCGATTCTTCCTCCGGGATGGGATTTTCTCCAGGATCATCAGCTGTTTCTTCACAAGACACTAAAAGCAACATACTTGAATCGGTAAATAATGCAAGCTTGTAGTACTGGCTTCCTTTCCTAAAGCACTGGAGGCGTTTTGAAGGAAATTACATCGCGAAAAACACCGCCAATTTTTCCTCTCATTCAGCGCTCACATTTATCACCTCCAGCGCTCACGGAAACCATGTCTCATAACAGGTGAAATTAATATTCGTCATAAATGTTTGCGTTTCTCTTAAAGGGATAGCAAGTCAAAATTGAAAAAGAAGAAGAAGCTATCTCTACTAGTAGATGCAATAACCTCAAGAATTTGTCCAATTAGAAAAAGTGGGATGAAATCAAGCAGGTCACAACACAATAATCACTTATTTTTAAGTCAAAAATCTCTCCAGCAGAGCGCAGGTGCTCCACTAATTGACTGTGAATCAAATGAACTTTAAATCAACTCAAATGAAATCAAATCTCAAATCAAATGTTTTGATTGAGGATAGGGAAAAACCGGATAACCTTTAGAAAAACCTCTCAGCCAACTTATGACGCCGAATCGAACCGGGGACATATTGGTGGAGGGCGAGCGCTCTCATCATTGCTCCAACCCTACTCAACAATCAAACTGGTCCAACCTCCCAAGCTTTTTTTGAATCAATCGTTCGACTCTTGTTTGTAATTTGCATTTTGTAACTGTCGCACTGAAATCTTTTGGTAAACCACGCACCTTTTATGTTTTGACTCTGTTTTTAACGTAGTGTATTAAAGTCCACTTTCTTGGTAGGTAATCTTGTTTTCTTAAGTACTTTTCAAATCAGTTTAACTCTACTTTAAAAGTTTAGTAATACATAGACAAGTAAAAACTAACGCTAAAAACCGCATCACAACGCCGTGATGATGACAACGAAATGTCGGTTTTTATCGTTAGTTTCTACTTGTCTATGTAACTCCACTTTACTTTTCAATTTAACATAAATTTTACTTTTGTATCATTTATACCTACTATTTCGCATCAAAGTTTACGTACTTGATTACGGTTTCTAGGTCGGCCGCCCTGGATGCCAGCCTAGTGTCTTAGTGGGTTTGTGATTAAATATTGTTTAATACCTGTTTCTCACTTGGACTGAAAAGTTGGACATTGAAAGATACAACTTCATTGATTCCATTTAACCCATAAACCATGTATTCAGCAAAAACCAGATAAAGTGTGTGAAAAGACTGATTTATACCGAATTGGGGTGATTGTATGTCAATACTTTAACCTGATTGAAGAGAACAGAGTACTGTGAAGCTGAGAAACACGATGGTTGCGAGACTGCTGGGCTTCGCCATAGTAATCAGACTTTCCTGTTAAGAATAATCACAATCGTAATACAAACAGACATCAGTACATACTTTACTTGATATCACTGCAGGTTGTTATTAAAACAGGCAACTTATAAAGCTGATGTGGACCTGCTAAGTTATCAAATAAAAAAATAGAATAATAAGTAAATAAAAAGATAAAAAATACAATAATAATGAAAAGGTAACCTATCTACATACATCGCTAAAAATGTGGTGAGAATCAGTGCATTCACATGTTTACAACTAAGAAGAAAATTAATAAGATACAGATATACACAGTTTTCTAGATCGTTATTGCTGTTCATCCATGCAGGTTTCTCACAGTCCGATTTTGTTTCGATCTTTCGTAGCTTGCGTTTCGTCGCTCACATAAGTCGACTTGGCAGCGAGTCTACCTTCATAAATGAAACCTTTTGCAATGTTATTTTGTAGACTTGCTTCCAATTCGACTTCTGTGAGAAACGCACGAAAGATGTTTTAAGAACTCTTGAATTTATCAATGTTATCACATTGTTGGGCTTCTTCATTTTAACAGTTTCACTTGAGTGGAGACGGTCATTTAGCTTGGGCGTTGCCCTAAACATTTCAACGACTAGTTTGCCCTGTTTGCGTTTATATATCTGTCCTGAGTTAAAAAAAAAACATACTCGCAAAATTTTTCACTCAAACACACTAGCTACCACACAACCTCTTTGGACAAGTGCTTTGTCAGGGCAAACTTAATACCACCCAACCCACACCCCCCCCCTCCCCCGTACGTCACCCCTCTTATTTTAACCAATTATCGCTTCCGTCAGAACCGTAACCCAATCCTAACCTGCTGATAAAATTGTTCATTGTTTTGATTAGGGAGATTTTAGATACATGATTTATGTTCAGTCTAAAATGAACATAAAAGCGTTTATGTGTTGTACTAAATGACTGCCATGAAGCGAGTGCTTGATTTCAGATAAAAAAAAATTCTGAAATTTAATTCAACAAGCCAGTCCTGACGTCTTCAGTTTTCGTGGTTTTATCGCACTTCTCGGTATCCCCTTTTGCCTTATATAAAATATAGGTGTACTTTGGTTTTCCAATCGATCAAACACAAAATCTGAAAACGGATTTTGCTGTGGATTTCGTTAATTGAAAATCCATGTCGAGGAAGGATTTCAATTAACAAAACCCGCCGCGAAATCTGTTTTCAGATCTTGTGTTCGATTGGGAATCCGAAGATCATGATCTGGATCCAAATGTTAATCGGGGTTGGTGTTTTCGGATTTTTCGTTGCATGTGTCTACAGGTATGTAGTCGACTCGTTGTAGAGACTCTTAGTGTTATATGTTGTATGGTAACTGTTCTGTACTTAGCAGTTAACGAAAAGGACTACAGCGAAAAGTAAAGAAGTAAGTAACAAACAAGCAAGCACCAGGCAATTCAGTGATTAATAATGTTACCAAGTAAGCAACTATATAACTACATTGAAAAAGGAATATGGCAAGCGAGGAAGCTAAATAAGGTAATCAAAACTGAAAGAACGATTTAAACAAGTGAACGAACGAACGAATAAACGAACGAATGAACGGACGAAGGAAGGAACAAGCGAATGAATGAATGAAATATCATGGGCGTGTAGTTGCATAAATGAATGAAATGAATTGAAACAGTTCGTGTGGCATAATTTAAACGAAAATAACACGTGCATGCTGAAATTTGGAGAAAACTACCTGAAGTTTTCTTCGATAACAATAGCAGATTATAAAAGCCTGTTTCTAAACGGAAGTAGGATTTCCAAGAATGGACTTGAAGAGATAACAAAGCCTAAACCACGTAACTGTTTGTGCCTTACGTGTAACTTTGGGATGAAACACATCCTTCATGATGCTTATGATTGTTAATCGAAATAAGGCAGCCGGGAACCCCTACTTCAACTAGAAAACTAAACCTTCATATAAAAAAGTAACAGATGTATCACGAGACGTTTTGATGAACGTTTTCTGTTGGTTATCATTAGAAAACAAACGATAAACAAAAGATAAACTTGTAGATAAGAAAGAATGCTAGTTTACCTTCTTTGATGTCACAACAACACAGGGAACTGCCAAAAAAGCTTACTTACCCTTCAAACGAACGTTGTTCCTTTTTCTTCGTTAGTCTAGTTCAGCATGAATGTTACTGAAAACAAACCGGCCACTATTTATCATAAATGCTGTTTTGTTGTCAGACATCTCTGTGAAAGATTGTGACATGCACTTCCTGCATAAAACAGGCCATCTTATTATGTGAATACCCTGTGGTAGGCGTTAGGCTGTGTTAGACGTGCGCGTCTTTTCATCCTGTCCGGCCATTAATCAGTCCAAGAGTTCCGTCCCCTCATTTGTGTCGGACTATTTAATGTGTAAACCCTTCGCGATAAAACGCACACCGTTAAATAAATGCAATATTCAAAAAAAGATTATAAGCGTAATATTTTTTCTTTAAACAAAAGTAGAAGTGCAGCGTTCCGCGCTGTTTTGTTCATTGCTTTCATCTGCTGCTGGGCAGGTGCTTGAGAGTGTTTAACAAAAGCATTCATGAATCCCCTCCCACTAAGTCATTAGCCTAAATTTAATTTGTTGATATCACTCGAGTCTTCTTAATAGTCCATAAGGTATGCAATCCCATCCGCTATCAATCCTTCTTTTTTCCTTTGAAACTGTAAAAGAAAGATTTCCTTTCCTTAGATGTCGCCGATTCTCTAGGGCGGGTTTTGAAGGTATTCCAGTTTAAGAGATGGGCTGAACTGAGCCACGTACAAACACTGAGATACTCTCTATATGTATCATTTTTAGTTCTCACCCTGTAAACTAAGAGCCGGGTGAGTTATATACCATTTGACAAGTGTCGCAGCTTAAGTAACGTCATCCCTGGTACAAAAGATCACCACACAACTGTTTAAAACGCGGCGACACAGATAAAACAAAAATTGTCAAAACCTATTTTCCAGCCTTTTACTTGTATTTTTGAAATAGTTAACCCCTGACGACTAAAAAAAGAATAAAAGAAGAAATAACTGCATAACTCAGTTGGGATTTTTGTTGTCAGTGTTCTTCATAATCTCCTTATTGAGAGCCAAGAGCAATCGATGCCAGGTTACCGCGCCCTGCAATAACATGCGAACTTTTGAAACCCAAATCTCGATCAACAGTTTTCGTTTTTCACAGCCATCAATCAGATGTTCGGCGGTTTTCGATTACTTCCGAACGGTGATGGCATGCTCACCAGCAGATCAACGTGGCTGATTTGACCGGAGAGATCAAGAGATCTCGTTTTGGAAATACGAGGATGTCCTGATAGATATTCCTGATTCGGAAGAGACCCATATTGTTCCCAGTGACGACGACCTGGGTGAAAAAGGTTTTGAGTTCTGTATATCAACCGGTCTTTGTTTTATAATTGTGAAAAATAAAGGCAATCTTGTTGTTGTTTTTAGTTTGATTCTCACTGTCTCACTGTGGCTCTGCGGCCAGAGAGAGCTAACATTTTAGCGAGAAGTAGCTCTCTTTTTGCAAATAAAAGGGGGAAACCATAAATGACCGCAATTGTAAATCCAATTCAGAGGACCTTATATACCCTGAGAAAAAGTGTGGAGGATTACATCCAAAGGAAGACACATCAACGTCGCCCTAGGCCTGTCAAACTACTTTATTACTAGCATTCACGAGATAAAACGTTATCCGCTTGGATGGCAACGGCGATATTTGAGCTCAGATCAAGAGCCGGACTATCTCCTGTGGCGACAGATGATGACTTGCATGGAGGAAAACGACTCTCCAACGCAATGATGTTCCGTATTTGCGGACCCGATGTTAAAGATCTTATCGTCGATCTCAACACGTACAACAAGATTACAATGGAAAGTAACCGGAAACTGCCAAACACTTGATAGGCGGCAGGGAAAAACGCAACTGTTGATCGAGATTTGGATTTCACAATTGGCATGGTATTGAAAGGTGCAGTGAAAGTACATTTGTTATCCATTAGTTACTTTTCACATCTTTTCGGATCTGCAGCATAAATGGCTGGATATGTGACGTGGTTCAGTGTAGTTTGCATTTTTTTTCCCTCTGGACATTGTATTTAGTTTTTGATTAAATCTGAATCTCATTATGAGATATTCAGTTAATGTGTTGAAAACTAGACCATCAATTACGTCAAGAATTTGAAAATAAAGTATATCCAAGTTTTTGCCTTGCAGTACAAATCAAATTTGCCATGCCGCTTAAAATCGCCAAATCACTGACTGTGAATACGCAATCGAAGGCTATTTTAAAATCAAAACATGGTTTATTTGCATAAGCAACTACTTCCAGGTAAATCTTAATATCATTATTGTAAAATATTATTCAATAGCACCGGACAGTTATTTTATTTTTTCTCTTTCTAAAAGTTAAATCCGGCACAATAAGCCGTGACACTGATATCATCCGTTTTATCAGACCCAATTAAATATATTTTCGTTCTCAATGTGTAGAAAGGCGACCTTACAGCCAGAACATTTGCACAGTTTCCTTTTTCGAGGAAAGTAAATTAAAATAAACATTTTCTCCCCAAGGGCAAGTGTGTTTGTTTGAGTCATCATTTTTTTAGTTTTTTTTTTTTTTGAGTCATCTGCTTTTTAATTTCTAATGCCGTCACTTTATCGCACATTATAGTGAGACAATACTTAGATTTTTCTTACTTGAAGGAAGCTTTTATTCAAAGATTTATGCTTTAGAAAATCCGGCTGATATTTCTTTTCTCATAAAAGATGCTTTCTGAATTTGATATTTTATGCTGATGTCGAAGTACCTTTAGTGCAAGTCTTAGAACAGACAGCAAATCACCAATGACCACTATTCCTTTTTGTGTAACATTCGTCGTCACAGGCAAACAATATCTGTTTAACTTAAGTGACTGATAGCGTTATTTAACATGAGGAACGAAATATTTAATTTATTGCAGTAAAGTGACAATGAAACATTTACCCTTAAAAAAGACACCGGAAAGATTTGGCTTGAACTTCCTTTAATTTTTCTGGTTTGTTGCAGACTTAGCATATATTTATTCAAAACAGTTTAAGGAAGGCACACATTAAAATATAAAGGAAACTAAATCAAAATCAATTGCTGTTTTGCGTCTTCAGATTCAGATTTTATAATTATAACGAAACCGTTTTAAGACTGACCCCCCAAAAAACTGCTGTTTTTAAGTAAAATGTATTATCTGCTTCCTGAAAAATTTATTATTTTTCAGCTGTTTAATATCCCTTAAATAATTGCAGCTGGTTCAGAAATCCTATTCAGGTCGCACTTGATCCATCTTATTCCGGAGAAAGCACTTATCCGTCGTTTACACTTCTCGGACGGTTCTCGTTTGAGGTGAACACGAGGAGAAGCACACCGTCCATCTTTACGCTGACCACTTCCTACTCCTGTAGCTTCAAATGAAAATTGATGTTCTCAGTTGCAATTCCGGATCAAGGCCAAGATTCAGAGGGGGTCGAGTCAACAAGAAGAATGCAAAAAGATTGTCATCAGGCTTCCTTACTGAAGCAGAAACGAAAAAGTGAGCAAAACTTTCCTTCCCGAACTGAACACTTTCACGGGCTTCAATTATATTTTTATCGCTCTTTGGCAAACGTGACAAATCAAAAGACTTTTCATCCTCAAAGATAAAAAGAGTTATAGATCACATGTGGTCTACAAAGGAAACTCTTTTAGCGGGTTCACACTCTGCACGGCCAAATCTTTTCACAAGCGCAGAATCTTGGAAGGCTTAATGATCCAACATTGCGAAACTCTTCCCATTTGGAATTACCTCATGTTTTCACTTGTGTGACTTTCAGCCATACTGGTTTACAGAAACAAAAGAACTGTTTGCAAAAAAATAGAATGTAATTCCCAGAGATTTAGTCTGGGACACCAACATGGCCGCCGTTTCTTTGTTTTGGGACACCATGTAACATGGCCGCCGTGACGTCATGTGAAAATACTCTGATATAAAATTGCAAGCCATATTATGACTGTATGAACATTCACCTATTGGGAGTGGAAGCTCAACTGAAGACTATTGGAAATTCGAATCCATGCAAAGAAACTCGTCAAATGCCAGAGAACTGTTGATTGGAAACATTTTAGGTAAGGTAGGACAGGAAGGGATCGGATAGATACGAGAGTAGCACTATAAAACGATAAAGGAAAGAATTAAAATGCAAACTACATCTGGTGATCAAAGTGGGTGGTTTCTACTAACGGTCCTGGGTATGTAAGGCCGATCAATAAAGACACATGTCATTTAAGTTTTCCAGGAGGACCTTGCTTACAACTCTTGAAATGAAAGGTAGCCCAAATAATGTGAAACCGGTTGGCTTAGACCCTGCACCAAAACCCTCTCTCTCTCTCTCTCTTTTCGCAAGAGCATGACGTGATAAAACTACAGACGTACACTAGAAAAAATATTTACATTCTTCAGAGGATAGATTTGAGCAACGGGAAGGCGAGATTGACAAATTGCCACTGTTTGCTGAAGCGAAAAGAGAAAACAAATCACTAGACTCGTTTGTGGCCGGTGAAAGTTGTGTGAGTGCATGACGTCAAACGGAACTTGTGCAAATTCAGTTATGAAGCTAGCGGCGGCTTGATCCAAATAATTCCACTTGATTACAGATGTAAGGGGCTAGCCGTAAGGAAAGTGTTTGGAAAAAATACCGGTGATTAATCAAAACTGTCACCACACGAACACAGAGAAGCACGTTTCAGTTAATGTTTCCCGGAATATTTGGAAAACATGTCATATATTTATATATCAAGAAGAAAAGAAAATTTTTCCCAAGTTTCGATTCGAAAGGAACTTAAAACATGTCACAACGACAGCGGAAGCACCCACATAAATTGTAAATGAATTAAAAGCGACGGAGTACCACCTGCTGACCTACTTAAGGTTTATTTTGCACTCATTAGGTATGTCCTTGAATACTGTTGGCCTGTGTGGCATAATGTCCTCCCTGTCAAACTATCAGATAGCATCGAGCGAGTGCAGAAGCGGGCCCCGCGTATCATTTTTCCTGCACTGCACTACCAAGAGGCCTTAGCTATCACTGGTTGTGTATCACTTCACACAAGAAGAATGGAGTTGTGTAGCAAATTATTTACAAAGATAAATGAGCCCGAGTCCCGTCTTCGCCATCTTGTTCCACCGACTCGCTCCCTTCGCAACAAAGACAGGCGATCACTTATAAGTTGCAAAACTGAACGCTTTAAACGAAATTTTTTTCCGGCGATGTGCCGGAATGCTCACGGCATTTAATTTAAGAACTTTTGGGAATTCAATGTATAACTTTTTATACATTTTTAGTTTCTAGGTTTTTTATCTAATTGTATTGTATGTTATGCTCTTATTATTGTGAGGCCCACTGGTCCATTTTGAACACGATGTAGGTTGTTTTATCTTTGTAAAATAATTTCGCAATTCGCTTGCGTCTAAGCGCGACGATTTTATTAATAAACCAGACTTTAACCAGACTTTTAAAAATTAAGTTAATAAAAGTCAAACTAAAGGAAGCGCTGATCTGGATCAAGAACAAATATAATGATAAGGTAGTTGTCTGCGACTTCCCACCACAGTGATTAACATTTGGAAACTTACAGTGCAACGATTTCAACCGGGGCCACCTGAGCTATTTTAACCAATCAGAGACAGTTTCATTAACAAAGAATTTCGACTTTGACTTTGTGGTTTTTGAAGCCAATGAAATTCAATCCTTAATTTAACTTGGCGGTGGGAACAGACGCGATAGATCCAAAATTACATCAATAGGGACTTTAAGATTCGAGGACGCAGTGGCTTCGAGAAGCGGCCGGAAGTTAATTTTCCAAATTTAGAATGAAGAGCGCATGCGCGCGGTGTTTTCTCCCTGTCTGGAGAACGCGAAGTGAGTGGATTTGACGTTGTATACAAAACGTGAGTTTTTAGCTTTATTTTATAAAGTAGAACAAGCTTTTTTCACTATTTTGCCAACCGATATTTGAAGTTTAATCCCTTTTCGAAGGTAAAGCCAAGGAATCGAAGTTGAATAATTTAAACATTTTGTTCTTACCAGGTCAACAAGCCCAAGCTGAAGTGATAGCGGCGCCGCTTCGAGTAGATCTTCAATTAAAGGAAATCAGCTAATTATCTTTTTTATTTTTTTCGAAAATTTTCAGTAATTTTTTTTATTTCCTCGTGTTATTACTTTATTCCTGCATGATACAGTCATCAGTGAAGGAGGAGGGCGTAAGGGAGGTCCGAAAACCGCAAAACCGCACAAAAAATCATAAAAAAACCGCAATACTGCATCGACATTTACCGTAATACCGAAAACGCAGTAACAGATGCGAAAGCTGCCGTCGTCAAGACTTAAAGTCCTTCTACCATGAAAAATACGACTTGCATTGTACGCTGATATTAACACAAACGCTAAAATTACTTTAGTGTTAAATTATATTCGGTCCATAACTGATCTAACTGCAGTCCCTGTGTATCTTGGATGATGCATGTACTTTGACATGACGCGCCTAGGTCTAATAAGTCCAATTACGTCGTTTAGAGTCCATAATAAGGAATCTCTAATGGCTAGAGGTTGGCGTAGTCACTGGAAGAAGTCAGTAGAGCAGACCATTATTGAAACGCAGAGCTCTCCGGAAGCGAGTTCTTGCTCCTTGGAGAAACGTTACTGAGCTTCCAATTTCTCCTTGTACTAGTGTGGAAACCTCCGGTCCATCGTCGACTTCTTCGTCACTACTTTCGCCAAACTCATCTCCTGCTTCCTCCGCCGTTTCGTTTTCTGTTACAGCTTCATTGATCTGTGCGTCAAAAGCAATATATATAGGCTCCTCTGCGATTTCGCATTGCCTTTGATACATGAACTCAGGGAGTGTCCCATGTTGTGCCATGGTGGTCTCTTGGTGTACAGTACGTTGTCTTACAGCAGCACAATAGGAGAATATCCAGTCCCTGAGTGTATCGCAGTCAGCTGGCTACATATCGACGTTTGCGAGAGGTTTCATGAACGGAAACTGCAACAGCAACAGCGATCCCTCAGGTTTGGGATACCAAGATCACCTGCTTGCCACCCGACTGGTCTTCCCTTTGCTGCCTCTTCCATTGTTACGCCGAATGACCTGCAGTAATTCGCCACTAACATGTCCCCTTGCTTATGGTGGACAGTGGATTTGGGGGAGTGGCAATTTTCTACATCTAGTGTCATACAGCTCAGCAGATTTGTATGCTTGTAGTTAAACTTTCCCAGGTTAGCATACAGTCTCTGTAGGCCTTTGTCCATCATGGCAACTGATGCTACTGTCCTAGCCGACATTTGCCTTTGCGGTCCATTTACGGTGGTTTTGATGCCAGTGGGTCCTTGAATGTCGGAGGTATCATTCTCGTCAAGCATATCTCTGCATTGCTTTACAAGGCCAATAGCTTCTTCTGTTGACTTGACAGTGTAACGTGCACCTTTGTTGTGTACAGAAAACGCTTCGTACAGGCAGCCAATTGCTTTGAGAAACTGAGCACACTCGTTCTGGGAGATATTAGCGTGATTTGTGGGAAAAGTTAATAATTATAAGGATTTTACACTTATTATAATCCTTGATGTGACCTTTTGATCCTTTTGCATTGACAACATACCTCTGATTTTTCGTAACCTAGAAGCTCTTATAAAACAGAGTTATCTCGGTGTCGATTTTCGAGCGGAGCGAGTTTGAACGATATTTTTGAGCAGGATTTTAGCTGGGCACCGTCGAGCAAGGCCTCCTAGTCCTAACGCGAGCTGGGAGCGGAGTTTCAGGGCTTACATCAGATGATCCCACGAAATGTAAAAAATATTGCGGGTAAGGTCATGGCCATTACTCTTGGAGTTTTTTTTTTTTTTTTTTTTTTTTACAGTAATGTCTAACAGTCCATGTCAATAAATATTGACTTTGACTAGTCGACCTACTTGAAATTGACTAACCAAGGCAGTAAGAGTACTTACCAAATTGTTTCTCTCAATTTGACGAGCCGCTTCTCGCTCTTATTGACCTTGCAACGAAATTTGTTGTTCTTGCGAATGTCCTCTCCGTCTTTTCCTTCGTCATAAAAAATAGTTACGCAGTAAATAAAAATTTCTTCTTCTAGTTCTTTTGTCTGATCAACCCCGCTTGCCGCCATTGTCTCTCGAGACCTCATGGACAGCTATTAAAAGAAATCCGATCCCCAGCCCAGAAAGTCACCTGAGAGGGGGGAGGAACAGGGGAGTCAATCTCCCTTCTCCCTACTTTCTGAGCCAATTTCTCCCTCCTCCCTACTCATCCAGGTCCATCCAGTTCAATTCTCCCTACTCCCAACTTTGCTTTTTCTTCCTCCTCCCTACTTTTTCCCCCTATTTCTCCCTCCTCCCAACTTTTTTTGGACCATTTCTCCCTCCTCCCTATTCTGTTCCTCCCCCCTCATTTGAGCTGACGTTTGAGCATTGACTAATACCAAAAACATGTACACTCTTTCTTTTTTATAAGAATAAAAAGGAGACGACTATCCGAGTGATATTTAGTAAAAACGCAACACCGCAGATACATTTTTCCACGGTTTACCGCGACCCAAAACTTTAAATTACCGCAAATCGGACAGTCTTGGAAAACCGCAATACCGCAGGTTAAAATAAAGTTTTCCGTGAAACCGCACCAAAAATAACGCAAAACTGCATCACCGCGAACCCTGACGCCCCCCTGATGAAGGACACTGAACGTTTGTTGTTTTTATTTTCAATCGTTAACAAATCCTATCTTTTAATTAACTCTAGTCTTATTGTTGTTTTGTTTTTCGGCAGTGAATTTGAATAAATACTGTAATTGGTGTTGCACGAGCAGGAATGTCAGTTTTAGCTTTGTAGAAAGTTAAAAAATTAAAATCGTTTCAGACGGTGAGTGTAAATGGATAGTAAAGCGCTTTAGCATAACACAACTGTAAAAGTCTTTCTGTTTCACCATTCCGACAATATACCTTGTATGACCCTTTTGTCTGTGTGTTTTTGTATTGTGTAATACTATATGTATGTAAATATTAGTGTATATATGTTAATTAAAAAAAAAAGAAAAAAAGTTTCAAGAGTAATCAGGTGTTCAGTTATCAAGACTTCAAAATTAGACTCGGACTTTTCTTGTGGGTAGCACATCAACCAAGTGATGTTTCTCGTCTTGATCTCCACTTTCGATTTTTTTCTCTGTTTCCTCAATTTCCTTCGTCACTACGTACCGAGTATAATCAGGGGCACAAAACGACCAATTTGTTGAAAAATGTATTATTATACCCCAGTTAATAAAACTAAATGTTATTCAGGCATTTTCAGGTCTTTTTTAATATTGCTGGGGAAAAAATATCTGTTCCTTTTTGCCAGCAAGACACACAAGATATTTCCCAGCCAGCTAGATAAAATTGGTTGGTTTCCCAGCCAGGTGCAAACTGAGCACCCTGCACAACAACAAAAAAGACAATTTCATAAATCGTAAGCCAAAATGGGCGTGGCACAACGGCCTCAAATCAAGCCTTCAGTGGGGGGGGAGGGGGGGATAACACACAAATTTCTCACAACAATCCACATTTCGCCAGCCACCAACACTCACACTGCTACCACACTACAGTAATTACAAACCGAAACCATCACCAGAAAGACATTTCATCACCAACTCCGGGAAATAACTTATATTTTGCCAGCCAGCACAATACCTCGGGGGAACAGATAACCTGAGGAACAGATTCGTATTGTGCCCCTGTATAATTACAGACGTTTGGGCCCTCATCGTTGGAATTTGTATATAATTGCTGAATATCGTTGCAATTCAACCATTCTTAAATGCAGAATGTCAAATGAACGAAAGAAATGATTAACTAAGGCTGTAGAGAAGGGAATGAATAACACAGCCCTGATAGCTATCACTAAAATAGTTGCAGTCCCTGTATACTCAGTCGCTCGACCTGTCAGGACCTCTGACTGCTAGGAATAACAGTTAAAGTCAGTTTCCCAGTTTGACAATGTCCTGATAGCATCTCAAATGCTGATAATAGATGAGCCGCCATCTTGAATTATCAGATATCGAGAAAGATTTCACCACGGAACTGGTTTTAGTGTTTCCCAGTTTACCCCGGTTGCTGTTCCGGTTCCGTTTCCGTTTCCGGATTCCGGATTCCGGATCCGTTTCTGGGTTTCTGGTTTTCCATTAGCCTCTTCCAGGCGTTCAGTTAGTTGGGCGCAGCGCGATAAACGGCGCGCGAAAAAAAATAAAAAAAAGCGCGGCGAGGGGAACTGAGGGAACGCCTGTGGGAAAACTTAACAAAAGGTCGTTCCGGTATACCAGGATCTGGTATACCCTCTGATTGGTCAATTTTGACAGATCTTGTCAACACTTGAGCATTAGTGACGCAGACGAGAAATGCGATATGGCGGCGGTCAGAGGCCTATCATTGAGTGTCAAATCCGTGATAAACAACGTTCTAAGAGATTTCCCGCATGTAGAGCGCCTTCGGAAAGAACAAGAGGATTGCTTAACAAATATGGTTAACGGAAAGGATGTTTTCGCAATCCTTCCAACCGGTTTTGGAAAGAGTTTGATCTTTCAACTCTTTCCACGTGTTATGTCTGCCTTGAATGAAAAAGATGACGCCGTCTCAACGATCATAGTGATTTCTCCTCTCGTGGCCATTATGAAAGATCAAGTCGATCAGTTAATGAAAATCGCAGTTTCAGCGACGGCAATAGGTATTGACGAAGACGACATGGACGAAGATTTGCTGGTCGATTCCTGTCGATCTCCTGAGGACGTGTTCGGACGCTTCGCGGAAGGAGTCTCTCCGGTCGGCGATCTAGCGTTCGTCTGTCGTTTTGCCGCATTCAGCGATTCTCTTTCCACGATCCCTGCGAATAATTTCACGACACTGGCATGCGTTCTAGTCAGTGTTCTTGCACAGGTTAAACAGCTTACATCCGAAAACCTTGGATCACTTTTCAGATCATGCCCCAACGAACTGGCGAGGTCGGCCAACACTAAACTGTCTGCTTCCAAAAAACCAACTAAATCCTTATTGAACACTTCATTGAAAAGAGATACTCTGGGAATTTTTGCCGTTCCCCGGCACTTAGGGGCCGACCATTTAACTTTTGAGGGGGGGGGGGGGTGGGTGATTTCTGGTCAGCAAGTTTTTTTTTTCGAGCAACCTGGTGGGCAGGATATTTTTTTCCCTCCTAAATGCTCTGCAGGATATATTTTTTTCTCTCCTCATTTCTCTGCAGGATTTTTTTTTCCTCAAAAAGGTGTCGTGTTTACATTTACAGAATGTATTTACATTTAGATTGTGGTTATTGCAGTAATAGTTCTATTATGGAGCTGCAAAGCATTAAAATGTTGTAAGCTATACAAAATCATTCTTGTATAGCTACCTGCTATGTTTTCGGAATGTCATTCTTTAGAATCATTTAATATTACCTAAAACAATATTCTCATGTTATAAAGTGATGCTCCAGAGGTAGATTTGAAAATGTTTAGCTTCCTAATTAAAAAAAATAGCAAAAAGCAGTTCAGAAATGCTCGTAGCATCGTAATTACTGCTAGAATCATTACTTACAATTTAAAAGTGGACTGAAATCTCCAAAACAAATGTTTTATATATTGTCTTATATTATATGACATGGCAAAAACCTTATCGAGTTCAATAAAGTAATGACATGAAACTGCTTCAGTTGAAAATATTAAAAATGAACAAATTATTTTTCTTTGTCTAATAAAACTTGATTCTTCAAATAGAAAAATTTACCTCCATTACTGCTTGTGATAAGCTAACGAGTTTGGATACAGTGCGAGCCAGCAAGCCAGAAATCGCTGATCCCGATAACCACAAGCTACCTAAGGAACTGTAGGCTAACTGCAGTGCTAACTAGGCTAGCAAATTTGTAATTTAGGCTAACCGTAATGGCTTGCATGACTCCTATGACTTGGAAATAAGTGTCACACGTGGCCATTCCTTGATACCCAGATTTCATTTTTATTTTGACCTTGTGATTTATGGCTGATGGTTTATTTGCTGTATTGCCATTCTACATTTTGCATTCTGAAATTATATGGCCTCGATTCCATGCTCGATGTTTATTTTTAAATTATGATATTAGCATTCCACATTTTGCATTCTGGAATTATGTGACCTCAATTCCATGCTCTATGCTTATTTCCGATATTGAAATTTTGCATTTCGTATTCTGGAATTATGTGGCCTCGATTCCATGCTGCTTCTTTCTTTTTTGCGTTCGCATTCTGCGTTCTGGAAATTATCTGATTGAATACCAAGCTCCTAACGTTCATTCATGGCAGGTATTCAAAAGAGTCGGAAAGAGGTAGCCTGGAAACGGTTTGACAACGAGGCTAAACTCGCGAGAGACTGGAGCCGATAGACTGGCCAGCAAAAATGGGTTTATTTCACGAGACCTCGTCGAATGGAGGTAAATTGTTCGTACAACGCATTAGTGAAAAGCTCCGAGTTCTCTTTCCTGGTGAGCTATACTGAACCCTACTGTCTTTGAATTTCCCGTAAATCCACAATTTATTACTTATTTAATTTAGTTTTTCGTCCAATAGAAACATGCGGACTTAGCTTACAAAGGGTAAGAAGATTCTACAAAGAGAGAGAGATTACGGTGGATATCTGACGAACACTTAGAGGAGATGGTCACGTCAATATCGAGTGTCAAATGTTGCCTGAAAATCATCATCCTGTTGGATATCTTGATCTTCCGCGGCAGAAAAGGCAAAGACGTGCAGTCTTTTTAGGAACTACCCGTTCGATAATAGCCATACGTTTTCACTTTTCCCATTCTTGATTACTTTAAGGTGCAAACCCTCCTCGTGCACCTTAAAAAAAGTGAGCGATGGTCGCTTTGTCGAGGTTTATTTAACGCCGTTAACCCAACACTTTTGCCTTCAACAAAAGCTAGCTCAACTACGTCCGCCATGATATCCGCTCAAGAAAGCTGCTAAATGTTCCCCGCTTTTTTGGTTATCTGACCTTTTCCCACATTTCAGGAGTGTTAAATGTGAACTGACCAATCATCCATAGTAAAGATCAGGACGCATGAGCAAACATCAAAACCACAAACTAATAACTGTTGCTGTTTGTGGTTTGAATTTTTCTCGTGTTTTGAAACACGATAACATACCATAAATATTTTCGGTGTTCGCGGTCTTCACATCGGCCGTAGATAAAACCACTGAGGAACACGGAACATCCCGGAACATAAAAAATATGATAATTATGACAAAAATATATCAAATTAAATAAAAAATGAATAAAAAAGAGAAATACGGCGTGAAATAATAGGTAATTCCCACCTCCCTCAGTAGATTTGGCACTGTACTCAGACTGCGCCCGACATGACAAAGCAAGACAGAGGCCGTATAATGGAAGCATCAACTCTCACGGAAAAATAGGGGGCTGTGTCTATAGAAAACCAAGATGGTGACGTTCAATCAGACCGAAAAATATAGGACTACAACCAGCCTACGTAAGTTTCTGATTTTTTTCATTATGCAAATCATTACGTCAAAGATCTGCGTATACCCGATTTCCCACGGTTTAACTCAGTACTTGTGTTAAGTGGTTCGGACTGCTGGAGCATTGATGATTTATCAATTTGCCAGACGGAACTTACTTGTTTTATGGAGAATAAAGGAAAGAGTTATCATTTTCTTCCACTCGAACCATCATTTATAACACATTGAACAACAAATTATGACTCTTTATCACCTGTAAACACGACCAAGTACAGAAATTCGTAGATTCAGCCTTCGTTCTACACTGGCAACCTTGAAGAGACATTTCTTAATCAGGAAAAACACACTAACCTGTGAACAGACACAATTCAGTGGCTCTTTCTAGATTCTCTTTCTATTAGATTCCAGATTCTATTTCAGTCATATGTTATATTTTTAACCGTAAAATGGTTAAATTTCAGTAGTTTCAGATTGCCACTTCATAATATTCAAAATCTTTTTATGTTCCGGAATGTTCCGGAGTGTTCCGTGTTCCTAATTTTACCGAAGGCCCCTCACATCGGACATGAAATTGAGGCAACATAATTTTAAGACGCCAAAGTTCAAAGTTGAACATTTCATTTTGCCAAATGACCGAACATAGGTTTGACCGCAGAGGGCAGAAGGAAAAATATGGAATGAGCGAATATGGAATAGAGGCAACAAAATTGTGGAATGCAAAAGACAGCTCGAAATACATGGAAAACGAATACATGGAACCGAGGCAAAATAATTGCAAAATGCGCAAAACAGAATCAGGGAAATCTAAATGCTGAAATTAAGACCATAAATCATGACAATGAAAATGGAATTTTGGAATTCATTTCAAAATTTGCATTGACAGCTGCAAAATTTTTAAATGGCCACGTGGTACACTGATCCTTGGAGCCATGTGAACCGAGCAAGCGAGAAATCCCTTATCTCATTATAAGGGCAATTCGCAAGCTACCTAAGCTAACTGTAGGCCAACCAGTGTGACATTTAGGCTAACCAGAGTGTTATTTAGGCCAATCAATGTGCTATTTTAATAGGCTAACCAGAGTGGCTCGCTGGCTTGCAGATTATCCGGAATGGTTGCAGTTTTGCCGAGAATTGTAATTATAAAGCCCCCCAGGAATGATGAAATAGCTTTGCAACATTTTTTTTCTTGCTTGCAGCAGTGCAAGAATTTTTTTTCTATTTCATTTGTGCTGCATGCAATTTTTTTCTTCCACCAAGCGCTTGCAGGAAATTTTTTTTCAAAATCACCCACCCCCCCCCCTCAAGAGTTAAATGGTCGGCCCCTTAACATATTTTTGGTTTACCTCTGATTGACATCTGCTGACAACTGTAAACCACAAGCCGGCGGTCATGTTACGGATCGCTGTAGGCGGTCTATTAGGGGGCGGAACGACCTTTTGTTAAGTTTTCCCACAGGCGTTCCCTCACTTCCCCTCGCCGCGCTTTTTTTTATTTTTTTTCGCGCGCCATTTATCGCGCTGCGCCCAACTAACTGAACGCCTGGAAGAGGCTAGTTTTCCATACGCCCCTCCTTTTTTCACTTATGTCTGTGCAACTCAGAACCAATCAGGCTGGTGGACTTTTCGATAGCGCGTAGTGGGCTCTATAAACAGATCAAGTCTGATATATTCGTTGCGGATTTCACAAGATTCACTTTTGCCGGCTTCCACTTTTTATGAGGTACGTTGGTTGGAATAAAGGCCATCTCTTGTTTTCAAACTGTTTAGAAATTTTGACGCGTCAGTAAATCCCGAAGTGTAGTCGCGTACGCTTCAAAATATAATTGCTTGTTGCGGTGACATTTTGGATCTGTCGCGTCTGTTCCCACCGCCAAGTTAAATTTAGGATTGAATTTCACTGGCTTTGAAAACCGCACTGAGAGTCGAAATTCTTTGTTAACGAATCTGTCTCTGATTGGTTAAAAAAGCTTGGGTGGCCCCGGTTGAAGTCGTTGCACTGTAAGCTAGTTTTTAAGAAAAAAGAAAGCAATTTAAAGGAAAACCCCGAAGATTCCTTTAGCTATTCGGAAGGCTTATCTATTTCCTCAGAAGAGACGAAAATCTAGTTTTCTTTCATGAAAGGCCGCATTGACGAACTAATTTCTTTTCAGGGTGTACTGAGATCGGGCAGAAGCGTAGTTTCACGGTACGAATAGTATGGCTAACTAGCCGATTCTGTATAGCGAACAAAAACTCGAAAATATCGGACCGATAGAAGTCCATTACCAAAAATTTCTGCGACCAAAACCAGCAGTTAGCTAATGGTACGGATCCGCTGGATTCAGCAGGAGTTAACAGAAGTTAGCAAACTAACGCCCACGCCGGCCAACTGTGGCCAACTCCGGCTGCTACATTGCGACCCTTATCTCACCGAGAAAAAACTGTTTGTTCCCCCATTGTTCAGTCCAGTCCCAACCCACCTTCTGTGCCCTAAGGGGTGAAATAGTGTCAAGGTCTCAGAGACCTTTCACCTCCGTTTCTAAAAAATATAAATAGAAAGAATAAACGAATTCTGCGTATCAAGAAATTTAAAAGCGGGACCATTTTGGTAACAAAAGGCGTTGTGATACAATCCAAATGACTGTGAGTGAACATTTAGCGACAAACGTTTTAGGAAATGTTTGAGCACTCCGTGAAATCCAAGCGAGATTGTTAACTTGCACTGTGATATTTTTCGCAGTTTAATAAATGTTTTACACCGAGGAGTCACATCTGTTACTTATTCACATTGACTTGATGTTATCACAAACAGTCCGCTTTTACAGGACACCCACTGGAAAGTGGTTGTGCCTCGCCAATAGTTTTCTTTTGTTTGGCAATCCCTTGTACGGGTTGCTCTCAGAAATGGAAACGCTTTCTTCGTGAAAAAACTGAAACATTTTTGTCAGAAAATTGCCGGGGATAGTCTATCGCTCTTGGAAGTGGACTTGGACACTCCTTGGCCCTGAAATCCTGGTCGATTTCTCAAAATCGTTTGTTTTATTAACTTTTATGTCAGTTAGCCCGCCGTCAGCGGGCTTCTGAAAATAAACAGATTGCTCTTCTTTTTATACCCTGTATTTTTTATAATTTCATTGGCATAACTGGTTTAACTTCATTTGTAGTATTCCGGTTTTATATTTGACTGTTATTTTTTTCCGGCTTTCTTTTCTTTCTTTTTTTTTTCTGGCACACTTTTTCCAAAATTTAAGCGATTGCAATTTGAAATTTGTTATCAGCTAATTAATTGCTACCTGGTTAAAACGACAAAAATTCAGTTTTTACAATAAAAGTTCGAAATTTGTCATCAGCTATCATGGTTATCACCAAACTCTTTCTTATTTGGTTAGAATAACAAAAGTTCAAGTTTACAATAAAAGTTCTATTATTTGACCCGCGACAATTTACCCGCGACCCTCGCCGTTTAGATTCTCACCTGCACACTAGCTCGCGTCCACGATATCTGGAGATTCCCACAAGAGTTGGAAAGTATTTTAAGTTGCCTTCCTTGCGTATTTCTACGAAATGTAATGCAAGGGAATAAAATTCATACCGTAATTTCACTTTTTATTCAACTGTTAATTGCGTTATTTCAGTTTGATCTCAAACTCCTTCTGCGTGTCTACATTGAGCATTCCATAGTCTGAAAGGTTTTCAACAATTTGATGTAAATACAGCTCTTCAATCTGACACTCTGCCAATCATTTTCCCTTGAGCTTGCATTTTCTTTTTCAGAGCCCGGAAATCCTCAGCGGTGTATTCCTTAAATGAAAATTAAATAAGACATGTAAGGCAAAAGTCAAAATAGCAAAAGCATACGCAATTATTTAAGGAACATGTGAATGATCAAAGCAAATTATGATATTTAGATGAATTCTATAAAACTGACGGTTGAAATGGTGAATACGCCTAATGGAATCGTAAATTATTGTCTGACATTATTAAAAATCTTGGCTTTCCTTGGCCATTTTCAGCGGCGATGTATTACTAAATTGTAGATGGTCCCAGAGGATCAGTTCTATTTTTTTTCTAATCAGAGAAAATATATATAAGAACCACGAATATTTTATCTTGTTCTTTTCTATGTGTATCGAAACGTATAAAAACAACCGATATGTTTCGCCAGTAAAGATGTCTCTCAGAAGTGTTTGGTATCAACAGTGTAAAATACGTGGAATCGCTCTCAGTCCACTCTTAATAATCAAACACTTCCTTATCACTTATTGTTTCGGTAGGGAATTCTACCGATACCAGAAAAAACCGCGCCGACTGCACTGTTGAATTATCGAAGCACGCCGGGATTTTTTAGCACACGAGAGAAGTGACTATAGCTAGAGCCGTAGGCAAGTGCTTCTCGCACTTCTCGAGAGTTCTTAAAAAAATCCCAAGTGCCAACAATGTACGAGGAATATGTTTTTTATTAATTTTTTTAAATGTCCGGAGATTTGAGCGAATTGCTTTCAGACCGAAAGTTGGCAGATTAAATTTGTTGACGTGTTGAAACTCAAATCTCCAAATTTTGACTTTATGTTTAAAATAATGTTGAATATGGATTGAATCACATTTTTTAAAAATATTGTTTTCAACATTATTTGTCTCATAAAGGTTCCCGAGTATTATAACTCGACAATGTATACGCGTGACGTAGGGCGCGTGCTTTATTGCAGGTATAATGCACTCGATTCGACCAATCATAGCGCGCTCAACTGTTCGAACATTTTATAATGCAATATAAATCCATTTTTGCCATGTTTGGTATGCTTACGCAATTTAGGGTACAATACCAAAAAAGTTCAAGTGTCCTTTTGTCAGTATTTTGATCTGGTCATTTATTCTTCAAAAAGAATTTCTTGGAAATAGTTTTACCTTGGAACTTGTTCAGTTACGATTTGTGAAAAGTCTGAGAGTAATGGCAAAAACTGCAATCCGCCATTGGATGGGAATGACTATATCTTGGGTTTGGTTGACCACTTACAATACCTTTCTTTCTGAGCGTTTCCTCTCTCTTCGCTTCTTTTCACTGAGGGGATAGTAGAAATATAAACGCTAGCTATATGACAGTAATCTACAATACATGGCATTTATTAAATCATAATTTTATCAACCATATTAAAGATAAGTTAAATACCTTAAATGATGGAGATAATATGCCAATTCAGTAACGTTAACCTTTATTTTATCATAAAATGAATAGGACTGAGTAGTTAAAATGCGTTTAGTGTATCCCTTTAAACAAAATAATTTTGTGTAATTACAGATCCGTAGCCAGGACTTTGAATGAGGAGTGCGTCGGACTGTCATCGGCGGACCGCTCGAGGGCCTCCGGCGCGACTCAACACAAAACGGCCCTCCTCACAGCCACATCACAAGGAAAAGTCTCGATCTTCGTGATTTTAGTTAAATTTTAAGTGACTGATTTTTTAGAAAGTGTTTGAGTCCAAATTACAATTTATGTCTTGGTTTATTAGTGACTGGTCATCGGATGGACCACTTAAAAGTCATTTTCAATCTACGCCAGCCGTGGTTTTTAAATTCTCGTTTGAGACATCGTCCCGATAATAGGTGGACCTGGGAGGAGGACCTCCACAGCCCGTTAGGGGGTGCAGAGTGCGGAATCACCCGTCGCACCTCCCTGCCTACGGACCTGAATTATCCGCTTACAAAATTGTTTCCACTTTTTAACGCATAAACTGAACAAAACACTCCATAAGGAGTAGAAAGCCATACTTAAAGACATAACGTTCCTGCAATAGTTATATCCCTTTTTTTTCACTCAGTGCCCAAGTAGTGTTCATAACTGCGAGGATCACTCACATCTTTATTCATCAATCTGCAGTCTAAATATATATTTTCATATATTCACACTCATTCATTCATCCTTCATGGTTGGCTTGTTAGCTCAGTTAATAGAGCACTGCACTGGTATCGCACAGTTCATGGGTTCGACTCCCCCAAATCCTAAATCTATTTTAAGAAAATTTTCACTCTGAAATAACATTAAAAAGAGGCATCTCACAAAGACGAGAGTATGTGTTTGCACTTATCTAATTTTTTCTTACCTTGTCCTCTGCTCTCTTCCTTTAGAAACCGCATCTTCTATGCTGCCTTGCTTACTCTTTATGTCGCTTTGTTTGGTTGCTTGTCCTCCCCGAAATATTCCTCCTTTTACTGGTTTTCCCTGTCCCTGCCATCTGTTTGAAAATGGCTTTAATTCCACCAATTTGTTTTGCTTCTTTTTCAAAGTTTTCATTTTTTCACCTCGTGGAAGGGCTGTAGCACGTTCGAAGAGATATTTGAACAATAGAATCTCATTCAACCTTTCAACCCTAAGTTTCAATTTCGTGATAACAACCTTTCGCAGTGACTCTAATGTTTCAGGACTACGGCGACCGACAAGACGCTGAAAGCTCGCTTTATCCAGCTCATACACTTCCAGTGTTTCTACGCACTCAACGCTTGAACAGTATTCTGGGATATCAAGAACCATTTCCACGTCACCTATGATGTCATTTGGCCCAATGGTGGTGGCTTGTATCTCACGCCGCCGGAACCTAGTCTCCATAGCAACAAAACCGTGTTCAATTCTTCGACGCCTCCTTTCAATTACTGTCAAAGGTCGCACAAGATCGTCCATTGCGTTGAGCTGAATGTTTTCCTCGTCGTCGCGCAAGTTTTTTTCTCGTTTCTTCGCTGCTTTCATAGGATTTAGTGCTTCGTACTGTTCTTTACACTTCCGTGGATCTGACAACACTTTTGCTGCACCTTTGGCTATAAAGTAAACAGAGTTGCACGGACTACCTTGTTCCACAAAGCGATTTCCAAAATTGATTTTATGCATTTTAAGATTTTCAATGAGTAACGCCTTCAGTGCCTCAGGCCAGGATATGAAGATTGGGCAAGTGAGAACAAAACTCGACTTTTCTTTCCACTCACGATTGTACACTTGAAATGACTTCTTGTATAGCTCCTCGTTGATCACGATGAGTTCAGTGAGCTCGTCAGCAATGACTGAAGCATTTCGTTCTTTATTGTCGCTCATCAACACCATTTCACCGAAGCTTCGGCCGCTCTTTAGACTGCCAAGTTCTGTTCCAAAATAAGCGAGTCTCTCCTGGGTGCTTCGGATCGCGCCCATGTCATGATGGGGAAGGAAGTCACCATGATGTTCATCATCTTTCCTGGCATAAACTGACACCGATCCCTTTAAAATCACATAGAAACTAAAAAAAGAAATAAAAAAAGAAATAAATTGCTTGGTTGAAAAAGCTCAAAATGGTTTGAAAGGCTGTGCTGTGATCGTACCCTTGTGAGTAATAACACATTAAATCAGAACCTAGGGCAAACACAACGTGCCAACACACAAGCGCTTTGTCTCAGTAACAGCCATGAACTTGCTTCATGTCTGTTCTTGTGTCCCTTATTCGAAAAGGACGTACCAAAATTGTACAAATCGCCCTTTAAAAACAGAAGCTTAGAGAGTGTGATGACCAGGAAATTTTAAGCTGTTGTGTGTGGTGCAAATGTCGTACATATTTTCCTGACAGCGTCTCATTACGTGGCTACACTCTTTCAAATCACAGTCTGCCTGTTTATCAAGCAGCTTCTGCTACTCACCAGTTGCCTTCGTCTCCTTGTCTTACAATCACATGGTCCTTCTTTATTTTGATAAACTCAACGTGCTTTATAACATATACCAGTATATCTATCAATAATAAAAATAAAAATCTGTGAGCTGAAAGTTGTTTGCTATCTTCTAAGAGTTCACGTTTTCTTGAGCCTGTCCGTTGTGATGGCTGTCAATGGATGAATGAACGCTAATCAGGTTAGACTTTCTAGTCTTCTCGGATAAGGACGTAGCTCCCGTCTCACAACCCTTACTTGTTCCTGATGACTTTGTGGGACGTTAAAGAACCCACACACTGATCGCAAAAAGAAGCGGAGGTAGTTCCCGGTGTTGTGGCCTTTGTGTCCATAGTGATAGTTTAGCTGGGTAAATGATCGGAGATACTAGATGTACAAGCTACTCTTCAATCCGAGGTTAAATAAAGTAGGATGATGATGATGATAATGAATGAATGCAGTTTTCATAACTGCAAGATTTAAAGGGACTCCCTCAGCGGAATTTTCTTGTATGTGCGTCAAAATAAACCAAGTACATTTTCCTACAATACTAAGAGGAGAATGTTATTTAGTCGCTGTCTTTCAAGGAGACGTGCAATCAATAAACTTGTTTTGTGGCAACTTGCAGTTGTGAAACTCGACATTGTGATGAAGCAGGAGTCCATCACTAGTGTTGGGCTCACCACTCACACAAACATCTTAGATGAAAATTGCATCAAAATCCCTCCACAGCATATTTACTGTGTTAAACCTGTCAAAGGTTCACAATTTTCCACATTTTTGAGAGGCGACTCCTCTTGAAAGCAATTAAATTGAAGTAGCAAGTGTTGAATAATCTGGCATTTTTACAATGTCGTCTATATATAAAGGTGCAGAATCCGTTTGGTACCAATTTGGTTAAGGTTTGTAGTGAGTTTTGCTGAGTGTCTCGTTCTTTGTCGAAGGTATCTGAAGACGAGCAGAAGTCGAGACGGCTTATCCGTCTACAGGCAACATTTTTAGTTTTCCTGTGCACCTTGAGAAGGACGTACGATCTAACGTATATAACTCCTCCAGCCTTAAGATCCGTGTTTTGCTTGCCTTTATAAACGGAGAACATTAAAATGTGAATCAAGGAATATGCCCATCCCAGACAGATTGTGCACCTGTAGTTAGACAATCATTACCATCTTCCAGATTCTTAAACAAAGAGCTCTTGTGTCGTATCCATGGCAGTATACCGAGTATATCATCTTCCTTTCTTTGCTCTGGTGGCCTGCAAAGCAACTCTTCAGAGACCTCTAGGGTCGACAAGTTTAACGGTATATCCGGCATTGAAACGAAACTAACTACCACACGAATTGACCATCAGGAAATAAGTTTCAAATTGCGTGCATTGTGTTTGCGTAACAATGATTTCACTTTCGCGAATATTCGCCCAAATTTTGCGCGCGCAGCCCCATCAGTCAAATCACGTGATTTTACATTTTCTGATTTTAATTTTCCAGGCAATTTTATCGTTGGAAACGAGCACTACACAGAAAACATCAGGAAGGAATGGTCGCTCGTCAAAAGAAGGGAGTGGATCAAAGCAGTACCTGTTTTAACTTCAACTAGTGCAGTTTACTGCACGCTTCCACAACTGTCAGAAAACGGTAGCGAAAATTTAGAATGACAAAATAAGGTTGAAAATTAACTGAACAAATAGGAAAAAGCAGAAAGGTTTTACGCTTCTGAAGACTTCCCGAGTAAACACGAGTGAACAGATTGATGCAAAAACTATTCGGTTAAATACAAAAGAAGATCGTGCGAGACGATTTGAATTACGCTTGATCATTGAGCCAGAAACAAAATAAGTCAGGGGACTTCAGTTTTTATATAAATATTTCGCGTATTGGCGGTATTAGTCGTCGCACTTCGTGAATATTGTGTACATAAATACATAATGACCTTAATTTAGTCATTAAACTTGGATTAAACATTTTCTGTCCCTCCCACGAGAGTCTTTGTGCCCAACTTTTGCAAGTTTCAGGGGGTAGTATAAAGGCGTAGGTGTTTTTTTTTTTTTTGCTTGATAGATACTTTTAGTGACTTAGGGCGCTTAACGAAAATCAGAACTAGCCAGCTGGACCGGCCATTGTGTAAATAAAACTGCTTCTTTCGAGAGTTTTCTGGGTTTTGTGTGCCGTTAAGCTTGACGATAAAGCCTCTGGAGTAAATTTACGAGGTCGTACTTGTTTTCCAATCGAACTAGAATTGAGGAAGTTGTCGTTAAAGCTTGCAATTGACGACAGCACGTGTATTTTTCCCTGTCTCGACAATAACGTCAATATAACGGATGACTTCGTGTGCAATTTTGGAAAAGATAGTGAACCAAAGGAATTTGTTCCTTCTTCGTCCCTAGCATCCCTACGAAAGCCGCGGTGGAACAGTCACTCAGAGGTGTGAGTTTTCGATAAATAAGCCGATGTGAAGGTTGACAAAAACAGATAAAGAAGACAAAGCAAAGCTGTCTTCTATTCATCCTTTAACTTTGTTAAGCCAAACCTCAATAAATCTCTGCAAACGTGCCTCCAATATTAATATTGTGTTGAAATCGCCCGGTGTGTGTTCCCCGCTATGAAGTAAATCTAGAATAAACTGTGTAACGCAATACTAAGAAGTTCTGTGTTCCCTACCGTTACTTGCAAATGTCGCCATTGGTGTGTTCATCTTAACCAAAGATAAAAAGTTATCTGATTCAAATGTGTGAGAACCAATCAAAAACTATTTACCAAATCCATACAAGAACATGACGTCACCGGACAGACTGCGCCCTCTGTGGGTTAGGGGAAGGAGAAGCCTGACATTTCATTATTATTGCGAAATTATGGGTGCGACGTCATGGTTCCAGGCTGCCCGCCGCGAGAAATGTAAGATAAACAGTTCAAATGTTACTGGATATCAGTCAACTCCACAATTTGACCCCCACAAAGTCTGTTTGTCAGGTCCGTCTTTCTCCTGGTTTGAAATCATCAGTGTCTAAATTGTGTATAAAAAATATTTTAAACTTATCTTATACACGTGGAGGGTGTCGCGAAAAGGCAGACCTCGAAAACAAAGACCACAGACCACAGACAAGAGACTCTCGCAAACGCAGACCCCCAAATTAAAACTTTATTGATCCTTATGAAATTATGCCTGTAAATCAATATGTTTTAACATTGACCGGAAAATAGTGAGCCCAGATATATAAAGATATATAGAGAGAGAAACCGTTGGAACTGAAACTCCACCAAATCCCTTCAAATCGGCCCAAGAACCACACAGGACACAAAGAGTACCACAAAGGAGTTAAGGTGGGTTTGTGGTGGGACGTTTTTATTGAAAACCGTTGCCAATTTTCCCTTCAAATCCGACACGTTTTACCCCCCATAAAAAAGCCTGATAATTTCACCATTACGCTGGTGTTTACATCAACATAGACCGTAGAGCTTGGGCTACCTGTGGTTCAGAGTGCCGTAATGTGTTTTCACTAGGTGGTAACTGGGTTTGACAGGTCTACAGGTCTTTGAGTGAACGCCCTTTTCTTTACGATATTGTGGGTGGTTTGGGGGTCTGCGTTTCCTGTGGTCTGTGGTCTTCGTTTTCGAGGTCTGCGTTTTTGTAACAACCCCAAAGTGGAAACCAGTCTGATCGAGATTATCACAAGAGAATTGTTCAGCATTTGAAATCTCCGGGACCAGAACGACAGCTTTCTCTCCCTTCTCGCGAAGATTTGACAGTTGGGCCCCCATCAACGAAACCAACGGAAAAATTACGAGGCGAACTGATTCAACATTTTCTGCCTCGCCATGTTTATAGACGCCAAGCACAAACGGCGAGATGTTAGTCGGCGCAATTATTGTGCGGAAAAGTCAAGTGGTATAATACTTGACTTTTCCTTCTGTTAAATGTTTTGTTTCGGTTTTGGTCTGTTTTACGAGAGTAGTTCTGGTAAATTCTGCTGGCGGGGGTACCATTTTTATTGTACGTTGAAATTGGTTTTGTTACTTTGCATGATGCATGAAACGTCGTGTTGACGTCTAAAATCCCGCCACTTATACTCAAGCAAAGGGAGCCTGTACACACAGGATATGGGAAAGTTGCATCACAGAAGTGATTAATTGCTTGAGGAAAATTGCTATGACAGTCTCTTCGCACAGTAATGTTATACCTGGTAACGTGTGCAATAAAAACCCCGCGTATAAGAATCTACAATCTACTAAGTAGGTTAGTATTGGCAATTTAGGTTAAGTAAGTTTTTAATTAGGTTAATTCTTAATTTCTATAAAGGGGATATAGTTGTTGATTACCGAGATATGTCCAGGTTTGCACGCAGCTACGAAAATTACAAAAGTTACGAAAAATTGGAAAATTCGTGTGAGACAGTGTAAAACAGCAAAAGAGGAGGTTGAGAAGACAGCGACAAAATCTACGAAAATTACAAAAATGGCGAAAATAACAAAAATTACGAAAAATTGGAAAATTACAGTATTTATTCCAACTGCATATAAAAGATCTAACAAAACTTGCAAGCCAAATTTGATCAGTCTCAAAGTTAAGGCAAACTCCTTTGTTAAAATGTTTATCATAACTTACCTGCAACCCACATATAAGAACCTGCTTCATCTTGCAAAGCGAAACGGGTTCTTTTATTTTTTTTGTTTTGTTATTAAACCGGCAAATTCCTTTTTCGCACTAGGTTCTTACAATGGGATATCGCTGTACGAAGTAATTCTTGAAAGATAGTGATTTTGGTCTACAAAGTGTACTTTTGGCTCTTTAAATGGGGTCCGAATGGATGGATGGGCACATTTGGGTATACAGGGGTATACAAGGGTATACAGAGGTATACAGGGGTAAACTGGAGTAAAGAGGAGTATACAAGGATGAGTTAGAATAATCATTCCCTAGGGTAATCATGTGTTATAAAAACGAGGCTGGACAGTCTGAATTAGCCTTACGTCATCTGCGAACGTAGAATTCATATTAAGGCTAGGCAAATGTTTAAGGTTCTCCATGACTTGTCACCTGTGAGGCTTTCGGATATGGTCAGGAACTCTTGTTCAGCCAACAGTTACCATCTAAGGAACGCTGATAATAAGTTGGCCCTTCCATTTCCAAAGGTTGAATTTTTAATGAAGAAGAGTTTTGACTATAATAGTGCTAGGGTCTGGCGTTCCTCACCGCATGAAATACGTAGTTGTGAAACTTTGGATACGTTTGATAAGCTTATTTCAACCCATAGACCAAATGTCATATTCTTGGTTTTCACGTGACGTCATAAAAAACTAAAATTAAAAATAAACAGGATTTTCAGTTTTTATCTTCATCAGGTAAAAGACATTTTTTAAATATACCGGCTTGCATGTTTTTATCTCGGTAGCGCGCTTTGTTTGAAAATAGAGCAGTTTGAATTTCAGATTTTTCAGAGTGCGTGACATAAAGGTGGCTGCTGAGACATCACGTACATGATTCTCCATGTGTTTTTGAGGTCTGAACCACCAATGCGTTAAGAGAAGTGTCTATGCAAATGTTTGCAAGTTCAACAAAGAGAGGAAAGGTTTTAACATAGCCAAAGTAAACTCCAGGTGTTTCCAGTGATATCCAGCCGCCATGTTGGTGCCCATCCGGATGGACACCAACATGGCGTCTCCATACTGTTCTCTGTAATTTTGATTGATACATTTTGCCGAATAACTCAAGTACGGGATATCGTATGGTCCTGAAACTTTAACAGGTTATTTATTTTTTACTTTTCTACAATACCTAAATTTCTTGACTTTATTTATTGAATAATAAGAGATTTTATGTTTTACTGGCGTGACGAGAAAACAATGGGTTACCGTGATTAAATAAAGTTGTTCTTATCTCATCTTATCGTATACAGGGGTAAACAGGGGTATACATGGGTACTCACTACAGTGGTATACAAGAAAAAAAAAAGGGTATACAAAGGTATACAGCGATAGACAGAAGTATACAATGTACATATGATTCTAAATACACAACATAATAGGGGATAAACTGGATGCATGAAGTACCTGCGGAGGTCGCGTTCTTTGTGTTGACCAAAAGTAAGGCGGGCTCTGGGGACGAGAATGAAATTTTCGCGCCAATCCTTCGCATGCGCGAAACATCTTCCATTTTTATTCCAAGATGGGCATATAATTCATGCAAACACACATATAGTCACCCACATATACCTATCATACCCCTATAAACCCTAGTATACCCTTGTAAACCCTAGTTTGGACGATAAAACCGTAGGTCCCGTCTCACAACACTAGCTTGTTCTTAATAATCTGTGGGACGTTAAAGAACTAACACACTGTTCGCAAAGAGTAGCGGACGTAGTTCCCAATGTAGTGATCTATCTCCTGCATGGGTCGGGTGAGGTGAGTGAGAACGAATATATATGGACTGATAGCGGAAGTCAGCGGCGCAATTATATAAGCTGACGTCCGATCTCACCACACACAGAAGCCTTGATTGCAAAGTGACACGTTTGTTGTGACTATGCTGAGACCTTTACCTTTACCTTTACCTAACTATAACTAGGGTATACTAGGGTTTACTAGGGTATACTAGGGTATACTGGGGTTTACTAGGGTCTAGTAGGGTTTATAAGGGTTTACTGGGGTGACTAGGGTCAGGATAGGGTTTATAGGGGTATACTAGGGTTTACTAGGGTCTAGTAGGGTTTACTAGGGTCTACTAGGGTCTACTAGGGTTAATCTGGGTTCACTTGGGTTTACTTGGGTCCTTACCATTTACACGGAAAACCCGGAAATTCTGGTTGGTGATTCAAAAGGTACATACCATTCCATTTGGAACGTTTTAGAAATTATGGACTATCGGCTTAATCAATGCATTTTATCTGCTGTTTTTGAACTTTCCAATTGATACTAGTACATTTTGTGATTTATCCATTTTGCGTTTGGACAAGCTGCAGCATTAAATATTAACACCTAAAATTTCCACCCGGATGGATCGTGTAAATGGTAAGCGCCCGTTTACTAGGGTATACTGGGGTTAGCTGTGGGTGACTATATGTGGCTTAACATGAATTATATGCCACAAAGGCAGATCACAAACTTATTGTCCATTGAGGTAAAAGTCGATAAATTTTGCGGAGATTTTAATCGAAGGAAGAGCGACCACGCTGTAACATTTCTTTGCCCCAGTACTTGACAATCTTGATTTCCTTGTACACACTGAGATGAAGAAATTTCGACTGCTTGGGTCGTCGACGGCAAATTGACTTTTGGAGTGTCATTGCTGTTTTGGGTAGACTCATACTTTTGCAGTCATGGCTTCGAGTAGTGGATCTGGTGGAAGGTCTCCAAAAAAAATTCGAGAGGTAGTAAACTCGAAGAAGGTAAATATAGCGGCAATTCCAGGAAATATGACGACGCTGTGATTTTTGACGAGATATTAGACAGCAAGATGGTTGGCAAACTCATGATAATGCCAGGTTTATAAGCTTATATGCTCACATGAATACTGAGCCTTGTGTTTCCTGTTAATGTGGGAAGAGAAGGGATAATAAAGGAATTATGCATGGTTCAATTCTACCTGTAACCTTTCTCCTCCTACCCCCACCCCCCCAGCAACCCCTGGGACAAGTCCAGTCCTTCGGTCCCAGGGGTGGGGAATTGCTTGAAGCAGCCTTGTCCACAGGGGTAGGTGGCTGGGCAATTCGAAAATAACTCCTTGTTGTTCTTCTGAAGTAGTCTGCTTCTCTGTTCATGAGTGCACCAAACCCCGTGGAGAATACCAAATACCGGTCCTCAGAGTTTAATATCTTGCTCAGTCCTCAGGTTGGAAAAAATGGCAGTTGATTTAAGCTGTGAAGAGCCAGAAATCTCAATGCTCGACAAGTTTCTTTGTTTCATGTTTTTGTTCGCTTTTTTGGCCTTGACCCTGCACATTAAAGCCCAACAAAACATACTTTTTGGCAGGATCAAAAGTTTTGATTAATTTATCCACAACTAACTTGGGCAAGATTTCCACACAGCCCCATACATTATTTATGCATCCATTTTTTGACACAAACTCCATTCATTTTTAACAGGGTTAGTATGACAGTGATGCATGTATAATTAATGTATAGGGCTGTATGGAAATCTTTCCCTAACTTGCAAACCAAAAACAAAAGATTGTGGACTATCACTGTCGATTCAACATCTATTGCAACTGCACTGTTCTTGCTTTTAAAATTTCCAGGGTTTCATAACCACTCCCTAGATTAACTATGGTTAAAAGTATTCATTTCACGAAGGAGCACCAAACATAATTGAAATATGATCAAAAACTCACAGTTTCATTTAATGTGGTATGTTCTGTCCACTAGAATGATTATAGTTTTTTCATCAGTTTTCTTTTTCAAAGATAGTGTTCATGTTTTTATTATGTACCTGTGAACACTAGTATCTTTGTTCAAAACCTCTACAAAAGCATTTACATTTTTGACATAATGTCTGTTTTTACCATTGCTTGGAAATCAATATTGTTATGTCCATTTTTTACTCAAAATTACAGGGGTGGGGAATTGTCTCTTTCTGTGTGTCTGGGGGTGGGGAATAAGGTGCAAAGTAAGAAAAAAAAATTAAATCCCCAGGGGGGAGAGGGGGGGCATGGTAACACATAGAATTGAACCCTGCATTAAACCCTGCATTAAATTAAGTCATTTAATGTGATACAATAGGAAATTTGAGATGGGTATTGTTTAGAGGCAGTGAATGGACTTCTCACCCCTCTGCAATTCTAGTTGTTTCCAATTAATTCCAGCCACTTTGGCCATCAAAACATTAGGTATGGTATGTTTTGAAACATCCTGAGGCTCTATTCTCAACTTTTAAAATGAAGATGAATAGTAATGCCTGGGCAGGTCTGTGGGAGGATGAAAAAAGAGTTGATATTCAAAATCAATTAAGGCATTAACTAATTGCTAATTCAACATTTACAGTCATTGCTATTACATGTATACTCAAGACAATGTCCTAATTTATATGTAGGTCTGAGAAAATAAATGGAGAACACTTACAGTGTAAGACCACAAAGAAATACCAATCTCCATAAGCTTTGTAATGTTCATAGGTTATTCCTGGTAAACTTGATTGATCTTCAATAATGCACATGTCAGATCATCTTTGCAAATCTTTTGAAGCTTGATTTGTTGCTTCAGTTGCCCAATCCATATTGTTTTGGTGTTTTGTGTGTACATGTGAGTTTATTTTTCTTTCTTGTGACCCTTGAAAATCCAACCCATACTGTCGTGATAAACTTCATTGAAGACAAATATTACTTTTTTTCACTTCTAGTACCAAAGCATGGACTTCCCAGAAGAAATGAAAGCAAACCTGGAAAAGCTTAGAGCTTTGTCCAAGGATGATTTATCAGAGAATGGACTCTTACGTTCCCGCATTGATCAACAGTGTGAACTCATTTGCATTCTTAAGCAGCGGGCAGATGAATCTCTTAAGAAGTCCTGTGTTCTCGAAAATGAAAACAGTGAGCTTACAAAACACAGAGATGAAATATTGACTACCTTGCAAAATGAAACAAGAAAGTACTCTGTTTTGGACAAGCGGTTTGCTGTCCTTAATAAAAATCATGAGGAGCTTATTAAAATTAAAGATGAATATAAGACTGAGAATGAAAGGCTAAGGGTTGAAAATGGTCACCTTAAAAAAGAAAATGCAGGACTGTTTGGTAGCTTTGTAGAAGAGAAAGACTCGCAGATTAAGCAGCTTAGAGAAGAGGTGAAATCCATGCAAGCAAAATACCAAGCTGCTGCCACAAAAGAAAGGTCAAGATAAGTTATATTTACCTAATTACTGTGTGAGGGCAACCCTTACCCTAATCTTCACCTCTTAAAACTTAAGACACCTTTCATCAAAGTGTTTCAGTTATCTGATATGGATAACTGTAATAGTAGAGTTTATGAAAGGGTCATTTAATACCTGGCACTTGAACAGTACACCATGCACTGAAATGGTTGAATATCCTTGTGACTTCTTTTCAATATTTTATGAGTAAGAATGTAGAATTTGATTTTATTGACGTATACAGGGAGTGTTTGATTTTTAGGAAAGCATTGGAAAATCTCTCTTCTCTACAGAGGAAATACAGTGAGCAGGCTGAAAGAATGCAACAAGAAATTGAATTACTGCAGAAAAATGCAGAAGGTTAGTAGCAGGCAATTCTTTGTTGTTGTGTTGTTAATTTTGTTATTTAAATGGCATAGACTATAATAATAAATGTACATTTCTTTATTAACTTACTGTACCTCCTTTTTTCAGTGGGGCTGTTGTACTGAAGCAATTAGCTCTGATATGTAATTTACAACTGAAACACAAATATTACATAAGTTATTTCAGGGTTTTCTTTTTCAGCCAGTGACTGGCAATTTTCACTGCCTGTGACTGGCTCAGTCACCAGTAACTGCACATCTCCACCTGCTTTGCTTAAGTCATCTGCAGCTTCATTTTGCAAATTCCTGAGAGATTTAGTAGTAGAGAATGGCTGGTATATATTTGTCTTTTCACAGCCACGTGTGTTACACCTTGAAGGTCATCAAGTGGAAAGCTCATCTAGAGAGTAGTTATTAAAAACATTTCTAAATGCAATGCCACAAAACCATCAGATCTATCTAATCAGCTTTAAACCCTTCTTTTGAAAGTGTCCATTCACCCCAACTTCTGTGGATGAGGGAAAAGGATATTAAATATCTAATTTGAGGATTTTTTTGCCCTTTCTCTAGAACAATGCAAGCAATCAGAAAAACAATTGAAAATGTTCACATCAGCAAAAGAGGAGAATCAAACTATTCTGTCAAAATTAATGAAAGAGAGAGACGAGTTTGCAGCACTTGCTCTGGGAAGGGGAAAAGGTTTAGAAGTAAGTCATCAAATTACTTTCCTAGCTTGGTTGCAGCTCACATGAACCTTCCATAGGTAGATACTATTAGCTTAACTTTCATAGCCCGGCATTTAGTTCTTTAATCAATTAATACAAAAGAATATCTCATGTAGTTTCAAATTCCCTAAGGGCTGTTCTTTCTATCAGTAGTGTTCAGGTAGCTAAATTTGAAGCTGTCAACTATAGGAAAGATTCCTGGCTTTGCTGAGGTATGTTTACTTTGTTTGCAGCCATCGCAATGGTTGCAATGGTTAGAGGCAATTCTTTCTAAAAGTTCAAAGGCAAGTGTTGCAGCATTTTTTCACCTCCACTGTCTCCCCTCAGCAATGTCATCATTGCTGGTTTCTGACTCGGGTAACTTGTAACCAGATGATGAAACCTAACATTAATAATAATAATAATAATAATAATAATAATGATAATTATTATTGTCTTTATTCAAAAACAAAGAGCAATAGACATGCTCAATTTACAGTATATCAAACCAACAGATTGTACTGGAAAGCTGGTTTACTAACTTAGAACAGACACCACTAAACCATTGCCTACAACTTCCCACACCTGACAGACAACAGACCAACTAATTTTACTAACAATAGACGGATCGAAACGCACCAATCACTGTGTAGTCTTATTATAACAGCCAATGACCATTAGGCTTAACTGACAGTTGAGCAATCACATCAACAACCAGAGTAGTTATGTACCACCTACTGATGTTACACAAATCACTTGACTCTGATGATGGCTTCCACTCAGGTTGTCACCTCAAACAGTCCTGAGAACTACACTCACCTGGACAATCGTACTCCACTTAGTTATGATAATCAAAATAATCAAACTATGATATTAAAAAGACGCCTGATAAAAGTCAATTGATAAAAATTGGCTTAAAGCGCTCTGTATTTTATTCTAGGTAAGATGTAATATTATTGTGAGCCCTCTTACATAGTTGTGTAGTCCTTTCAGGTGGAAAAAGTTCTCTTAGAGCACTGAGTGTCTGTGGCAGTGATTCTACACCACAATTTTAAATACCTACTTTTTAATAATTTATAGCTGTGAGATAGTATTGCTTAGAGCAGTATCCCGACTTGAAAGACCTGGCAAATAACTTTTAAAAAGTACTACCCCAAACGTCAATAGCATGTATAAAAAAAAAAGATAGAATTAAGCTTTGAAAGAGTAAATCTAAGCTACTGATAGCATACTTGTAGTATCTACACACCCTAAGAATACACAATCTACTACTAGCTTTACTTGGCAAATATTCAAATTGTGTGTCGCATTTCACAGGATTTCTCTCGAAAGTGGCCCCCAATAAATTAAGCTTACCTATGTGTTCAATATTATTAGGAGGTTCTGGAGGGATTCTAGTGCTCCTTCCTCTGAATAGCAGCTCCCACGTTTTCTTTAAGTTGATCTTCATACAAGCCCACTTAATGGAGGACTGAACTTCTATATTTGAGTCATCCTCAGATTTACCACTGGCAATTATTCAAACAAAGTGTAATATCATCTGCAAACTTGACTAACAGATTTTGTCGATTAACAGTCTTTATATCATTAATCAAAATGGAAAAGAGGATAGGCCCAAGAACAGTACCTTGAGGGACACCTCTATTAATAGATAAATAGCTAGTATGAATACCATCCAGGGCTGGGCTTTGGTGGTGCCCAGTCGCCCCTGGCAACTCACTTTTGCATTTGGATGACCATGAAGTATTATTTTTTTCCACCAAAGTTATATGCCAGGTGCTCCGGATTTCAAGGGTGTAGAGATTTTGGACACCCAACTACTATTCTTAGAGCACAGCCTTGCCATCAACTACGACCCTTTGTTTTCTGTCACTTAAGAAGCTCATAAGCCAGTTGGTAAGATATGGATTGATATTAACTTGTGTTACTTTAGCACAAAGAATGCTATGTGACACAGAATCAAATGCCTTACTAAAATCAAAATAAAAAACCCTTATAAAATCAGCATTTAAGGCACGTGATTATGTATACAGGTGTAACATTTCTCTTCAAAGATGCCTGGCTTGATCAATAGTTACATTATCTCTTACTTGTACATTATTTTGTGTTATGCATTCTGTAATTTTCACGTTAATTTATAGCAAAAGCAGAGAGAAATCAAGGGACTTTGTCTGAAATTAGAAGATGCTGAAAGATCATTAAAAGAAAGTGAAGATAAGTTTGTGTGAGTAAAAAATCCCCTTGACTATTGAAACTGATTTCTATTTAATGCGCACTGTCCTTGAGCTTTTCAAGGAACCCAGAGCCCCCACTTAACTCTCTTTCCTCCAGGAACCCCTGGAAATGTTTGGTGTTCTTGTATTTCCCTGTTCTCCTTGCCCTAACCATATTCTTGAGGGAGGCTTAGTCATTTTCACAATATTATCAAGCCTGGGCAAGATTTTCCAAAGAAAGATATCGTTCTATATTGTTCAGGGGATTGTTACTTTAACCCACCCTATTTCTGTTTACCGATTTTCGTGCCTAAACAAAACAGCAGTACATACCTATGAACTTTGTGTAAAAGAGTGTTCCACGTCAAAGTACCCCTCCAAACTCCCCCTCCCCCTCCTCCCCTTCCTCCCCTTCCTCCCCCTCCTCCCCTTCCTCCCCCTCCTCCCCTTCCTCCCTAGGGGACACGGATACAAGCTGTAAACATGAGGCGCACCCGAGCAAGGATTAGTATACCATAAGTCTTGAGCGCCTGTAATGCAACATCACTTTTCTACAAATCTGTTGACATTCTCATTCCCAGGTCCGAGTTACATATGGTATCGGTAAATGGTCAGGTGTTAAGACTCAAGAAACAGCTGGAAGAAGCCGAGAAGAAACAACGAGACCGTGAAAAGGTACGTTCATTGGTCAGGTAAACGTCAGATAAAGGGTATCAGGGTATTCATGTCCAGGATAAGAATCCAGTTTGTTGAATGTTATCGTATTATTTTTTGCTTTGTTCTTTTTCTGTTTGCACGTATTCCGTAACCACAAATGATCCAAGTATTACCTAACTAAAAATACAGTACTGATAGAAGGATTGTAGCGCGAACTTCAATAACCACTCACATGTAAACGGCCATTTTTTACCAGAATAATTTGTTTTCTTTCTCTCAGGAATATGACGCCTACAAGCAGCATATGTCGGCTTTGTTAGCAAAGGAGAAAGAATTGAACAATAAACTCCGGGTCCTGATTGGCTGATTTGCTTAACTCCAGGCGTCACACCTTCCAGCGTCACAGTTAAACTGGAAAAAAGCACCTGCAAACATCGCCGCCTTTCTACTACCCCCTGAAACTTGCAAACAAGTTCAAAGTTTCATGTTTATTAAAGACTTAAAGCATTGGGCCAAGGAGACTTTAGGGACAGAAACAATACTTACCAGCGGAGAGACAGGAAAAACGTTTAATCTAGGTTTATGAGTGATCTATATGAAATGAATCAGGTTTAATGAATATATTAATAAGAGTCGAGTGAGTCAGTGCCATAAAACTCCCTCCGACGCTACGTCTGGAGCTTTCATAATGGCGGACCCCGCGCGAAACCTGGTTCGAACCGCATGAAAACGAGGCCGGAAAGGCCAGCTCTGTTCGCTCTGTTGTGTTTGCAAGTTGTTTTCAAGACTGGCGATCGAAGTTCCCATAAGTAAGTGTAAAACAAGAATCTTTTTTTGCCGTCGTGATAGACAGGCACTAAAAATGGCGAGTGTATCGAACGATTCAAGCGATTCAAATGCGATCTGTCTTACAGAAGATGATATTCCGGGAGGTTCTCTTCGTGGTAATGGTTTTCTTTGGATGAAAACCCGAGGAGTTAAAAAAACTCAGAACTTAAATTCTGGCTAAAATGTCGTAGAGATAAGGGAAAAGGGTTGAAGGCGAAAGCAGAGGTGGTGAAACGAGTCTGCGATTGCATACGAAGCGGCAAGGACAAAGAGGTCGTGGATCCAAATCCACATAAAATATATAGCGGTAGAAAGGAAAATCAAGGCACAAGTTCAATGCTTAACAAGCAAAGTACAGCAGTAGTAGAGTTTCCAACCTCCGGGTGGGGGACCTTGTTGGAGAAGATGCCATTGTTCACGTGACTGCAAATGAATCACCACGTATTAAAGTCCAGGAAAACCATTGGCAATATTGATTATCACACCGTTCCAACGGATAAAGGCCAGACGGTTCTTAGATGACGAATATCTGGAAGATATTGAATGTACCAGTGATTCAAAGTACTTTTTCTTAAGAGGGAGGTGTTGTCATAGTTTTAGAAAAAATGACCCCCCACATAATCTGAAAATCACTCTGTGCACTATGTCGGAAGAAGTGGAGAGTGCTTCTTGTTCGTGTGTGTAACTCGTCCTGATGAAATGCCTCAGCCAATCACATTGCCCGTAGTGACGAATGCCTGCCAAATCGTGAACTGGCAAATATTTTCCAAACGCTCGCGCTCACCTCGTGGTTCACTTTTCAAACAGTGCTTTAGAAATGGCAGACGAATTCACTCATAATTCTTTCCCCGGTTCCGATTTACAATTCCTCCGGCCTCACTAGATCCTTCAGTTCCTCGGCCAGGACCTTACTTATTTCACGGTGGCGGCGTGCAGAACCCGCAATACACGCTTTTGAGCACAAATGCTCTACAATTTATGCTAGCCGCATCTCTCCACTGCACATTATGCTCCTGCTGCTGGGGAGCAGACAAACTTTTCAAAGTTGCGCGCTTTTGTAATTTGAATCTTCTGATTAAACGGCTTAAATTTCGGGTTAAATTTCACGGTGAAAACAGATGTAAAGTTTAACTGGTAAATGTTGGTCTGTAAACAAACACCTGGAAAGAACGTTCTGCTAGAAAAGTGGTCTAGTGGTCTTTGTCATTGCTGTCAATGATTTCTGTCAAGTGGGCCTCGTGGTCGGTCAAATCAGTTTGTGTTTTCGTTACAATCTGATACATCTCGTACCATTTCATTTGTTAATTCTTCCATGCCAACAGCTGAAGAAGACAATTTGCGTGAAGCCCTTCTCGAAGCGGTTACTTCGAACTTGCTTTCCGCCGGCTCCTTTCTTTTGCGTGGTGATGTTCGAATCCACGGAAATACGGAAGGGATAACTCCGTCTCTTAAATCACTTTTGCCAGCGAGAGTTTTATTTTTCACCTTCCCTGAAATGTTGAGAGCATATCCTCGTGTTTTAGTCACCCTCAAGTATTATCCTTCGTCTCTCCTTATTGCTTGTAGCTACTTCTCGTCTTCCTCGGGTTCTCGGTCGGAAATTTAAAGAACGACACTTTTGTCCCATCGTTTTCCCGATATCCCTTCTTCGTGCATTCTGCAACACAACAATTAGTTGGCATTCCAGTTCAACAAAATAACTCGGCCAAATGGAGACAAAACACACCTATTAACCTATCTAATCCTTCCCTGTTTACATGAAATCAAGCGAAAGTAACCGAACATGGCCTTTCTGAGCTCGCTTTCATGTGCGAATAGTTACCAATCCCGTGCTACGTCGGCCATTAGGGAGCTTAAGCACGCGCGTTTTTGAGACGCGAACGGCAACCGGAAGTGAGATGTTTTCCCTTTTAACTTGTCTTCAGACAACTATATTTATATCGTTAAGTATCTTTTCACTATTAGAGACCCTACGTTTAAAAGTCTGGTTGAGACCGCTATCCTGGGGTGCGAAATATTCACTTCCGGTTGCTGTCGCGTCTCAAAAACGCGCGTGCTTAAGCTCCCTATTATGAAAGTCGTGTCACGTCACGTGTAAACTAAGAATAGAGATATGAACATGTATTGCGTGCAGAGGTCAACGGACATGTAGCAAATAAAGGTACGAGGCAGAGTTAGCAGAGTGCAGTCTCGGGTTATGGGAAAGCGAGAGCGTCGATTCGACAACTCTGAAGAAAATTCTGCTTAAGCTACCAGCGTGTTTTGTTTGTTAGAGTTAGGGTTGAATCAGCATGCCTGAGGCACAAATGTACGCTTCACTTGCCTCTTGCGACGTAAAATTGATCTCTGTTACCATGGTAATCTGTCACCCGATCAAATCAAACAGCGGGTTCATAATCGACTGCCCGAGGTCTCTCTTCTATAAAGATTTTACCATCTTTACCTTAAAGTAAGAAGACATTTTTCGCTTATTTGCTCATCAGTCTTTGTCAAAATGGTAAGTGTGACCGAAAGAACTCAATATTTTCTGTCTTCTTGCTGCTATTTCGGTCAAATCAATTGAGCCGTTTTTATTCTAGATCCTGGGAAATAATTCACTTCTAGTTGTAAAGTATACAATCTCTTCTGAATATGAAACACTAACCTAAATTAATACTGCAGAAAGTCTTGAATTATCAATTAAGGAGCGAGGCTGCAAGTATTTCTTCTATCATAATCTTTCGTATAGCGTGAATGTATCTCTGTCCACGTTGGCCAAGCCGGAGTTCAGATTGGAAATGCTTGTTGGGAGTTGTACTGCTTGGAGCATGGAATTCAACCTGATGGTCAGATGCCCAGCGATAAGACTATCGGCGGTGGAGACGATTCGTTCAACACATTTTTCAGCGAGACTGGAGCGGGGAAACACGTTCCTCGCGCCGTGTTCGTCGATTTGGAACCAACCGTTGTTGGTGAGTTAACAAACTCTTCTTTAATCCGATCGCAGTATAAAGCTTGAGACTTATATCGCTAGCCAATTGTAAGTTCTATATTTCCTGAAGAAAGCCAAACCAAGCAAACTCAAGGTGTGGTCAAACATAAATTCCATACTCGACGAAATCGCGTGATTGCTATTTCTTATGCGACTAGGCCAACCGCATTTTGGAACTCAAGACATACGACTCCTTGACGCAAACGTGTAGGTCGAGACCTGTCTCTGAAAATTGGCAAGAAACATAAAAACTGGAAATAAAAACAAAACAGGTTTTCGTCATTGCAAAACAAGAAATATTCTCACACAACCCGAAAAGGGAATTGTGCATGCTCTACTGTCTAGCTTACAGTCTTACAAAATAGGGAGTTGAAGAAAATGTAGACACAATCATATGTTATGCATGGTTCTGTGTGAAATCTGATCCAAACACTGGGTTAATCAGTCGTGATAAGAAGAAAACAACAATGTATTGCTGAAATATAAGCTGTTTTAAGTTAAATTAGTATCACACACGGCTTGGTTACGATTAAGTAATGCACTCTTTTAATTGTTTTCGTTTTAACAATTCTAATTAGCATTATTTAATCAGTTGCTGTAGGTTATTTCACAACAGACGATGGCAGTGGAAACCACCGAAAGACAGTGTTATCTGAAATTTACAAGAAGTGTTTATGTGCGTTCTAAAAAATTGGAAAAGATTTCCACACATCCCTAAGCATTAATTATACATGCATCACTAACCCTGAGTCTTTGAGTCACAAAATGCATAGATAATTAATGTATGGGGCTAAATAGAAATCTTGCCGAAAATTGTGTAAATATCAAGGGCACCCAACGACAAGTTTAATAGCCTCTGACGCTTTCGGAAGGGTTATATTTGCTGCTTTTGGCAGTCAAAAACGTCAGCTAGCATTTTCGGAAAACAAATAGTTTTCTAGAAAGTTCGTGGAAAGTTAACTTTAGCTAGCAATTTCTCAAAGGAAGATGATTTTGCTCCCTAAAGTTTTCGGACAATTAAAATTTCAGCTAAGGAATCCGAGCAAATCAAATTGGCTAATGGAAACAACGTACACTTTAAAAAGGCTTGAAACACCATGATGTACTTGAAAATGCCTTTTTACAGCTTTTAGTTGATTTGGTTCGTTGGGTGCCCCAGAAATATTCCCCTTCTTATACTCTGAAGACCTTTTCATCAGGAGATTTTCTAAAATATTTCTAGTTTTGGATTCGCTCTGAAGAAGGAATTACGTACGCTCGAAACGTCAGCTTTTAGAATCCCTGTACGGTGGTCAATTTATATTATCAACTCCGTTGATGAAACCAAGTTTTTGTATAGAACTCTCCCACCGCCGCAGCACCACAGTTTCTTTAGAAACTACTCCCTGTAATATTTCTGAAAGGGCTGTTTGCTGATCAAACTGACCGTCACGTACGGCTAACCTTATGCATACTTCAGCTGTGGTTGTCATGGTATGAAAACCACAAAGTTTGAATGATTCAATGCACAAAATATAGTAACACTGAACGCTGTTTATGTTGCAGATGAGGTCCGTACTGGAACCTACCGACAGTTGTTCCACCCAGAGCAATTGATAAGTGGCAAGGAAGATGCCGCTAACAACTATGCTCGTGGCCACTACACTATTGGTAAAGAATCGATTGATATTGTCCTGGACAGAATCCGAAAACTGGTAAATGATAAGAAATATTTTCAACAATCAATTTATTTTAAATATGATTAATAACTTATTACTTTTTTGTCTTCTCAGGCTGACCAGTGCACTGGACTTCAAGGATTTCTCATTTTTCATTCCTTTGGTGGAGGTACTGGCTCTGGCTTCACATCTCTGCTGATGGAACGTTTATCTGTTGATTATGGAAAAAAGTCTAAACTGGAGTTTGCCATTTACCCAGCGCCTCAGGTCTCAACAGCAGTGGTGGAACCTTACAACTCAATTCTGACAACTCACACAACCTTGGAACATTCAGACTGTGCGTTCATGGTGGATAATGAAGCCATTTATGACATCTGCCGCCGTAACCTGGACATAGAGAGGCCAACTTACACCAATCTGAACCGTCTGATTGGTCAGATTGTGTCCTCCATTACTGCTTCACTCCGCTTTGATGGTGCGCTGAATGTTGACTTGACTGAATTTCAGGTAAATTGTCTCATCCTTTTATTGCAAAATGCCAACCTGTAATTTGTTATATTTCTTCACCACTTAATGTTGTGGCAAATAAATTATTGGTTGTCATGTGATGCAGGTAAAAAATAAAACTACTTATCATTCAATAAAATAATAAAGTCAAGAAACTGAAATGTTGTAAAAAAGTAATAAAGAACCTGTCAAAGTGTCAGAAATGTGCAATATCCCCTGCTCAGAACA
>OX419343.1:92500-102500 GCA_948470475.1 Galaxea fascicularis | reverse complement strand
AAAGAGCATAGCAAGCCAAGGGTTCAGGTTTTAATTCTGGATTGTAAATTTATATTTTTTTTTATAAGGAAGACAGTTCTCTACCAGTTGAAAAACATTTTAAGTGGCTTAAAAATGGCAACGATCGTTTATGAAACTGACATTTGCTTCTCCGACCTAAGTTGACTGTGTTATTTCCATTTAGTGTTCATGTAATAGGGGCTTATATGGGAGGGAATTAGCTCCGTGGTTGAAAGAGAGGTGTCCTGTTCCCTTCCGGGTTCTTTTAACAAGTGATGGGCTGACCTTCGTTCAGGAACATGGCGTTGATTGGAGATCTCCACTCATTTCGTTACAGGCAAGACTCAAAGCTCTGCTGACAGGCTTAATTATTGTCATTTTCGATTTCCAACCAATAATAATTGGACAACTCACACACTTAGGGGTGAACCATTTGACTTTTGAGGGGGGGTTGGAAGGTTTTCCAAAAAAAATTTCCTCCAATTGCAAGCCCCCCAAACAAAGAAAAAAACCATGCATGGCCAGGTCTGAGGAAAAGAATTCATGCATACATTATGCAGCCAAAAAAATTCTTGCAAATCATAAAAAAATTATTGTGCTACTTTTCGACTGAAAAAAATATCTGCCTTGTTGGTCAGTTGGGTAAAAAAGTTCTTGCCACTGAGAAATCTTCCAACACACCCCCCGCCCCCCTTCCCACCCTCAAAAGTCAAATGGTTCGCCCCTTACGTAAGCTTAACAAATGGGAAGAATTCGCACTTTTTACACCCTTGTAATCCAACGCTCATTTTACATACAAAGGCGTTATTCTAAGGACAGGTTGAAGACACCTCAATTGCTCGCTTTGTGATTAGAAACATTGCGACATTGCCTAACGTTTCTTGAATGTCATTTTACGGGAAAACGTCCCGTAACAAATATACAAAACATATACAAAAGTGAGTCAGCCATCTTCTTGAAGTTTCTGCTGGGAAGAAGAATGGAAAGCTAATTTTCTACGTCTTGCCGCATTTGTGTGTTATTTGTTCCACAATGATGACATAAAGAAATGTTCTCTTTCCTGTACTTTGTCATTTTCAAAGGGATCATGAAAACTCGCGCTCATTTCTATTTTTCCATCCTCATTTCCATTTCTACTCCTCCTGCACTGGCCGATGGAGGATTTGTTTACGTCAAACAAGGTGTTGCCATGAGGATCTAATAAAAGCGGGTTGGAGCAAGCCTGTGAGCAGCGTGCAGTTGCCATCTTCGAGTGAAAAGCCGTGGCCTTTCGAAAGAAGACTTTTTCTCCCAATTTTCAACACATTTTTAATTTCAAATCTTCGTTCTTTCAAACTTTCTTAAAATGGTAAGTGCGTCCGAAAGAATGTCATGGTTTTAGCATGATCTGCTCTTGCTATTGTAGTAACATAGCGTCTTCGAAGTTTTTGTTAAGTAAAGAGTCCTGCAGAACGGTCTTTAGTATTGATTTAGGAGAGAAGTTGTGAATATTTCTTCTTAATGTTTCGCAGCGTGAATGTATCTCTGTCCACGTTGGCCAAGCCGGAGTTCAGATTGGAAATGCTTGTTGGGAGTTGTACTGCTTGGAGCATGGAATTCAACCTGATGGCCAGATGCCCAGCGATAAGACTATCGGCGGTGGAGACGATTCGTTCAACACATTTTTCAGCGAGACTGGAGCGGGGAAACACGTTCCTCGCGCCGTTTTCGTTGACTTGGAACCAACTGTTGTTGGTGAGTTTCAAGTCATGCCGAACTGAATTGTTTCAAACGTCGTGCATGCTACTGCCTTGCTTGAGTCGAATTTTATTCTTATATTTAGTTAGCACGGCAAATTTTAGCCCGACGTCTGAAATCAAGGGATTGTGAAAATGCCCGCCTGGGCTTATCTTGCTAATGAATTCAGACACCCAAAAGCCTTTCACCCAAAACCAAAGCTAGAAGCAAACTTCGAAACAGCTTTTGTTGTTGATTGCAAAAACCTCAAAGTTTTAAACGCACAATAATTAATTTAATTAATTTGTGCATGCACCACTCATCCTGCTAACCCTAAAGGGCTTGGAAAATGTGCGCGTCACTCTGATCCAAGTGCCTTTACAGAAAATCTTGACCAAAACACCGTTAATTTTTCGTATGGAATGCAACACAAGTATTACATTTACTTCATTTCTGAGGATATTGTTGTGATCACAAGAAAGCATCAATTCAAATTGATGCCAATTACACAAGTAAACATGTTTGTATGTGTAATCAAATGGTGACGAGTGAAATTAGGGAATAATTTCACGCGCGTTTTGTCCAAATTCTAATAATTTCCCGAGCCTTTAGGCGAGGGAAATTATTAGAATTTGGACAAAACGCAAGTGAAATTATTCCCTAATTTCACGAGTATACCATTTGATTACCTATTAATATCATGGGTGACAAATTACGCTCACAATCGTGGGTTTTTGACTTGTTTATTGTATCGAGAACTCTACGCATTCAAATGTTTAAGGCATACTTTCGGCTAAAGTTCACAATTGTTTGAGTTTTTCGACGAAAAGCCCTTTGAAATCCTTCTTGCTGTTTACAAAATGTTTCAAAGTTGAGTCAACTGTCAAATCTTCGTTACATGATTCGCTATAGTCATGAATGAACTGAAAGCGGCGCCCGTGTAAAATGCGCCTAAAATCCGATCGCGGTCATCTGTGTATTTGTCTCCGTGTTTTTGGAGTATAAATTGTCGCTAAAAGTTTATTATATGGCCAAAGCAAACTGGGCTAGATGAAATTCAAGCGAAAATGTACAAAGTTAAAACTTTAAGAGCTCGTAAGTACATCCATAACATCTTTGAACCTGGAGCGTCATCTTGGCACTAAACGTTGCCATGGCAATTTTGTAATTTCACATGTGAAATTATAAATTAACTCTGAAATTTCGCGCCAAAATTAAGGAGTAATTTGTCACCCATGATATTAGCATAGTTAACATTTTTTGCTGGTTTATTAATACTGCAAAATTTCCACACAGCTCTCTGCATAATTATACATTCATTTTGTGACTCAAACGTCCTTTGTTTTTGGAACAGGGCTAGTATGAAAGTCAGTGTATAATAATCATACATATGCTCCACTTTCATACTAGCCCTTGATTATTAATAGGGAGCTGTGTGGAAATCTTTCCAATTTGAATTACTGGAAGCAAATGATGAAGTCAAATTCGTTGTTCCTTAATGGAATGACTTGAGTGCTAACCTATTTTCATTCTTTATTAATTAATACCATTTTTGACTGGGAGGTTTTTACAGTATCATTTCTAAGTCCCTGTTAACCCTTTAAACCCTAAGGCATCTCCCTTTCACAAGTAAAATCATCTGGCATGAGACAGAGTAAAATCTATAAAGTCACTCTTACGGAGGAAAGGGTTTAAACACAAAGCACACAACAATACTCCAATATGATAAACCAAAGTTGAAACACAATGGAAACAGACAAAAGACAAACAATGGAATGGTACATGATGCACAAGTCATTTCTTGTGAGATTCACTGATTGGGAATTTTTTTGCACATAAACTGTTTGCTTATTCACAGTATTCAGAAAGCCAAACCATCCAGTGGATAATAATAGGAATTTTCACAGGGGTATTGGGGTTTCCCAATTGATAAGCATTAAACAGGTATTATGTGTAATTTTTGTTGATAATTTCTTTGAACATATTTAAACAAATAAACCTCTTCCAATGTGACCAAAAAAGAGAAAAACAATACCTCAATGCATACTTTCTTATTATCTTGAAAACCAATTTCACAGTTGGTAGTAACGAGTGAGTGTCAGTTTCAACATTTTTAATCTTGCAGATGAGGTCCGTACTGGTACCTACAGACAGCTTTTCCACCCAGAGCAGTTGATAACTGGCAAGGAAGATGCTGCTAACAACTACGCTCGTGGCCACTACACTGTTGGAAAAGAACTGATTGATATAGTTCTTGATAGAATCAGAAAACTGGTGAGTGATATTGTCTGCATTAGGCCAAAACTCTGTTTAACAGTTAACCATGTACTTTTTAGTGAACTGTGTGCCAGTGTTAGCTTACTTTGAATTGAAATGGAGAATAAGCTGTAACTAAAAATTGGCCTCATTTAAATTCTCACCTTACTGACTTTGAAGATAATTGCGGTAATAAGCAAGTTTCACGTCACACAGGGCTGTTCTCTAGCTGTGCCTGGTCTCCCCTGATGACCCATTTTTCCTTCGGACAACCAGGAAATAATACTTTTAGCACCAAACTTATACAATGTATGATGGGTACCCTGGATATCAAGGGTTAAGAGATTTTGGGAGCCCTACTACTTATCTACATTTTGTGCAGCATTTGAATCAAAGTGATCCTTATGGAAAAACATACCCCATCATTAAGGGGAAAGGAGTCCACTCTGTCAGAATTATTAAACTGGAAGATGTTTTTTGGAAACATATTGACCTTCACCAAGTGCCATGAAAACCAGAATTCTAACTATAATCATTAATATTTCATGCCTTGCATTGCTACATGTATGTTTAGTGAACATTGTTCTTGATTGGTGAAATGTTTCTTTTCCTTGTAAGGCTGACCAGTGTACTGGACTTCAAGGATTCCTCATTTTCCATTCCTTTGGTGGAGGTACTGGCTCTGGCTTCACATCTCTGCTGATGGAACGTTTGTCTGTTGATTATGGCAAGAAGTCCAAACTGGAATTTGCTGTCTATCCAGCACCTCAGATTGCTACAGCCGTTGTGGAGCCTTACAACTCAATTCTGACAACTCACACAACCTTGGAACATTCAGACTGTGCCTTCATGGTGGATAATGAAGCTATTTATGACATCTGCCGCCGTAACCTGGACATAGAGAGGCCAACTTACACCAATCTGAACCGTCTGATTGGTCAGATTGTGTCCTCCATCACTGCTTCACTCCGCTTTGATGGTGCGCTGAATGTTGACTTGACTGAATTTCAGGTAAATTGTTTCATCCTTTTATTGCAAAATGCCAACCTGTAATTTGTTTTATTTCTTCACCACTTAATGTTTGTGGCAAATAAATTCTTGGTTGTCATGTGATGCAGGTAAAAAATAAAAATTAGTTATCATTCAATAAATAAAGTCAAGAAACTGAAATGTTGTAAAAAAGTAATAAAGAACCTGTCAAAGTGTCAGAAATGTGCAATATCCCCTGCTCAGAACAATGCTACTAAGCGGAAAACATGCATACTGATATATTTTTAAAATGTCTTTAATCTGACGAAGAAAAAACTGAAAAGTTTGTTTAGCTTTTAATGTTAGTTCATGACGCCACATGAGAACCAAAAGAACACTACAACAAACTTTGGCAGGTGTGAGGACCTACATTTGTACCAAGTAGCACTTATCTTTTCTTTTTAGACCAACTTGGTGCCATATCCGCGTATTCACTTTCCACTTGCCACTTATGCTCCCGTCATCTCTGCTGAGAAAGCCTACCATGAGCAGTTGACTGTTGCTGAAATCACCAATGCTTGTTTTGAACCAGCCAATCAGATGGTGAAATGTGACCCGCGTCATGGCAAATACATGGCTTGCTGTCTGTTGTTCCGTGGTGATGTGGTACCAAAGGATGTGAATGCAGCTATTGCAACAATCAAGACCAAGCGGACCATTCAGTTTGTGGATTGGTGCCCAACTGGCTTTAAGGTTTTTACAAACTACGTTCTTTGTAGAAACAGCAATTTTTTAGTTGGTCATGTGTATGTGGTATATATCAGGCAAGTCAATTCGACATCATGGTGATTTTGAACATACAGCTGTACAATGTTTGTTAACATTGCATTTGGATCATTGAATAAAATTATTAATTTACAATTTACATTATCAACTCCGTTGATGATAAAACCAAATTTTTGTGTACAACCTCCCCACCGATGCAGCACCATAGTTTCTTTAGAAACTTATCCCCTTTACTCAACGTTCTATTTGGATCATTTTACTAAAACTGCTTTTATTCTAAGAGAATTAAAGCTTTTTCAAATTCTAATCTCCAGGTTGGCATCAACTACCAGCCTCCCACAGTTGTTCCTGGTGGTGATCTGGCCAAAGTTCAGCGTGCTGTGTGTATGTTGAGTAACACCACAGCTATTGCTGAGGCCTGGGCCCGTCTGGATCACAAGTTTGATCTGATGTACGCCAAGCGTGCATTTGTCCACTGGTACGTTGGTGAGGGTATGGAGGAAGGAGAGTTCTCTGAGGCTCGTGAAGATTTAGCTGCATTGGAGAAGGATTATGAAGAAGTTGGTGTGGATTCTGTTGATGCTGAAGGCGAGGAGGAAGAAGGAGACGAGTATTAAATGAATCACAAAAGATCAAGTCAGCAAAACTGAGTGTGGAAACTGAATAATAAAGGTTTTAGTCCAGATAATAGCCGGCGTGTTATCAATAATTGATCGTTTTGTCATTTAAAACAGGATGTTCTAAGTTTTCCTTGTGAAACATGAGTTTCGGTTTCGGTTTCGGTTTCGGTTTCGGTAAATTGGAGAAAGTAAATTAAAAAAATCCAAAGAATTGGAGAGATCAAACGTATTTACCCAGTTCCCGCCCCTAATTTGGGTAAATTGTCAGATTTGCTGGAGCAACCATAATTTGCTATAGGGGAAAAGTGCTTTGTTCTCCGGAATCCGTTTGCCGATTAACTTTCAGTGCTCGGTATTTGATAGCACTCCAGCGGTTTAAGTTCTCTAACCTATGCGATAACGGTTTTATCTCTCCCCAACGCTCGCGGCCTTCGGGAGACAGTTTCGTGAGTTGAACTGTCAAAATGCATTTATTCCTTCGTATTAGGCATTCGCCATTGCACCACCTTTGTGTGACTGAAAAACGCTTTCAACCCGGTGAGTACGTGAGAAACGAAATAAGGATTTTCTTACATGGTGATCTATTTCCCTACCCCGGGCATGCAGAAAGTCGGGACAATTCCCCACACCTAGGATTCCTCATGGACCACGAAAACAGTATTTTTTTTGTTATAAAATAGACAATATTGATTTCCGTACAACAGCAAACCCAGGTAAACCCATAGGTTTTGTCCAGAGCGCTGGCTTTTCCAAAGTTTTATAAACATTTGAAGTAAACTGACGAAAAATCTGTAAACTGCACTAGTGGACAGAAGATTAATGCACCAGTCAAATTCAAGAACGCCCATCTTCACCTCGCCCCGCCAGGCAAACCCAGGGGCATTTGAGATTTTTAGAAGAATTTTGGTAAAATTCCCCACGAAGTTGCCAGTTTTACCGTCAAATGTCCCACCGGTTGGGACTTCACAGAGCTCGGCAAATTTCGAATGCTCTAGATATGTAAGTAGACAACAAAGCTGTTTAATCATTTAACAATTTTTCTCGCGTTTCCGCGACTTTAAAACCGTTTTATTATTAACATTGAAATTTAATATTCAAATTGTTGCGCGCTTTTATATGTAAACTTTGCGTCAATATACACAGCATAAATTTAATAAACAAGAAACTGAATCATTAATTGCAAGACGTCCGGACTGAAAATACAAACGTAAAAATAACCTTCAATTAACAAAATGAAGAAAATGCTAGTCCAAGTTTTTGTCCGTGTAGCTTAAAAACGCACTTTCGAGCTCTACCAATATACAGTAATAATGAATGGTAATACCCTATTCCAAACGCATTTAAGAAATAAACTACCCTGGCTTCATGTTTTTTCCGCAGAGGCAGATAGACATCCTGTGACATTGTTTGTTTTTGCTGCCTTTATCTCAGTCGTGTTGCTTAAGCCTTTTTCCCGTAATCTTTAGCTTGTTGCCGCTGGCCAACATTTTCTTGATAGTCAAGTGTCCCAGCGGGCGGGCTACATTTGACATTTTTTTTCCTAGCTTTAAGATTGCTTAAAGACATTTAAAGAAATATGTATGTGAAATTTTAAATCCAGAATACCAAACAGCTCGGAGTTATGGGTTAGCAAAGTTACATTTCTAGGGTATTTTTCACTGAAAATAATAGGAATATGAAACAGCAGTCGTTGTACTGCTGTGATCTCCCCAAGACCGGGGGATGATGGGCGTTCTTGGATTTGACTGATACATGCTACTACATTTTAGTGAAGTTGGCATCCTCAACAAGGATTTGCACCATCATCATTTACGGTAAAGAAAATGTTACAGCAAAAGTTTTCGAGTTTTTTTTATTACGGTTTCCGTATATTCCTTCATGACTCGAAAAATACGAACATAACTTTGAAATGCGCGCACGAGTTTTATTTTGCTACTGTTATTTAAATACATTTCTTAATCATTCTACCGGAGTTTCAAAGTTGACGCACGAAGATTTGAAACTAGTATTTGACCGGTTAATGGGCTAACAATACAGGGACGACAGTTAAACTGAACACATATAACATCTATCATATCATAAATGACGTTTCAAAGTGCTTCTGATACCCCATTCACACCAACTAAACATGTTTAATTAAACCAGGTTTTAAAAAATGAAAAAAAAAACAACAACAATAACGAAAAACTGAACGCAAGTTTTCATGAGGGATTCAAATTAACTTTAACATGTTCTCTAATTTGAGCTAAATTTCCAATCGATAATAGCCAGTACGCAGTTTTTTATGAAGAAAACAACTTTTAAACCTTGTTTAACTAAACGGCTTTTAAACATGTTCAAGCGCTGGTGTGAATGGGGCGTGAGTCAAAGACAGGGACCGCGCAGGAGAGCGGCCGGGGTGGGAGTGTGGGGGAGATAGTAATTTTAGAAAAGTACATTCCCAAATATAATAGTGGACGATTATAGCTGACGAACTTCAGTTCGCGGGAAAAGATCCAAATTTATAAACTGTTCTGCTGTTCCTTTAACCATTTTTAGAGTCAGGCCCCGCCCTCTCGAAAGTCCTGGTAACTTAACGGGCCCGCAAACCATATTTTGAACTCAAAATCTAAATAAAGGGTGTGTTCTGACCTCTAATGAAGTCCATTTTGTTTCTTTAGCTTATAATTTAACTGTATAATTTTTCAAAAATTTTGAAACTCCCCATGGAACGCACTAAACTGCTCTGCGGGCCCTGATAGAGCACTAAAACTTCTGGCTCTACTGCCATCCGAGGACTGACTGACCAAAACTGAATTAACTCCATGGACCGGTATTAATTATTCGGTATTCTAGATGTGGTCAAGCGCCATGGTGTCAACCAAGAAGTGGCGGGTTTTACAAGAAGAACGGGAAGTTACTTTTGAATTCCCCTGCCCCTTCCTCTGGTATGGTTCATACAGGTTAAGAGAGCCCATCCAATCACAATATTTGCATAAGGCCTTTTTCCCGTCACCTTTGAACGCAGTCACTCAACCTTTGTAGAGGGAATTGAGTTCCCAGTGCCGATTATATATGCAGTTTCCTCTGGACCCTTCTGAATTCATTTGATAATAAAATGAAGGGCGCCAAAGTTGCATAAATTCCACGCTTCAATCAACGCGTCAAGTCACACTCATTTCCCTTGGGTTTTTTTTTTTTTGGTTTCACAATAAACTCAACAAACCCTGTCGAAGGTGCGTTTGAATGAAACAATGAATTATCCTGATATAAAATCTTTGCCTTTTTTTGAGACTCCAAAAAACATTTCTCGGACTGAATTGGGGGTGGGGTTGGTTGTGTGTCACCGCTTCATAGGGGTTCGACTGTATTTAACCTGGGTTGAGGGCAGCGCCAGTTAGAAAAAGAATGGGTTTTCTTCGCATTTGTTCTGCGATGGCCTCCCCGTTCATAATTGCAACCTGAACGATTGTAAAGAAGGCTGAAAATTCCTGCTGCCCCTTAGAGATGGATGAACTTAGTACCCGCCTTTCTTGTTAAGGTATCGCAAAGGGCAAGTCAAAGAAATATTTGGGGTAGCCGCCTATTTAGAATCCTTTACCCTCCTATTTCTTCAATTAATAAAACCACTCTAGAAGACCAAGCAAATTTGTTCACAACATTTTTATTGCTTG
>OX419343.1:80000-87500 GCA_948470475.1 Galaxea fascicularis | reverse complement strand
AAAACGGAGAACTTAAAACTTACCATTTTGATGTAGAATGATTGACAAACGACGACTCAAACAGTAGCTAACTGAAACAGTCTCCTTCCGAAAGGTAACGGCTTTCAACAGAAGACAGTCAACGCCTAAACGTTCACATAGAATATTAACGTATAATAATGGGCGCGCTCTTTATGACAGGTTCTATTGGCTACCCCTGGCAACGGTATGTTGATGGACACGTTGACAACTACCGGGAACAAAGAGCTATGCAACTTTTGCGTTCCCCCTCATGTTAGTTCCAATTTCTACAAAATTAAAACTGTCATTCTAGTTTTAAAGTTATTAATCTTTGAAATTCGCTACATCGACCGTAAAAGATCCTAACAACGTCGAACTTTTAGATACCATTAATACGGGTTAATACACACGCCCGAATAAAACAATGGAGTTTCACAACAGCGGTTTGTTTACTGGTGACGCTGACACGTCCTGTGAACAACCAGTTGAAACCCGTTCAACCGGTTTATCTTGGCTGCTGGAGTTGACCTCACATCACAGTCAAACTAAGTGAAGCGTACCCCTCTAGATTACATTAATGAATTGATCGTTTGAATATTGAACCCGCCGGTCGTTTCAAGAATACAAGAATGAACTGATTATCTGATTATTGAACCTGCTAGCCGTTTCAAGAATGCAATGATGTATTGATTATTTGACTGTTGAACCCGATAGCCGAATTCGTTTTGAAAAGGCGCGGATCATTGTTCACCAGCCCCTTCCTGATCGAATGTCAACATCTGCATATCAAATTCTCAACCTTTGTGCAATTCCACGATCTACCGCCGTTTTTTTCCTTCTAGCTAACCTGCGATCATGCATACACTTCCTCCACATATCGCCCTTCCCCCGTTCACCGAAAAACCGAACGCTTCGTCACATGTTACTCTGCGTTTGCGTAGCAGGGCTTTCCGTTTCCTTTGAGCCATTTAATGTTTAGGCTTTGGCACCTAAAGCTAACATTATTTTGAACATAATAGCATGGCAAAGGCATCGAGCATAATGCCAGCATTTTAGCACGATTTTTGTATCATTAAAAATGAAAAACTTGTCTGAAGTGATGAAATTCGCCTTACAACCCAAACTAGAGAGAGCCTGGGTCTAGTATGGTGGCCCATTAGGGCCATAGAGTTTTGATATCTTTCCTGTTTTTTTTCCTTTTAATTTCCGTTTCTTCTTCTTTTTTTTATCTATTTAGTTTTTAAAATTTTCTTGCAAAATAAAAATAAAAACAAAATATAATGAAAATAAAAAAAATTGCACGTGGCCCATGAGGGCCATTGCCTGATTTCATACCGTGAAGGACTAGGTACGAGTCTGTAAATTATGGGATTAGCAATTGAATTGATTGAATTAAATCTTTGAGTTCTACCGTATTCTTTGTGTTTTTCTCCCGCTTACATGAACCCCACTACACTACAAACTGGGAGGGTTTGAGTGTATGAATTTTACCTCCCAGTTTATAAAATCTGCAGAACTCAACAAAGTTACTGAACTACCAGTGTCAACTTCCATAGGAACCTCTTTGTCCTCAATAGTAACTGCAAGGTTTGCTGGAGTAGTTGTAGGACTATCAGATTTCACACTTCTCATGTAAACTGTAAAAAGATTGTCAGTATCCTTTCATCCTCACGAGGAATTCCTTCTTAAGCTGGCGTGGCTGTCAGTTGGTGTGTTGTATTGCAACTCAGACACTTAGAGTCAGTGGAGATGCCACCATCAGAACTAGATAATGGACCCATTACACTGACACACCCACCACCAACAACAGAGAAGGAGGCAGGGAAAACCACCCTACAAAAGGACATTCCAGTGTTTAAATCTCAGTCCGATGTCACTCAGCTCTGAAACCTCAGGACATGTCCACCCAAGATTCTAATAAACGCCAGAACGAAGATACCCCCTCCCCCCCCTCCCCGGAACGAAAATTATTTAACTGAGTAAACATTCTGTGCAACCTAGATTTTGAGAGTTTTTATGCTGACATTTGTTAAATTAAATCACCCTTCCTGTGCTTCAAGGGGGGTTAGGGTTAAGGGTTTATGTGTAATGGTATGCCTGTAACATTAGATCACGTGGACACAGAATAACCATGTTCTTTGACTAGAAGCGGCCATCTTCAACTTGTTTGTCTGTACTTAAAGCTCTTGAGACTTAAGACCCTCTCCCCTTCTACCTGCTGCGGGCCTGAACTAAGCATAAAATAACAATAAATGCAGGTGCATGATTAAGACAACCAGAAAATCTAAAATGTGCATTTATTAAAGGTCGGTTAGTACAAATAAAACAAAAAACTTCCGAAAATGCTTATTGTATGGCATACCCAGCTATTTTGATTAAGCATTGCAAACAAGAAAGTAGTTTGATTAACCACCGTAGGTGACAAAACTCCTGCCATAGCAAACAAAAAACCGTGTGACATCACTGATCAATGATTTTAGATTGTAAAGAATTTAGAACTGTGTGTAAATTCTTTTCTCGGTTCTTTGTTATGGAGTGAGTGCAGAATAATTAAGGATTTTCGTGTATGGCCTTTGATTGAATTTCCTGTTTGCGGAGGTATCACTACTTCCACCTAAGTAGGGATGAGGTTACGGATTTTATAAGCTTCATCCAAGTTCGAGCAAGCTACATAAGAACACTGACTGACGGAGAGATACCACTGGGAGACATCAGTATATTTTTTTTTATTGGAACAATGTGGACTGCAGTCACTATCATTTTTTGCGGTATTATGGTGTTCGAATGCATATTTATTTCAATCGGAAATATTTTTACGATTTATGTTTTCTGGAGTCACAGGAAACGTCTCAAGAGAGCTTCAATTCTGCTTATTAACCTGGCGGTAGCGGATCTTTTTGTGGGGTTGACAGAACCAGTCGGTATAGCGACGGAAACTATTCCACGGCATTTTGAAAGAGACAAACTGACAAAAGAAACGACTCATGACAACATGTCCACAATTATTCCATCAATGTTTTCTTACATATCCTTATTTTGTCTTGTTCACATCTCCTTGGAACGAGCCTATGCTGTCATTTGGCCTCTCCGCCATCGTGTCACGAGCATCAACAGTTACATCTGTGCCATTGTTTTTGCTTGGGCGGCTGGTATATCTGTAGCGGCGTTACTTGCACTTAACGCATTTGAAATGTTCTTAATCAGTTATAATGCTGCGATGGTGCCAGTCTGTGTGATCATCTTCTCGTCTCTTGTGATAATCTCTGTTAGTTACTTGAGCATACGAAGAAGGCTTCATTTAAGAAGAGTTCCCGCAATCCAACGAAACGCACCAAATGAAGAGGAACAGAACATCAAGTTGTCTAAAACTTTATTCATCGTAATAGCGGCATCATTAGTTTGTTGGCTTCCTGGAAGTGTATCGTACTTTATTTACGTTTTCTGTGATTGTGCATTCCCAGTTCCCTTACTTTACAGTGGAACTATATTTAATATAGGCAGTTCCATTGTCAATCCAGTGATTTATAACTTCAGGATGCCTATCTTTAAAGAAACACTCAAACGACTGAAACCAATAAGGATGTTCAGGAAAAATAATGTTAACTAGCTTCCTGGAATTGAGAACGCTTCTCTTTCTGTGTTCGTATACTTTACAAAGTTCATCTGTTACTAACACTAATTTCGAAGTTCGTCATTGTCCGTACTTGAAACGGCATTCGTGAAAGATGAATAGTTGAGTATGATATGCATATAATGTTTAAAAGCATATTTCGAATTAAACAGGGTTTCTTGTTTAGGCCGCTCAGTCTACGCGGTAACACTTGAGCCCGGTTTAGACGACAAGCGTTTTGGCACGGTACCCATTTGAATTTGGCACGATTGTCTAAAATTTAAGGCCCGGCACCCTCGGTATTTGTCGTGTGAATGGAAGTGTTCTAGGCACGAGAGCTCAAAAAAGCAGGCGGGCCGAGACTACCTATCCACATGGTCTACATTTCATTTCGTTTGCACCTTTTAGTGATAAATAGAGTGACTTCGATTAATTAACTCGGAAGAACTGAAAAGTCAGCACGAAAGTTGTAATTATAAGAGTACTGCTACCTTCAAAGTACGACATTGGGACGCCTTCTGATCGCTTCATTTATTTTCATGGTTGGCGGGGTTGTTGCGATCGAACCCAGCGGACTGATATATCCGTACATAAACTGAAAAAAAAAAACAATAACAATGTTGCCTCCTCTTTTGAAGGTTAATACCGATCCTGAGTCCAAGCCGGCAGTTTGCATTACAAATAGCTATCCGATTCTCAGTTTTCAGATTCTACGATTAATTGCTAGCTAACTACTAGTCTCGGACACAAAAACCCAAAATGTAGTCTTCTGTGGCATTCATCTGGTTTGCGTCCTTTTTTTCCCCGAGGTTTTTTTCCGTTTGCATTAAAAACACATTCACCTTTTTGGACAAAGCGAATTCTTTAGAAATCAAGTTTGATTAACCTCGAAGTGGCTGAGCTTTCCGTTGGTCTTCTAGTAACTATAATACTTGGAACCGGATTAACCCGTTTCTTTTTTGTTCATTCAAACTGAGTGAGCAAATTAGTTTTCACTACAGATTTATTTTGGAATCTTTGCAAATCACACGAAGATTTTCTGAGGCAGAATCGAGGATTTTAAAGGAACCTGCAGAACAAGATTTGTGGCAAGGTTCCGAGCTCTGCAGATGTTTGAAGAGGTGAGGGGAACGAAGAGAAGTATTCACGTACGCGTGTCAAACTGAGTTTCGCCGAAGCAGCAAGCGTCACGAGCAAAGTAATCTTGCTCTACAAATACAGTGCTTCCTGTGAATGATGTATATGCCGAAAATAAATCATTTATGAACAGCGGAAATGAAATGAAATGAAGAATGATCCTAGCAGTTCTGAACGCAATTTATACATTTGCGTAAAGAAGCCTGAAAGAAAATTCGGGACTTCAACGGGGCTTGAACCCGTAACCTCGCGATACCGGTATGATGCTCTAACCAACCGTGAGCTATGAAGCCACTGACGTTGGGAGAGATCAATTGTGGGTTCATACAGCTACTTCGAAAAAGGTTGTCGAAAAATGTGCACGCGACAATCCCGAAAGGTATGGGATATTATCAATACACTGATCCTGACACTGTAGCTGTCGAACCTACTTTTGTTGCTTTCCTTTAGCACTCGCAAATATGCGTCCATGGCCTCGCTTGTGCCATTCTTTCAATATTTCTTTAAAGAACAGCAAACTCAAAACCACCCACAACTATAACTTTCGGAATTGTCGTGTGCACTTTTTCCGACAACCTTTCTCGAAATGGTTGTATGTTTCCATGAAAGAGATGAGTGTGAATGAAGTGTATGAAATAAATCATGTATTAACTCACAGTTGCTTCCTGGGAACCAACTTCTGAAAGAAGAGGCTTCCCTTTAAGATAATCATAATCAAACTTTGCCGGTCACAACAAGCCACGGAATTCTGAGAGACAGATGTTAAAGAGTCGATGAGGTTTAATTACGTTTTTGTTTATTACTGTTTGTTGTATAGCACAATAGCCTTTTATTCCAGCAACTTTTTTCGAAAGTGATTAAGGTTACTGGCGTATACCTTCAGATCGGCAATTTTCTTCAAATTTGGATTTTTAGGTTCAAGTAATGATCGAAATGTGATCTCTAATGTGAGAAAAAAAATTACTGAAGTAAAAACTACCCTTAACTTTTTACTGACATTCTTTACGCTGTTTTCTCGAATCAATTTTTTCACTTGAAGGGGACACTTTAAAGAGCTAAAACTCAAAGGGAAATTGTTGGTTTGCCCAGTGACAGTGGCTAGTTTAACATATAAACAACAAAACGTGTCTGCGAATTACTGATTTCGAAATCTTTTTTTCTCCGAGAGCGATTTTTGAACGATCACTTCACATTTTTTAAATACCATTTTGAAAATGTTCTGTAACTTTTCACTGTAATTGAGTACGGCGAGACGCAGACAGGGTTTTTTAGCGCTTTGGGTCCGGAAACAGGCTGAAGAACAAATTAAATTAGCGAAAGACAAAATTCGCCTTGACTTGTAACTTTGAAAAGGTGATTTAGACGCTCACAATAAGAGATCGTGAAAATGAATTCGACAATTCATTTTGTTTCAAAATTCATGGTATAGTTTGATAGTCAGTTCTATAAGCTTTAATTTGATATAGGGGTTTAGGTATCTACAGTTAAAACCGGACGCGAGACATGTACACCTCCGAAGGTACACAGAAGAAGATTAAGCCGGTCTACAACCATTCAAAATTTTACTTCTCAGGGTGCAAAAAGAGATTTCTAATAATCAATTATTATCACATTAAAAACTACAGTCAATATTATTGTTTTCAAAGAGTAGTACTGGCAAATTACAACATCTAGTCATTCTTGGGAAATCCCTCAGTTTTAATCATAACTTTGCTTTGACTGTTTTTCTTTGCCGTTTCATTGCGCGCCCATAAACGCGATGGGCTCTAAGCCTTGTTACATGAAGAACAGTAAGTTGTCGATGTATGCCAATAATCGGAAGATCTACTTAACTGGAATAGTTAACTTCAATCTTCTCAGGGGCAATCAAATTACGAAATGGTTTACGTTTGAATAGAATTTACTACAAGTAAACAGCAAGAAATTCCAAGTTATCATTGTTGTACGGTAGAGGGAAGAACAAAGGCCTTCATTTGACATTCAATGTGGGAATGAAATTGTTACTTAGTCGGCGCTGGGTGTGACCCTTGACGAACTTCTCATTAAACTTCAGTCAGATATGGAGAATAAAATGGCTTCATGAACGGTGTTGATACTATAAATTGACCACCCTACGGGGATTCAGCTGACGTTTCGAGGGTTAGCCATTCGTCAGAGCGAATCGAGGAATTACGGGTTGTGTGTGGTTTATCATGGAGAAAATGGAGCTTCGCTGTTGGTTGTAGCGTGACAAATTGTGAAAAACAGAAATACATTAATAATTAAATGAATGTAATATATTCCTGTTTTTCTTGTTACCAGCTTTTATTCAGAATCCAATCTGAAACAAGTGTAAACCGACAAAAATGTACAAATACCTTTTCCAGCGTTCAGACATTAGAGTTTGTTGCGAAGAATATCAAGGTGAGAAGAATAGAGAAAAGGGACTCTAGTCTCCATGACTCCACGCACATACTGCCGCAATGCTTCGCACCGCTGTCTACCATATGAATGCCTAAACCAAGCTAATTTCATCTTTTTAGTGTCATTTTTATTAGCAATGAATCAATAAATAATTAACGATGAAAAGCAAAAAAACTTGTCATACTCGAATTTTACAGGCTAATGAAACGGCATAAGTATATTTTAATATACTTTCGACAAAAACAAACACCTCAATAATAAATGGAAAAGGCTTATGCCGGACAAGTGCCATAAACCCCAACCTATCACAACAAATATATCAGCAAATGGATACTGACTACATGGTCGGA
>OX419343.1:55000-72500 GCA_948470475.1 Galaxea fascicularis | reverse complement strand
ATTATTGCTGCTTTCGTTTCCTGTTTACTTGGTTTCAATATTCACCACACGGCTCTGCTAGGGTGGGATGGTGTATGATTGTGGACACCACACTTGAAGCGGAATTTTCGATTTCCGACGAAAGGTGAACAAAATCGTGATCACAACTTACGTGGGGTCATTTGGATTGTAAAATGGTGGTTGTAAAATGGCAGCCAGAAAAACTGAAATTAAAAATAGTTAAGCACAGTAAACGTGTTTAAACATTAAACGGAAGTAAAACCAAAATGAAAATATATACAAAAATCTCAATACCAACTCCCACGGAATCAGCAGAATTAAACAAACGAAGTGTCTAAATGACCGGTAGCCGGTGAAATTCCGGATCCGGCTTCGAATCACTATTACAAAAGGGTTTGAAACAAATAAAGAAAACTGTGAATGAATCACCGAAAAAAAAGCCAAAAAATATAACTACTTCTTCAAAAAATCCAGAACAATAGGTTAAAGACTGTAGAACTTATAAAAAATTCGCTTTGATCAAGCTGTGAAGTTTTGAGAGCTTTTGTTATAACCGGAACGTATATCTAACATCTATCTGTGAATCGGCCACAAGGGAGTTTGAGCAGTCACTTACCGATCCGGTTTTGTCTTGGTGAATAGTACCCGTTGACTTGGGACGGGCCCAAAAACCACCTAAGAAAGCAGTCTAGCGTCAGATGCCTAACCACTACAAAACGGATCGTTACAAAACAAGACAACAGAGGGCGCATGGCACGTTAAATTTGAAAATGGGGCTAGTTTCATGACTTCATTATAAAGAACGTTTCGGCTTTTTTTAAGAAAGAAAACAGCTTCTGCCACCCTATACACGGTACTGCAACTTCCACAAACGAACCTTTTACAGTCTCTTCTGATAACTGCTACAGTACATATGGTACCTTGATTTGTTTATTGTTTTCTCAGCACTACTCAAGCAAAAGCAAAAACCTCAAGCGCACAACCTCGAGTGCGTTTTATTCTCGCTGGATTAATGATCCAGGCGAGTTTAAAGGAAAAAAAACACAAGTCGTTCGCAATTACCACGTAATTTTGTTCATATAAATCACCTTACAGAATATCTCTTTAGGCTCCAGCTATATGAAGCCTTTCCAAAATCCGACATTTCTCAAAGGAACAAAGGGGAGTGGAGGCGAACAAAAGCCAGTGGGGAGTGGAAGGAAAAGAGAAAGCTATTGCAACCCTACTGTTCTTCGTCGACGGGTTTGTCCAGTGATCCGTGTGACTCATCAGCAACAAATGTTAATACACTTTTAAAATTCTCAAATAGTGTATCACCTACTTTGAGCTGCGAAACGAAAAGAAAAGAAAAGAAAAGAATGCAATAGTCAGGTGCAAATAACTGTCTGTAATCGGACAATGTTCGACTAAAATCGGCCCATGTCCGACGAAATCTTAACTTTGGTCTGACATTATGTCAGGACAAATTTTTTTGCGAAATAATAAGGAAATAATGATAGAAGTCCGACCACATTCCTGTTTTGTCCGACCAAAATAGAGACTTGGTCGGACATGTGTCCTTTCAAGAGAGGAAAATCATTTGCAGCCCTGAATATATCTCGACGTAACTAATGAAAATTTTACAAGATATCGTCGGCCGTGAAAGATACCAAATTATTGCGACTTGACTGACGGGAGAACACTCGTTCGTGGAGACCTTAATTAAAAGAAGTCGATCGAGCATATATATTGCTCAAGGTTCTCGGATACTGGTAACTAGGGTTGAGCCCATTGTTCTTTTAGCACCTGTATTGTTCGGCACGCGTCAACTTGTCTGTAAACTACCAAAAGTTATGATACTCTTCCTCGGTCAGGAATTGACTCCTACCTTATCTGTTAAAGATCTAGGTATTATTTTGGACTCGAACCTGACCTTCACTGAGCACATTTCAACCCTAGCATCTTCTCTTCTCTACAGCTTGTGCCAGATAAGTGGGGTTAAACACTTGTTTACCAAAGATGTTCTAAATATAATCCTTAATTCTCTTATACTTAGTAAATTATTTTACTGTTCAACCTTATGGTTCGGTACTTTCAAACAAAATATCAAGAAGTTACAACTGATGACAAAACTTTGCCGCGCGCATATCGATACGATCATATTTCCCCAATACTGCATGATCTGGGCCGGCTCGCTGTAAACGACTTGTTGCACTTGCGGGACACTACCATGACTTATAAATGCTTGAATGGTCTTACACCTAGTTATCTAAGTTCAAAAATTACAGAGCGTTCAAAAACGTGCGAGTACAACACTAGAAATCGTGATCAACTTAGCCTTCCCAAATGTCGCACAGCAACTGCTCAGTGGTCGTTTTTCTACAGGGCAGTAGCATCATGGAGTAGTCTTTCTTGTCTGACAAGAAACTCTACATCTATTCAATGTTTTAAGAGGAAAGCTACTCTTGAAATCAGTTGCGCTTAGTTTAGATAGCCACAACATTCGGTTTTGTACCATTATATTGTAAAATTGTAAACAGTATTACATTTTAGTTTCCTATATTTTTTATATTTTTTCCTATTTTTTCTTGTACATGTAAATTAATTCTGAAAAACCCTATTGCGAGAATTAATAAAAATGTATTGCATTGAACAATTAGAACAATTTTCCCAATAGCATTGCTCGAGCATAATTAGAAGAGTATCATAATTGACGAAAAGGCAATAAAATGCATCAATGGGGTAAAGCTACTTGCAAACGGTCGCAACAACTCCTATCATTGTTGGGAGTTGTTGGTCCGGCAGATGTTGGATGTTGTTGGCAGTGGTGTGCAAAGGGATGCAACAACTTAAAAGAATGTGAAGACACACAATGTATAATGAGAAGGATACGACCCATGAGACGGTGTAAACCATATGTAATGCGCGTGCGTGGCCCCAACAATGTTGGATGAGTTTGCAAACGGATGCAACATTGTTGTGCTACGCTTCAGTGATCACGGAACAAAAGAAATGTTGCGAGTTGTTGGCTCAAAAGTTTGACCTGTTTCACACTTTGCGCAACAACTCCCAACAAGATGTCAGTAGTCCCGCACCACTTCCAGCCCTCTATTTTTATTGGCCTGTATGTCCCGCACCTACCATTGTTATCAGGGCTAGGGGCATTGTTTTTATTGTATCATCTATTGTTTCGTTCTCCAATCACAGACCTTGACTGGAAAGGTGCAGGCTGCCAAGATGTAGCAAGGTGTGCAAACGGACGCAACATGTAACATCCAAAAATGTTGGGAGTTGTTGCACGGCAATGTTGCGTCCGTTTGCACGGACTGTAAAGCAAGGTCGAAGTTCAAGACAAGAGAAAGTAAGGGCAAATGTATATGGTTACTTACTAGTAGTTCGTCACAACAGAAGGCATAACCACCGAGGGTTTCCTTTCTAGGAAATAAGAACCTTCCTATCCTTTGGAACTTTTCACAAGGACCAAAAGAAACTCCTTCGTTTGACCAAAAGATTGGAACATTCAGCAATGAATTAAATCGCCCGTCGTCTCCAGCGTTTTTGCATAGTAAATTAGGTTCCGTCCACACTAATGCGTTTTGGAAAAGCATACTTTTTTATCCGTTTTCGCGTTTCGGAGGCTTTCGAAAACACCATTCGCGTATTTAATTTCGGCATTACTCGGTCAACCCTGCCTGACTCAGTTCTATTCATGCATTGGTCTTCTCGTTCACACTTAAACAAAAAAGACACCAGGCTGAGGTATTTAATTCGAGAGATATGTGGGAATAAGAGGAACTTACGTTTTGGATTTTAGCAGCTAATTCTTTTGGGTTCTTGATGTAACTTGGGTAACCAATATCTTCTTTGATGGCAAGTGCCTGCAAACAAAAAGTAAAGGAATCTAATTTTAGTTGCTGAAATACAAACCAACCAAGAAAGGCAATCAATATTATCAAATTATATTAATATGTTAACATTTTTTAATCCACTTGACTAATTTGAAAATTCTATGTTACCTATGCCCTACCTACACCATCTAAACGTCCTTAATTGCAGCTTATAAGACTGCAAAATAAAGCAATCAGAATCATTGATGATGTTCCTTTACAAGGTCATATTACCCCACATAATGTTAACTTAGGCTAATTGAAACTTTGTGATATTGTTAAGATGTACAGATGTCTATTTCTATATGATCATCTTTATCATGATAAACCTTGTAATTTTTCCCTTGTCTCTGATAATTATTCTACACGTAGTGCATCTTCTCAACAACTATTCTTTCCTCACTTTAGGACAAATATAAGAACATTCTGCCCAACTATAATTGGTAAATATTACTGGAATGACCTTCCTCTTTTCATTCGAAAATACCTCATCCAAGACCCTTTTTAAAAAAGCAATTTTAAAATATTATTTTGGTCAGTATAAATTTCCTCGTTTGTTGCTATTATGTATCCTTGTGGTGTGTATGCGTTTTGTGCATTTTTTGCTAAGTAATGATCTATTTTGATATTAATAATTCAATGTTGTTCAGGGCACTGATTAGTTTCCACAATATCGTGCCCTTCTCCACTCTATTTTCATGCACTTTTTGTTTTCTTTCTTTCCTTTATTTACCTGGTTATTAGTTTATTGGAAACTCATTGTACTTTTGATTTGAGAAAATAATAAATATATAAACTATGTTTAACAAAACGACAGACAAAAGAAAGAAGTTGTACTTCAACTTTAAGCAAAAGCCATTCGCTACCAGAACGTCCAGAATAAGGACACTTTTTCACAGAATGGAGCATAAACTTCGAACTAGAACTGTTAAGTTGACCCTTTACACTCTCATTCAACCTCGAACGTTTTTAAAATGTGCTGAGGACGAGGTTGTCTGTCATTGGAGTTGTACGCTGCCCACACCTTCTGTTTTGCATTAGCTTTAGTTTCTTCAGACATCCATGGTAGTGAATCAAGATTCTTGATAAACTCATCTTTCATCAATCGAGTCATCTTTGTTACCTGAAAGGATTAACAGCTGGTGCTTTTATTCGTTGCAATAGAATAAACTAAAAGTGTAAAGCCACAGGGTACCCATGCGGCCAGAGCTCAAAGTAGCGATGGCGCCTAGTGAAAGTAGAAAAAAATTAAACATTTGTCGCTGGAGAAATGTTAACGTAATGGTTAACTTTTGTTTAACCCTTTAGCTCCTAACGTCGCATAAGTGTTCATAAGCGCCAAATGGTTAGTTTAACACCTATCACAACCCAAAAACGGGACGAGGACTCCATATTTCTGCTGCAATATACTGATCATTTAGCTACAAATTCCAATAGGCTACTTTTTTGATCAAAGAGCAAGACCAAAAAAGTGCTCTTCTTGTCGTCAATTGTTTAATGGAAAATCTTGTTCAAAAATCAAAACCCTTCTTCAGCAGCAAATCTTAAGGCCAGACCTTGGTATCTGGCCGCAAGGTTTGTTCTCACCTTTTCTGCTGGCCGTACTTCAGTCATTTCTTGAGAGCCAGTCTTGCCTATCTCAACTTGTCTCGTTAGTGCCCGAAAAGAATTCTGGGTAAATCCGCCATAACACGAGCATAGAGCTCTCCCCATTCCCAATTTCTAGAATTTTTCTCTCTGGGTGTCGGGCAACCCAGTCCTACCAGCAAACTATCACATCGATTGAAAATTTTACTAGTCCAAACTTGCCTAAATTGCCTGGGTACGTCCTGGAATCCCTCCACAGTACGGCCAGAGAGACACCTTCACTCGTGAACCACCATGTTTAATACAAAACATCGTTGGCGCCACAGTCAGCATGAAACCGCCTCTCGCCTCTATTTTCTTTCAGAGGCTTGCCTCCACCCTCATACCAGCTTAATGATGCTGGCCCAAGAGCTTCTGGTGAGGAAAATAGCTCGAAAAACACTTAAAAAGCGATAAACCTACCGGATTTGAGCTTATGAACTGGTTCAGTAAACATCAACCGCTGACGTGGGTCACGTGACAACGAACACCTAAGCCCGTGGTGTCTTAAACCGCAGAAATTGCATTGATAACTCGGAGAAGCCTAGCACTGCAGACTATTTATCGTCAAATTACCACTAAAACAAGTAAGGATGCCTGGGATTTAAAGGGTTAAAAATTACCCTCCAAACAAAAGTAACCTGTCAAATACGTTGCACAGTTTTTCTCCTTCCCGGTTCGGTACAACGGAGAGAAAAATCGGGAAAAAGGAGGAAAAATACAGGCGAATCAGAAAATTAAAAAGAGCGAATTTCAATGAATCTAGTCGCCTCGGGGCAACTTAAACTGTCCCCACCCCTATGTATATAGTTTTCTCGTCGTTCTCACCGTTGCTTTGCTTCGTTCGTCGAAAGCGGCGTCCACAAACAGCAATCCCAGAGGCAATCCGAACACTGGCTGCATTCTGTCAATGCACTCCTGCCAGCGATACTGGGTCCTGTTTCCTGTAATTACAACGCTATACTCATTGTAGGCATCTCGGTAAACCTGTGGCATTACTTTGATGAAATTATGGATGACAGTCCAAATAATGTAATTGACAACACTCACTGGATCTCTAAAGAAATGAGAATAAAAATCTAATCAGTAAAAGAGAAGTATTCTAAGAAACAAAGCAACAAGAACAGGTGGAGAAAGTCTATAAATTAAGACAGACAAACCAACTGCTCCGTAAAATCAGAGGTAAAATATAAATAAATCGGGTTTAGCCTAGTGGCTCTTCTTATCCGCTGTATCCAGATTAAATTGGAATTTGGAAGTGTCGGTTTTCGCGCGAGGAGTGAGGAAATCCGGAGTATCCCGGAGAAAAACCCCTCGAAGAAAGGACGAGAACCAGCGACAAACTCAACCAACACAGAACAGTTTCCAACTGAGTGTCGTACAACTTAAACGAAAGCAACTACTCCAGCCAATCACAACAGACCAAAAATGTGCAATGAGCCAATCAGAATGCAAACCAATTACTTGAAGATCGCGTCAACTCGCTATTGGTCTTGGTTTAACTTCTCATTGGTTGGTTGGCGTGATGTAAGCTATTCCCGAACTCATCTGTTTTGCAACAGCTATAGCAATTAGTCTTAGCTGCTTACCATCGTATGACGGAACTGGCAAATTTCCAGGGCTAAAACGGCTGATGTTTAGTTGACTTCAGAATGTTACACAATTCAAAAACCGTAGTTTGAAATGGATTTTTGTTCAATTTTTCCTTTAAGTTAAGGGAAAATAGAGGCGAGGGAAAAAGGATAAAAAAGAAACCACACGCACAAAATTACAAAATCCTAGTTCGACACTTAAAATCTGCCTTATTACCAAGGCAGCCATAAATGATTATGAGGAGACAACTTAGGATCATTTTTGCAAGCCTTGTCTCCTTTCACTACTCACGTTTTCGTCACATTTTCCAAGAAATCAAAAAGGCGGGTGTAATACCGTGGAGGGTGAGCGATAACCTTTTCATCGGACGAGAATTTTCGGCCTACCCTGGCAAATATAGTATTTAAAAGGCCCACAAGCTTGCTGACCTGAAAGACATTAACGAGAAATAGGTACTTATCTAACACGACTGTCACAACCTCTTGTCGTGCGAGGTAGGAGTACAAGAGTCTTGTTAAACCCCGTTTTTACACTGATTTTCTTTCACATGCAGTATCATGATAATCGTTATCAGAGAAGGTCCCTTTAGAAATATAACGTTAAACAAACTACTGTTTCAACTTGTACATAGTTGTTCAACCAATTAAGCTGGAGGAAATCAAATCAAGTCAAATCAATTTATTTAAGCTCAATAACGTAAGGAGTGGTTGCCCAATCCCCCAAGCCAGGGGCTCATGTATTAAACGTCCGAGTATTCCGGATCGAATTGGAATTTAGAAGTGTTGGTTTTTGAGGAGAGGGAAAAACCGGAGTACCCGGAGAAAAACCTCTCAGAGCAAGGAAGAGGTCAACAACGAAGAAACGATTAAATAACATGAAAAATTCGCTGTTTTGAGTTCACATTCTACACAGTGTTGGATTAACGTTTTCATGCCACTGTTTGCGCCTGCTTCCAACCAGGCTTCCGTGTTTACGTTTTTAGCACAGTGTAAATGATGGTGCACATTCTGCGCCCAGTTTGTCAAATGGCTGCTTTCAAGAGCTGTGCGCAAGTGGAGCGACCGGCAAAAGGCGAGAAAAACCCTGGGCGTCAAAATTATTTGTCCCGCCTGAAACCCCCAAAAGGAGACTGCTGACGAGTCATCTACTCCTGACTAGAAAATCATACCTGGTTTGTGGGATTTGAATTAAAGGGGAAGTCAGAACAGCTTGTTGAAACTAAAAAGATCTTAGATGAACAAAGGATGGCAGGATGGCCGAGTGGTTTAGGGCGCTGGATTTCAATGCGGTGACCCGGGTTCAAATCCCGCTCTAGCCACTAGCTGGTGTTGTTCTGGGTAAGTGCCTGGTTCAACATCTCAGTCATCCTTGTAAATAGCCAACTGGTCTGCCTCCCGCCAGTTGGGATTCTTAACTCTGTTGTGTTTATTTGTATTATTTGTTTCATTGGCCCTGAAAAGCCCTTATAGGGGAGTTGTCAATTAAGTATTTATTTATTTATTTATTTATTTATTTATTACAAAGCCTCCTGTCTCTCTTAGATCTAATAGCTGAGCAATCACGTCCGGTAATCGATATATATAAGTGAAAAGGTTAATCGTTTACGTGACTAAAGTTAAATGAAACTGAATGATGCACATGAAAGAAATCATATGTGAACTGCGGATATGAAATCAAATGAAGAATAATCGTCGCAGTTGTGATCGCAATTTTTACAATTGCGTAAAGAAACCTGAAAAAATTCAGGACTTCAACGGGGCAGATTTATCTGCTTCACTGCCTTGCTTACTTACTTTTATTTTAGACCGATAACTGAGTTCCTTTAATGATGTCCGCAAGTCAAAAACAATCATACCAACAGGCAGTTCTTTCTTCAGAGTTTCTAAGATGGATGTTGCTTCAACGTCTTTGTCAAGCTACGTAAAGGAACGAAAAAATGAGTTAGGCTGTGTTCACACTTGGTGCCCGAGTACGGTGCCCGAGTACGATTCTTGATTGGCACTAATGTGAACGCACCTTTTTTTCACGTACCTACGCCAGAATTCGGGCACGGGCACCGTGCCCGAGTACATCTCGACCTTGTACTCGGGCACTGAACTGGGCACTGATTCCTTGTGTGCACACGTTTTTCGTTAGTTCCCTGACACTTTACCCACAAACCACTGCTTTGCGTACCCACAATTCCTTGCTATGATCATGGGTGGTCTAGATTTCAAAATGGCGTCCGACGGAGTGAATGTGAACATATCAACATACCTGGCACCCAGTGTCTGAACACCGCACCATTTTGTGCCGGTGCCTGGGCACTAGTGCTCGGGCACCAAGTGTGAACGCAGCCTTAGTTAACGCACATGGAGTGTGGTATTCAATCACATCCAATTAATTATACGTTTTACCCAATCACAACAGTTTACTTTGTGATACAACTGATTTGTCATTTCATTTCATCCTTATTTCTTGGCCCATTATAAGCCACTATACTTACTGTTGCTAACATGGTTTCCAGTTCAAAGACTTTCATCATTTGCTCGTCAGAATCAGGACCTCCACCAAGAAGCTTGGCGACTTTCTTCATGTAAGTCTTATAAGCTTCACGAACCTACAACAAAACAGCATCATCCTCATATTCAACTCATTTACATCGCGACGGACTGCCCAAATATTCAAAATACGTGCATTGACCAAGTCGTGCCATTTTCTTTGAGCTTTTATTTTCGGAACCCTCATAAACCAAAGCGTCCGATTCAGCGACTAAATTTATATTTTTCAATTCAAAATTTGCGAGGATGGACATGTAAAAAGCTTAACAGTAAACTCTTACCATCACAAATGTTCTCTGCTTCAGTGTATTTGTAGCCATTGCGGCAAGCGATTGAAACGGAGATGGAAATGAGAATTGGCCAAGCACACGAAAAGAGTGCTTGGGGCGTAAATAGATGTTGAGATGCACTGCATACTATCCCTTTCTTCCACTTTCTACCACTTTCTACAAGAGCTTCTTCTTTAGCAGTTGAAAGTTGGAGGGATAGAACGGTACAACCTTTTACCAATAATTTGGGCTAGACTGCATTGCGCTTTACAAGCGTTTTGAACAGTTTGTTTTAAAGCAGGGCATATTGTGCTAATCTCAAAGAACTTGAGTTTAATTTTGTTTAGGAACTTGAACTGTTAGCTGAATGTAGGTCACTGACTGCTGAAGGAAGGACCAATTCAGGAATTGAAATTGCTGCAAAGTTTAGTGAGTAAGTGTTATTAGGAACTTACCATCCAGTAGTCTGAAGTATTCTTTATGTAGTATGCCTTGATCATTCCCAGTTGACCGGGTGCAAACTTAAACCAAATAAAATTAAATCATTACATGTAAAAGTGACTCCTCTCTAACCCTTGAAGAGTAGTTGCTGTGTAGGTGTGGGACTAACTACCAAATGTGCGGTGAATAGTGGAAGTAGAGACAATGTGCCAATCATTATCGAAGCAGACTTCTAAGTTTTCTGATTTGCAGCATCTAATCCTCGATGGTAGTGTACGATTCCAATCCCTAATTGTACGTGGGAAGTAACCGTGGTGATATGTGTCCAAGGTGGTGCAGAGCTGAATGAGACAGGTGCTGTCTTGCGCCCTCTTGCGCCCTTGTTGCTCAATTCGCTGGCGGATTCAGATATCTGGAAAGGTGTTTAAAATTTCTAGTCTGTTGCATTTGCGTCTTGCCTCTACGGAGGGCCATCTTAATTCTCATAGGAGACTGACCACCTCCCCCACTTATTGCACAAATTTGTTTTGTTACAGAATCAAGCAACAGGTCGTTGAACGAACTTAACCTTTTTGTACTAGTTGGCATGGTTGTCAATTTTTCTTCAGTGAACACCGATTTGTACTGATGGCTATAAATTTTGATTTATTCACACTATCCGTGATCTCTTTTTCTCCATCTTTCAGTACTGAAATGTCTATAGCATTTTCTGCCAAAGGCAGCTTTGGGTTAACTGTTTCCCTCCAGATTATTCATGTACAGGATATCACTGACGTAGTTTTCATGGGCTTCCAGCAATTTTGTTTTAATATGCTTTCTCATCTTATTAAAGCTGCTCCAACCGCCATCGCTTTTGCTTTTCTTGACTTTGGGTGGACGGAAATAAACTGGAATTCACTGTAAGTTTTATTATCTTGGTTAAGTATTATCCTCCGGTAGAGCCGTGTAGTGTAGTCCTGGCCCCGGTTGTTCAAAGGCTGGATAGCGCTATCCACCCGATAAATATCTATCCAGTGGATACAGCAATTAGCTTCCCATTACTTATCCGCTGGATAGCGATTTATCCGGTGGATAGCGCTATCCAACGTTTGAACAACCGCGGCCTGGTGACACTCACTAAGTTGGGTTTCAAAACTCTGAGCTCAAGTCATCACCAAACATACTCAATTTTCTCCGTTTGGAGAGAAAGAGGCTCGAGGAAAGCTGTGAGCCTCGACTGGCGAAGAGACGATAATATCTAAGGATAAATACCCGAGCATATTATTTAAAAAACCAAATGGAGGCTATTGTCTTTATTAACCTTCAAACATTTTTCGCAACATGCATTTGGGGAATATCACTGGATGCGTTGAGACCAATCTCGTGCGAGCTAAAAGATTTGATGGATTATAATAAAGATTAGTCAGAAAGTACGATCATGAACTGACCTGCAGAATATGCTTGTTGGAGTCATGGGGATCGATGAACACATTGACATCAATGAATGGTTTCAGGAAGATTTCACTTGTCACCTTGCCGATTCTGTCTGTGATACTCATGGCTGATAAAGGCTTCATGTTACCAGTCACATTCCATCCTCCCATATCATTGATCAGCTTCTTCAGTGGGCTGTCTCCTTGTACCTGGACAGCTGCTGCGTCAATGCAAATATTGTAAAACTTTACTGTCTTCATAACAGCTTCATTCTGAGGGCAAATAGGAAAGAAACTAGTCATGAATAAAATAATGTTTTCTATTTAGTCATGTAGTTACTTGAGTAAGGTAGCGATATTTCGACTCGTCTACGCGATGAGGTCGACTGGTTGAGCTTCATTACAAGATCATGTCCTTTGACGAGGAGTGACTGTTTAAAACCGACCCATGTTTGCGTTCATTAAGTCGGCTTACGTTCAAATTTCTGCCACACTGAAGGATAATAGAGGGGAGATCTGTTTACGTTCAGTGCATCCTTGGATTTACTTGTTCTATTATGGGTGATATATCTGTCCTCACATTTGAGTAATTTTTCTTGGCGTTTGCCAGCGCATACTTCAGTACATTATAACTCTTCTCTTTGACCAATGAGAAGCCAGTGACGGAAGTCTCCCCAGCCTCCAAAGCGTTCTCGTTTTCCCAGCCACCACAGGCATATTCGTAGAAATCAGTGCAAGGATCGGCGCTCTGGTTCACTTGCTTGAAGGTATCTGGGAAAGGTAGAGAAAATAGTTGTACTACTATATGCAAACCGTTTTGTATCTTATATTGTGCATTGCATCAGTTAACACTGAAAGGCAGCAATCTTGGCTAATGGTAATCCCACCTAAAATCTAAATCAGTCATACCGTCACCGATTAAAATACAATTGGTCCCTCCCCTGTTACTGAAGGGAAACTCGAGTGAATGGAAAATGCAACATTCATAGAATTCATTTATCCACTTTCATTTATTCAACCCTCCTGGGTTCAACTGGAATTCACATCAGTGTTGATTATCACATGTGGTCACATTCAAGTCTGTATTTTATCAGGTCTCCAGCTGCGTACATAACTACAGTGGGCTACACGATTTATTTGTATTTGGTGGTGTGTTCGGAATTCTTAGCCATGAACCCATCGTAGATCGCTTCACAAGGCGGCGTTTGTCATAAATCAAATTTAGGATAGAATGGGACAGAATAACTTTATTTAGCCACGCGGTGAGCTCATCAGTCACAACTATAAAAAGTATATAGTAAAAATATTAAAAAAACATGCAAAAACATGAAATGAAATCAAGTGAAGGATGACCCTCGCAGTTGTAGACGCAATTTATGCAATTGCGTAAACCTGCGTAAAGTAGCCTGAAATAAACATTCAGGACTTCAACGGGTTTGAACCCGTGACCTTGCGATACCGGTACGTTGCTCTAACCAACTGAGCTATGAAGCCACTGACGTTGAGAGCAGGTCAATTCATGTGGGTTCATATGTTCCCGTGAAAGAGATGCTCCCAACGTCAGTGGCTTCATAGCCTGCGTAGCAAGCGTTTCCGTGGGGTTTCCGCGCAAATTTCGATGTTTTGGGGCGAGAGCAAAAAAAGAAAGAGGGGGGAGGGGGAGAGGAGAAAAGGAAACGCTTGCAGACAAACCCCTGGAATTTGAAAACCGCCCACTTGTTCTGTCACGCTTGAGCGCGCTCACAGAGGTTTGAAACTGTCATCGGCTGTCATAAATTGACCAATAAAATGTTTCGCCTTCCGTAACGGAAGTGACCTTTCGTGGACACTTGCTGAACCAAAACAAACTTGACAAGGTCCTAGATAATTCGGAATCAACACGCGTACGGTGGAGGAATCTCAATGAGTCCGAGCGACCAATGCAGGCTTTGTAGTTACAATTTCAAAGTTAAATTTGGTAATTTAAGCCAAACAAGCTATATTTCAACAGAAAATCTATTCAATCCGTCGCAAAGGAAGGACTGGAAGGGACAAGTTTTAGCACAAATCTGCCAGAAAGTTGGACTTGAGGTGGTTAAAAGTGAGAAATATTCAAGTCGAGTTTGTAATCCTTGTGCTCGCAAGATTCGAAATCTTGAATCACTCTATACCTCAAGCCATTCCCGGCAACTGATGAAATCCACAAGGGAGGATCGAAACCATGCTCTTGTCTATCATTTAATGGCGTACCCAAACACAGCCAAAACCACTGGCATAAACAAAACGAGGAAAGTACTATAACCGCAGTTACAGAGCGGAGTGAAACGATGACAAAGACACAGCCGTAATTAGAGCGGATTTGAGCGCTCAACTTCACGTGTTGCATAGCTCTCTACGAAGCTACAACACTAAAGAAAGGATAAAGAGACGAATAGTCGCAAAAGAAACACAACGTCTTGCTACAAAACCAAATAACCGGGCCCGGTAATGTACAAACACTGCAAGATAAAGATGATCATATTACGCGGCTCAAAATTCCTATCCTTGATAACAAGATAGAAGCTGTTCTTTCACTGAACGCACTGAAACAAGCCAAACCAAAGCTAGACAAAATGCTTCAGATGGCATATAAAGGACCACAGTCGCTAAACAGAAACAACCAGGGTCAAAACAAACAGGCGATAAATGCAGAATTTAAACCTAGAAATGACCTTTGGTATCAAAATACATTACATGCGACATTTAAGCACATGGCTGTTTCAATCACCATCACCATCATGCTATCCTCTAAACCACCGTGTTGCCCCATTTAAAACAAGCAAGAAGCTAAATCGGTCAATATAACCGAGGTAGAAGCGGCAAACGCGAGAACAGGAGTCGTGTAGACCTTCCAACCCCATTTCACCTGATACAATACTTTTCAGTGGACAAATTACGAGGATAACACAGTCTTCTTTCATAAGTGCGAAAACTTGAAAAATCAGACTTTTCCCAAATCCTGTGGGGAGTACAGCGAGTAGATCTCCTCATGAGAAAAGCTGTCTCACGGAACACCTTTGTTCTTGTCGCAACTCGCGACTAAATCCCCGTTCGGAAAGAAAATTTAACGCTTTTTCCAAACGTCCTTGGAACTCGTCTTCCCTTTCATTCTGGCAAAATCAGAACTTTGATGGGCACATGTCAATGATAAGGACCTGGGACCAGAGCCGAGCCAATCACGAGCCCCGTTCGCTGGCGAACGGGGTTTTCAAATTCCAGGGGTTTGTCTGCAAGCGTTTCCTTTTCTCCTCTCCCCCTCCCCCCTCTTTCTTTTTTTGCTCCCGCCCCAATTTTCGCGCGGCCAAAACATCGAAATTTGCGCGGAAACCCCACGGAAACGCTTGCTACGCAGGCTAGTGGCTTCACAGCGCAATTAGTTAGAGCATCGCACCGGTATCGCGAGGTCACGGGTTCAAACCCCATTGAAGTCCTGAATTTTTTTCAGGCTTCTTTACGCAATTGTAAAAATTGCGATCACAAAAAAAATTGCGTCTACAACTGCGAGGATCATCCTTCACTTGAATGTTATCAGCGTTGGCATCATAGTTGGAGTAAGTAAGTATACGCGCAGCGCGAGTTTTGAGTTTTGAATTTCAATGTGTGCCATTGTTCTTGTCGTTCTCGTTTTTGTTTTGAAAAACAATATGGGAAACCTTTTACCTGTCTGCAACTATCAATGTGGAATTGTTGCGTGATTTGACACTTGGGATATTTAGTCACGACAATTATCGTAAATATTCATTCATGTAGAGTCTCAGTCATTTTTCAAGGGGTTTGAAGTTTCGAGGTCTGAGTTTTCGAGGTCTGAAGTTTCGAGGTCTGAGTTTTCGAGGTCTGAGGTCTGAAGTTTCGAGGTCTGAGATTTCGAGACACCGACATTGAACTGGCACTTATCATTGCATCTCAAAACAACAAAATTTCGTCCGTTAAAACAAAATGCCGCTTCCTCGCGGCGGAGGATTAACGTGAGGTTTAGGTAAGATTGAGTTTGTTAAGTTTGTACCTATCCTTAGTAAGGTCACGCGGCTTCCTTGTGAAAGGAATGGTTGACCATAGATAGTAACATAAAATCTTTGAAGTTCAGTCAGTTAGCCTAAAATAAACAAACCAAAATTGCGGAATTTGCGTCGCAAATTCCATTTAAGATCAGAAAATGATATTACCTTAGTCGTGATCACGACTGTTCAGTGATACCCGTGTAAAATACCGAGAAATTTATTTTTACAAGCATGGCCGCATGGCTAGTGAAAGGAACGTCATGAATGTATGTCTGTGTCATATCTGTGTCACTTTGGCTTGCCATTCTATACCCTTCATAAAATTTTAACCTGAAAAAGCAGCATTCAAAAGCGGCTGAGAGAAAGATCCCGCATGTAGCTATAAAGAGTTTGTGTTTCATATGGAAGAAGCTTAAATATCAGCTTACCTTTTGAAGTCTCAAAGCATGCTCTTGTTCCGCAATATTTCTGCTCTGCTGGAATAACGCACGGCTTCGGTTCTTTGGACTTTTCCAAGACGTACAGGGTGATGAACACGATTGAAATAAGAAGCAAAACAAACGCGATCACAGACAGGATAACCAGGCATTTAAAAGCGCGCTCCGATCGCCTTTTATTTTCACTGAAATAAATGTCTTGCTGGTTCGAAAATTGTTTCATTCTGATGAAAAGTCTTCAAGGTTCTTCCACAACGAAGTCCGCCGTCGAAGCGGGTGTTATATGAAGCCGAATGATATTATAATTTTCAATAATCGTTTTTGCACAAGTAATGAGTCATGTCACGCAACCTAATTCAATTTGCCGCCAAAGTTTATGAACGGCAGTGCGTGAGTAGCCTGCGGTGCAGCTGGACTTGTCAATCGAGACCTCGGTGCAAACCGAGATATAAGGGTTGTTTACCATTTACCCAAAAAATCCGGAAATTTCGGATGGAATGTAAATGGGAAGACTATTTTTTTCTTCCCGAACGGAAATTTCCACGGGTAAACGGGATTTCTTGAAAGGTAGTCCAAAATTTCCAACCGGAATTTCCGAACGGAAAATGTGTTTACCATTTGCGATTTTCACCAGTTCCAAGCCCTGCTCCAATTTAGATGCGTGTCACGTGTTATTTAATAGGGGTTGTGCAAATGGTACACGCCAATCCTGAACGGAATTTTTCATTGGGGAGTTTTGCTTACCATTTGTACAAACCGTCGACCAACCGGTTTTCTCATGTAAATGGTAAACAACCAAGGGAACTTAAGCAACGACAACGGCGACGGCAACGAGAACATCACAAATTTGCATATTTAGTGGTCAAAAACAATAGCTTTGCACGCCCTGCACGTGCGTTTTTCATTTTTGTCCATTTCTCTGCCGTCGTCAGCAAAACAACAACGTGAAATAGCCAATTTTGAGGTTTTAAGGAGAACGTCAGCACTTGACGATAAAGTTTCATTTTCTCCCTAAATTAAGCGCCGTTCCGACCAATGTCATTTTTGAGGAACTACCACGCCCTTGTTATATTAAAAAGGTTGAAATGTTTACGAAGTGATTACAATAACGCGAATTTATATTTTGAGATGAGGTTCTCGTTGCCGTCGCCGTTGTCGTTGCTTAAGTTCATAGTCTGTCTGCGGAACGGGGTGGTCACACTTCGCCATCCGTCAAAAGGAGGTCCAGTCGGAACTTCTTCCGATGACGGAATCCGAGGTTACCCGAGTCGCCTTCGTGTTGTTGGCTTAAAATTAGCTT
>OX419343.1:47500-50000 GCA_948470475.1 Galaxea fascicularis | reverse complement strand
GAAGCCTGAAAAATATTCAGGACTTCAACGGGGTTTGAACCCGTGACCTCGCGATTCCAGTGCGATGCTCTACCAACTGAGCTATGAAGCCACTGACGTTGGGAGCTGGTCAATTTTGGGTTCATATGTTCCCATGAAAGACCAAGAAATTAGCTGCTGCATGTGATTTTAACTGCTTTTTGTATATTTTTTATTCTGTGGGTCCGCAGTAATTGGCTCCAGCTGTTGCGGTGTCCCTGCCCAATTTAAGTTGTTACTGGTGTATTGTTGTCTTGTATTCTCAGCTAATAAAATAAAATAAATAAATAAATAAATAAAGATATGTAAGTGAATAATGCATATGAAAGAGACCATATGTGAACTGCGGATACGAAATCAAATGAAGAATGATCGTCGCAGTTGTGATCGCAATTTTTACAATTGCGTAAAGAAGCCTGAAAAATATTCTGGACTTCAACGGGGTTTGAACCCGTGACCTCGCGATTCCGGTGCGATGCTCTACCAACTGAGCTATGAAGCCACTGACGTTCGCAGCTGGTCAATGTTGGGTTCATATGTTCCCGTGAAAGATATGTAAGTGAATAATGCATATGAAAGAGACCATATGTGAACTGCGGATACGAACTCAAATGAAGAATGATCGTCGCAGTTGTGATCGCAACCTTTACAATTGCGTAAAGAAGCCTGCGATGCTCATTTGGTAGAGCATCGCACCGGAATCGCGAGGTCACGGGTTCAAACCCCGTTGAAGTCCTGAATTTTTTCAGGCTTCTTTACGTAATTGTAAAAATTGCGATCACAACTGCTACGATCATTCTTCATTTGATTTCATATCCGCAGTTCACATATGGTCTCTTTCATATGCATTATTCAATATATGTACTGCTTTGCGACAAGAATAATATGATTGAACAACAAGAAGCAATCTTTTCTTTGCCAGTCACCAAGTAATATATCCACCACAGAGAGGGATTCAATGTTGATATCTCTACTATTGCACCAGACTAAAAGTTCTTTCCACAGCGTTGCAGTGAAATGGCAAGTCACGAGAAGATGTCCGAGGGATTCCTCCATCACACCACAAAAGGAACAGGCTGACGAGTCTGTTTTACCTATTTTCTTTAGAAAAGTATTTGTCACTAGATACCTATTCAGAATCTTATATTGAAATTCTCGTGTTTTTGTGTCCAAAGCGACTTTTGAAGGGCAAACTATAAATTTCCTTCCAAGGCAAACAGACATCATTAAAGCTTTCATTATACTTCAATTGAGCTGTCGGTTGAACCACAAGTCCAGAAATTAATTCCCAATAGACCCTTGTAGAGGTCACCTCATTTATCAAGACCGGCATTCTGGTTACTGATCTAAGACGAGTTGAATGTGGTCCTGAAGGACAAAAGAAATTTTGTCTACGTAACCATTTGGTTTAAGAGATTGTCGCCACGGTGCAAGGATAGCGTCTATTAAGGACATCAGATGAAAGACGTCTTTTGGGGAAAAGTCCAACTGACGCAAATTGCCTTGAAAGATAAATTGATTATTTTCTGTGGCCAAATCACCTATTCTGAATAATCCTTTACTAACCAAGCTTTGATTGAACACAGATTTACCATTGATACAAATGAATTTGTTGTTCCAGATGACAGTGTTGGATATTTCTTCGTGTGATAGCTCCGGAACACTATTACATGTGGATGCGGAGCATTGCGCAAAACACTCAAACCGTTCTCTGCAAAACTTAGGAAGATTAATTGGAAGCTTTTTGACATGAAAATTACAGCGTAGAATGAACTTATTCCCAACCGGTTTCAGATAGTGTAATAAAATAGTTTTCCAATGACAAAGTTCATTTTCCACCAGTCTCTTGCAAAACATTATTCTTTGAGCGGTTTCAGATAGTGTAATAAAATAGTTTTCCAATGACAAGATTCATTTTCCACCAGTCTCTTGCAAAACATTATTCTTTGAGTCCCTATTATAGATTCCAGGTGCAGGGCTTTCAGCCCCCCCCCCCCCCCCCCCCATCTTTTGTATCACTAATAAAGGATACACGTTATACTTTGTCTTTACCCTTCCATATAAAATCAAAAACAATTCTATTGGCTTCAAATATAACTTCCTTATCTATACAAATTGAACCGGCACGATACATTAACATTGGCATCACGAAAATAAATAGCCTGTTGTAGTGTTGTATTCTTTCCTGTTTGCCAGCTTCTTGAGACGATCTGATGCGATTTCGGATATTTATCCTTTCTGTACTGTGTCTCCACTGCTACGAGGACCAAATTTCTTTGTGCCGTTCAAGAATATTTTTAGCAATGCGATGTTGCATGATCTCTTGCGTTAGCAGATGTCCAATCACAAAGCACGTAGGAAACCTAACCAATCAGAAATGGATAAAGAAATTTCTGCAAAGCAGAACAAGTGTTTGGGAGCCGTTGCGCAGACTGTGTACACCGGCAGTATATGTTCACTGTCTGCGACGCAGGCTATGCGC
>OX419343.1:17500-42500 GCA_948470475.1 Galaxea fascicularis | reverse complement strand
ATGCACATGGGACGATTCTGACAAGAGAGCCGCGTTAACGTGTTAATTGCATACTTTTTATTTATTTTTTTGTGTTGTTTCGCTGAGAAAACTAAGAACACTTTGTTAAATGCGATACTAATTGCACCCACTGAAAACATGGCGCCTTAGTCTTCTCACCGCCCTGTGAAATAAATAACACTCAACTACCAAAAAATTCCGGAAGCAATATGGATGATTCTGACAAGAGAGCTGTATTAAGGTGTTAATTGCATGGAGTTCTCAGGCTAATCCAAACATTTTTTCATCGTAGATTACGTTGTGAATTTTTGGTATAGTATAAAAAGAGGTGATACATACGGCAGAGCCAAAAGTTCTTGTGGTGTTTGCCACATACTGTGAAAGCTCATTTTGAAGCCCTTGGCGTGGTCTCTTCTTGTTGAACAACAAAGATCAGACTGAGACTCTGCAGGTTAGTTCTCACTCAGTTATTATTTGGATTAAGTATGAGTTTGTGTTTCCGAGTTATTGGTTGCAACATCAAATGCGCTTAATATTCAACATTCCGCTCTGTGACTGCAGTTCCAGCTAATTCAGATAAGTCTTATACGAGTTCTTACATCGGCTGATGTATTTAATAGGACAAGGGAATTAAATGCAAATAATACAGTCGCACACTGATCCATGAAGATTTTGTGGTAACAAGCGCACAGGTTTTGTTTCAAATTCACTCACTTAAGGGTGCGCCTTTTCCCAGTTCAGCTTGTAAATCAACTTCTGCCATTGCCAAATTTTAGAACATAAGAGCAAAAGAAAATTAAATTAATCTATCCAAATTGTGATTGTCATCAATGGCAATCAAATTTGGAGGAAAAAATGTAGTCAGGGTGGGGGGAAGGAGGGAGAGCGCTTAATTTGAGTATCACTTAGCTGGTTGATCTATCCATACTGTCATTGTTATCAATGACAATCAAACTTTGACAAAACTATTTCTGGGTTGTTATTCAAAAGCATAGAACACAACAACAACAACATCGAACAAAAATAACAACAAAACAGTAATAACAAGGAGGGGAAAATTTATGTGTTTAATTTGCGTCTATATCTGCGGAAGGCTTAGAAACATTTGGGTAATCGGTATGCATGCATATGTTTTCAACGGATGGGCCATTACGAAACCCGACGGTACCAAAATGTGGACCGTCGACTACCGCCAAATTGTATCAGCATGCCAAAAACGTTTGAGCTTTAAGTCCTTAACGATAGCAATCGATGCAAGTCGAGGAATCTCCTTACCGTATTTTGATGATTTTGTTTCTATTTGTTTCAAGGTTTTCGTTCTAGTGTTAATTATTCACTGTCAGTGGTGTTTAGATCTTATTAATAGGGGTGTTTTGTAATTAGGATTTGTAAGAATAGCCAATAAGTTTATTGTTCTTAAGTGTCGATTTAGTAAAGTGTTATCGTAGGAGTGTAAGGTATCGTGTTTAAACAATGTGTAGGTTAAGTGTTAATTGTAAAAAACAAAATTAGCATGAATGTATAAATGTTAGTCGAGCAAACGTAGTGTGCAGTAGCTTTTGGTGAAGGAAGTAAGCAAGGAAAAAGAGGAATTTAAAGGGCAGCCGGCAGGAGGAGAAGAGAAGAGAATTCACTGCCAAGAGTCATTGACAGGCGGCGGTCAAATAACCTGACAAAAACCATTTGTCATTGGTGGCCATAGAGCGGAGCTTGAGCTTGAGTAGTGTTAAAAGACTACGTGCTGAGTAGGAAACGTCGAAAAGATAAAGCAAAGCAGGACGTGGAGCTGGACGTGGTGCTTGGTTTGAACCGAAGAAAAGGAGGTTTGTGGAGTTGGTTCTGGTTTTCTGGTGTTAGTTTTCGGAACGTCAAAGATTTCAAAAAAGAACTGAACTGCAAATAATTAACTGTTAATTAGTTTCGTAGTTAGTTTTTTAAGTCTTAAAGTTACTCTCATTAAAGTTAGGAATTGAATCAGTTTAGAAATAAGTCAGTTTTAAATCAATTTAATTTGTTTAGTAGTCGTTGTCTTAGACCATAATTTGTAAACATAAGTTTAATATTTAGTATTTGTGTTGCTTACTATTAATACTTTCCCATTTAATAAACATTAGTTATTTTAATTCAATTCATGGTCTGTTGGCAGATTGTGGGAAGGTGTTTGTTTGTTTCGCTTTGTTTCTACCTCCTTTCGTTGTGCGTACCGGGAACATCGCCGGACTCACGTCACACGGTTGTCGTTCCTTTTCGGACGCTCTGCGTCTCCGATATTTCGATTATTATTCAGAACATACAAATCAAATCCCCATATTTATTTCGAGAAATTGAGTGGTCTATCGTGACTTGCTCTTTCGGCCGGTTTTACTTTAGACAAGGATTTTCGTCTCCTATAAGAGCGGCAAAACTAAATTCTTCCGACTGACCCCAGTCTACTTTTCGACTCTTAGTATTACTAATTTTAAATGTTAGAAGGTAAGAAATATTAAATGTTCTAAATGTTGCACCTTGGTTGCATTTGGGGCAATTCCTCTCGAAATAACCAACGTACAGAAGAAGTTAGTTGGCGGAAAACAACTTCCTCATTGCGTCGGAATCATTCCTGAAATGGCGAAAATTTCTTAACATTAACTTTGAAGAAATTAGATTTACAGTAAAGAGTTGAGGTTTCAGTCTCCACGTCAAAGAATACAATGTATGTAGCACACTTGCCACTGAAGTGAATTTACAAGTGTTTAAAACTGCTTGAAAATTAGAGGTGATTGCTGAATAAAGCTAGTTGATGTATACCTTGAATATACACGTGATACCATTAAATCTAACATTAGAACATTTCCATAATGGCGTAAAAACTTCACTTTACCTCACCAAAACCTACAGCATTTTTGAAAATGTCACAAAATTAATGGCATTCTTGAACACAAGCACACTCATATGTTAAACCGTATAATTTTTCCCTTTGCTATTCAATTGTCCCGCGCTTTAACGTAGATGTAAAAGTCACCTGTAATTAAAACGACTGTTTTCGCTTTTCAGGTTGAACAATCAGTATTAAAGGAGCCTCGGCCACGTCACTGACATATACATTGAAGAACAATTGGAAGCTGATTTTCAAATTCCCGGCCATTGATACTTATCGATCAAGAACAGCAAAAGAATGTTCTACCTAATAGAGATACGAATGAGTTGTTCTATTCACTGCAAGACGTTTGTCAGGATACAAAAACCCATTAAGATTCCTTAGCAAGCCATACTGATCGAATAAAAGAAACTGTCAGGGCAGGTGCATGTAAATTATACAAACATGTAAGCTCCCTTTCCAGTTTCCATCAAATGTGCCTTAACAGTTAAAAGGATCGGTTAGTAGACAAAGTCTACCGAGCCCGAAAACGCTTAAAAAAACACTAAACCAAATTCATATCAAGCAAAACTAATAAAACCAAAAAACAAAATTAAAAAGCGAACTCTCAACCATCAAAAGATGCCTCCAAATTTCCTTCCTTTTGAATAAGGTTTAACCATCTGCTAAACACTCAGTTCTCCGATTCTCATAACAAGAAGCCAAAACCACAATTCTCAGGATACAAAAAAAAAACTCCGAGTCTGGTGTGCAAGTGTTGAGGGGGTCTGGTGTGCAAGGGTTGAGGGGGTCTGGTGTGCAAGGGTTGAGGGGGTCTGGTGTGCAAGGGTTGAGGGGGTCTGGTGTGCAAGGGTTGAGGGGGTCTGGTGTGCAAGGGTTGAGGGGGTCTGGTGTGCAAGGGTTGAGGGGGTCTGGTGTGCAAGGGTTGAGGGGGTCTGGTGTGCAAGGGTTGAGGGGGTCTGGTGTGCAAGGGTTGAGGGGGTCTGGTGTGCAAGGGTTGAGGGGGTCTGGTGTGCAAGGGTTGAGGGGGTCTGGTGTGCAAGGGTTGAGGGGGTCTGGTGTGCAAGGGTTGAGGGGGTCTGGTGTGCAAGGGTTGAGGGGGTCTGGTGTGCAAGGGTTGAGGGGGTCTGGTGTGCAAGGGTTGAGGGGGTCTGGTGTGCAAGGGTTGAGGGGGTCTGGTGTGCAAGGGTTGAGGGGGTCTGGTGTGCAAGGGTTGAGGGGGTCTGGTGTGCAAGGGTTGAGGGGGTCTGGTGTGCAAGGGTTGAGGGGGTCTGGTGTGCAAGGGTTGAGGGGGTCTGGTGTGCAAGGGTTGAGGGGGTCTGGTGTGCAAGGGTTGAGGGGGTCTGGTGTGCAAGGGTTGAGGGGGTCTGGTGTGCAAGGGTTGAGGGGGTCTGGTGTGCAAGGGTTGAGGGGGTCTGGTGTGCAAGGGTTGAGGGGGTCTGGTGTGCAAGGGTTGAGGGGGTCTGGTGTGCAAGGGTTGAGGGGGTCTGGTGTGCAAGGGTTGAGGGGGTCTGGTGTGCAAGGGTTGAGGGGGTCTGGTGTGCAAGGGTTGAGGGGGTCTGGTGTGCAAGGGTTGAGGGGGTCTGGTGTGCAAGGGTTGAGGGGGTCTGGTGTGCAAGGGTTGAGGGGGTCTGGTGTGCAAGGGTTGAGGGGGTCTGGTGTGCAAGGGTTGAGGGGGTCTGGTGTGCAAGGGTTGAGGGGGTCTGGTGTGCAAGGGTTGAGGGGGTCTGGTGTGCAAGGGTTGAGGGGGTCTGGTGTGCAAGGGTTGAGGGGGTCTGGTGTGCAAGGGTTGAGGGGGTCTGGTGTGCAAGGGTTGAGGGGGTCTGGTGTGCAAGGGTTGAGGGGGTCTGGTGTGCAAGGGTTGAGGGGGTCTGGTGTGCAAGGGTTGAGGGGGTCTGGTGTGCAAGGGTTGAGGGGGTCTGGTGTGCAAGGGTTGAGGGGGTCTGGTGTGCAAGGGTTGAGGGGGTCTGGTGTGCAAGGGTTGAGGGGGTCTGGTGTGCAAGGGTTGAGGGGGTCTGGTGTGCAAGGGTTGAGGGGGTCTGGTGTGCAAGGGTTGAGGGGGTCTGGTGTGCAAGGGTTGAGGGGGTCTGGTGTGCAAGGGTTGAGGGGGTCTGGTGTGCAAGGGTTGAGGGGGTCTGGTGTGCAAGGGTTGAGGGGGTCTGGTGTGCAAGGGTTGAGGGGGTCTGGTGTGCAAGGGTTGAGGGGGTCTGGTGTGCAAGGGTTGAGGGGGTCTGGTGTGCAAGGGTTGAGGGGGTCTGGTGTGCAAGGGTTGAGGGGGTCTGGTGTGCAAGGGTTGAGGGGGTCTGGTGTGCCACCTCCAGTTCGGTGAATAACCTAGATATTTAGGTAGGTACGTGGTGTAACGGTGATATACTTGTTTAACGTGCCTTAATGAGCTACACCATTTATAATCTTACAAATTACCATGCATGGCCATACACTTGTGTACATAGGTATAGAGGGACATACATGGCCATACACTTGTGTACATAGGTATAGAGGGACATACATGGCCACACACTTGTGTACATAGGTATGGAGGGACATAGATGGCCACACACTTGTATACATAGGTATGGAGGGACATAGATGGCCACACACTTGTATACATAGGTATGGAGGGACATAGATGGCCACACACTTGTGTACATAGGTATAGAGGGACATAGATGGCCACACACTTGTGTACATAGGTATAGAGGGACATAGATGGCCACACACTTGTGTACATAGGTATAGAGGGACATAGATGGCCACACACTTGTGTACATAGGTATAGAGGGACATAGATGGCCACACACTTGTGTACATAGGTATAGAGGGACATAGATGGCCACACACTTGTGTACATAGGTATAGAGGGACATAGATGGCCACACACTTGTGTACATAGGTATAGAGGGACATAGATGGCCACACACTTGTGTACATAGGTATGGAGGGACATAGATGGCCACACACTTGTGTACATAGGTATGGAGGGACATAGATGGCCACACACTTGTGTACATAGGTATGGAGGGACATAGATGGCCACACACTTGTGTACATAGGTATGGAGGGACATAGATGGCCACACACTTGTGTACATAGGTATGGAGGGACATAGATGGCCACACACTTGTGTACATAGGTATAGAGGGACATAGATGGCCACACACTTGTGTACATAGGTATAGATTGACATAGATGGCCACACACTTGTGTACATAGGTATAGAGGGACATAGATGGCCACACACTTGTGTACATAGGTATAGAGGGACATAGATGGCCACACACTTGTGTACATAGGTATAGAGGGACATAGATGGCCACACACTTGTGTACATAGGTATAGAGGGACATAGATGGCCACACACTTGTGTACATAGGTATAGAGGGACATAGATGGCCACACACTTGTGTACATAGGTATAGAGGGACATAGATGGCCACACACTTGTGTACATAGGTATAGAGGGACATAGATGGCCACACACTTGTGTACATAGGTATAGAGGGACATAGATGGCCACACACTTGTGTACATAGGTATAGAGGGACATAGATGGCCACACACTTGTGTACATAGGTATAGAGGGACATAGATGGCCACACACTTGTGTACATAGGTATAGAGGGACATAGATGGCCACACACTTGTGTACATAGGTATAGAGGGACATAGATGGCCACACACTTGTGTACATAGGTATAGAGGGACATAGATGGCCACACACTTGTGTACATAGGTATAGAGGGACATAGATGGCCACACACTTGTGTACATAGGTATAGAGGGACATAGATGGCCACACACTTGTGTACATAGGTATAGAGGGACATAGATGGCCACACACTTGTGTACATAGGTATAGAGGGACATAGATGGCCACACACTTGTGTACATAGGTATAGAGGGACATAGATGGCCACACACTTGTGTACATAGGTATAGAGGGACATACATGGCCATACACCGGTGTATATCGGCATACACGGACATACATGGCCATACACAGGTGTATATCGGCATACACGGACATAGATAGCCATACACTTGTGTACATAGGTATAGAGGGACATAGATAGCCATACACTTGTGTACATAGGTATAGAGGGACATACATGGCCATACACCGGTGTATATCGGCATACACGGACATAGATAGCCATACACTTGTGTATATCGGCATACACGGACATAGATAGCCATACACTTGTGTACATAGGTATAGAGGGACATACATGGCCATACACCGGTGTATATCGGCATACACGGACATACATGGCCATACACTTGTGTACGTGGGCATACACGGACATAGATAGCCATACACTTGTGTACATAGGTATAGAGGGACATACATGGCCATACACCGGTGTATATCGGCATACACGGACATAGATGGCCATACACTTGTGTACATAGGTATAGAGGGACATACATAGCCATACACCGGTGTATATCGGCATACACGGACATACATGGCCATACACTTGTGTACGTGGGCATACATGGACATACATGGCCATACACTTGTGTACGTGGGCATGCACTGGCATACATGGCCATACACTTGTGTACGTGGGCATACACGGACATACATCGCCATGCACCGGTGTGTATGGCCATACAGAGACATACATGGCCATACACCGGTGTATGTGAGCATGCATGGGCATACATGGCCATACACTTGTGTACGTGGACATACACGGACATACATGGCTATACATCGGTGTTTATGGGCATGCGCGGGCATACATGGCCATGCACCGGTGTATATGGGCATACATGAACATACATGGCCATACACTTGTGTACTTAACAATTATTCCTCGAGTCCGAATGGGCTCTGAGTCAATAGCCCATGAGTCCGAAGGATACTAGTTGGTCAAAAAAATATCGAGACAAAACATCTTCCGTAAGTTAAAGCTAGACTTTAATTCTTATTTGCCGCCAAAACAAAGGCGATAGAAATAGTAGTTGCAAAAGGAGTCAAATTTATGGTAACATTTGTCAACAGTTCAAATTTATTTTGTGCATTCCTACCGTTAAATATCTTCATTCCATGTTTAGTTGACTTCTTTGTAGATTTTGGTATAGATTTATGTAATAATGAGCTAAAATAGTCGTCCGACACTTCAGCAAAACGCGATTCAGCCGCCATTGTTTTGGTTTTCAAAGCTTGCGCTTTTCGCTACTAGTGGGCTATAACAAATAGCCTACTAGTAGCTCAACCAATCAGAACGCAGCATTGATAATAGACCACTAGTTGGATTTTACTAAATGGGCATACACGGACATACACGGCCATACACCGGTGTACATGGCATGCACGGGCATAGATGGGCATGCACCGGTGTATATGGGCATACAGGGGCATACATGGCCATTCATCGGCGTACATAGGAATACACGGGTATACATGGCCATACACTAGTGTACATGGGCATACACACACATACATGCCATACACCGGTGTACATCGGCATACACGGGTATACAGGGACATACATGACCATACACCGGTGTACATAGGTATACACGGGTACACATGGCCATACACTTGTGTACATGGGCATACACGGACATACATGGCCATACACTTGGGTACATAGGCATACATGGACATACATGGCCATACACTTGGGTACATAGGCATACACGGACATACATGGCCATACACTTGTATACATAGGCATACACGGGTATACATGGCCATGCACCGGTGTACATAGGTATACACGGGTATACATGGCCATCCACTTGTGTAAATAGGCATACACGGGTATACATGGCCATACACCGGTTTACATGGGCATACTTTAAATGAGTTGATGAGGCCCTCATTTATGGAGTGTCTTTTTGTCCGCCGTCTGAGTTTTAAACCCTTTCACGCTTCAATTTCAGAAGTTTCGCATGCCGCTGTCAGAATTTCCTCCAAAGTCACTAGTAGCGACATCGGAAATGTTTAAGTCTGGAATTTAACGTAAACTGGATTCACGCAATTCTGTCGCGAAAACATTCTATCCTTGGATAATTAATCAAGAGGGCCCGGTTCAAACGGTTCACATGTGCCGAATCTAATGCAAATGAGGGAAAAAATAGATTTTTCTCATTTGCATTAGATTTGACACATATGAAGTTCGACGTACCCCAGTGTATGTCCATGTATGCCCATGTATGCCCGTGTATGCCCATGTATTATTGTGTACCCATATGTACACCAGTGTATGCCCGTGTACACCAGTTTATGGACATGTATGCCCGTTTATGCCCATGTATTACCGTGGATGCCTATGTACACCAGTGTATGTCATGCATGCTTGTTTATGCCCATGTATTACCGTGTACGCCTATGTACACCAGTGTATGGACATGTATGCCCGTTTATGCCCATGTATTACCCTGTATGCCTATGTACACCCCAGTATTCCCATGTATGCCCGTGTACACTAGTGTACGCCTTTGTACACCAGTGTATGTCCATGCATGCCCGTGTATGCCCATGTATTATCGTGTACTCTTATGTACACCAGTGTATGGGCATGTATGCCCATTTATGCCCATGTATCACTGTGTACGCCTATGTACACCAGTGTATGTCCATGCATGCGCGTGTATGCCCTTGCATTGTCGTGTACCCCTATGTACGCCGGTGTATGGCCCCGTATTCCAGTGTATTGTCATGCATGGTCATATATAAGACTATAAATAGTTTAGCTTATTGAGGCACGTTAAACCACTATATGATAGTTACACCACGTATCTACGGCGAAACTAGGGTCAGAACTGGCCTGTGGGCATGTCCAATTTGTAACAATGGCTATAAGAGAAATAAAGAACTGAACTGAACAGAACTGAACTGGCCAGCCAGACTGGTCATTTTGAAAATGAAATAGGCTTCTTTGGAGAGTATTCGCTAAAAAAAAAAAACATCCCCGCTATACAAACTATTTAGAGGTAAACTGGACAGTTCTGATTAATAGTGGAATTCTCTTTACAAATTGATTGTTCTGACACACGGAAGCGCCAAGGTGCCCTGAATTTACGTCATAGCATGACGTCACTGCTTAAAAAATGGCTTCCACGGTTGTGAAGTAAACAAGGGACAAGAATTACCCGCGAGAAACGAGAAAGAAAATGAACTCAAACTCCTGAAAAGCATTTAGTTATGGGTACAGTAGCTAGTACAGCATCTGCGCGGCAGTGGACGGCGGCAGATGAAGATAATTCCACCATCGAAGATGCAAGGCCACGTACGGCTGCCAATGCTAATCTTCCTGCCAACGACATGACTGGGCTAACGAAGCTAGTGGAGGCGAAAAACAGGTTTATGAAGATCAAATATAAAGAGAAGAACACAGCATGTTTCCAGAAACAGGTAACAATACACACTATTCACATGCAAATAAGTGGGCGGGTATTCTGAAGGTTAGCCAAATAGTGTAGTTTTACGTAAGCTTGCATGTACCTTACTGACTTACTCTACATCCCCATCGGGAAAACAATAGATCAATCGATATCAATCGGTAAAATTAGTTAATTGCCATCAGAAATCGAGGAAAGATTTCCACACAGCCCCATATATTAATCGTACATGCATCACTGTCATACTAACGGCATGCATGTACTAAAACCAGGAACACCGGAACAGCTCGGAACAGCCCGGAAAATCCCGAAACACCGAATTTGACGGTGTTGTTTTGTTTTCCCATTACAGACCACGGTAAAAAATGAAAATGTCAATGTATTTTGTTTACCCATGTAACACGAAAGAGCTTAGAAGCATGCTTTAAAAATATTTTTAAAAAAGTGAAAAAAGACAGAAAGAAAGGAAGAAATAAGTCACAGACCGCGTTATATTCTCAGGGAAAAAAATATATTCATATTCACGCGACTAATTGAAAGTTTCTCAAGACTATGATCATGTAGGGGGAGCTGGAATGGTGGAATGGCACTCGTCTCCCACCAATGTGACCCAGGTTTGCCCCCCTGACCCGCTGTCATATCAAGGTAGAGTTTGTTTGTTTTTCTCTGGGTTCTCCGCTTTTCCTCCCTCCACAAAAACCAACACTTCTAAATTCTAATTCAATCTCATACACGTACACTTTATAACGAGCTCTAGGCTCTTTCGTTATGCGTGGGTAAACAAATTACATCGATATTTAATTTTTGAAAGGGTCTGTAATGGGAAAACAAAACAACACCATCAAATTCGGTGTTTCGCGATTTTCCGGCCTGTTCCGGTGTTCCTGGTTTTAGTACATGTTCATACTAACCCTGTGCCAAATACGAATAGAAATTTAGTCACAGAATTCATGTGTTAGTGTATGGGACAGTGTGGAAAACTTGCCGAAATCGATAACAATCAATAAAGGTCACGTGAATCTTACCCATCGATTGGTTATCAATTATCAAGATTAGTCGATGAATTGATATTGATTGGTATGGGTTGATATCGATTGTCATTGATCATTGATTTCATCAGTCACATACACCGGGTCTACATGCATGTCACGCTTTTTCAGACAGTTGAAATTTAATTGCTTCAGTGTCTGGTGCTTAATGTTATGCTCCACAAGATGGTTTTAACTGTGAAATCTGAAAGGGAGATCACTGAAATGAAAGTTTTTGAGCAGAAGTTGTTTTGTGAGAAAAATCACTGAATCAAACACTTAGAGGTGCTTTATTTTGAGGTCCAGGTTAAGCCTCAACCTCATAAGTTAATCAGTTGAATGACTGCACAGGTCACATCTCACTCAAAAAAATTTTCTGTTCTTCCCCAAGCTGGATGGGACTGACATCATCAAAGAGCTGTATAAGCGCATGGATGCAACAGTAACACATCCAGACTGTGGAGACATTAGGGGTGATGTTCAGCTCTCCCTCAAGTATAACCAAAGGCAACAGTTGCTTCTTGTCAAAGTGATCCGAGCTAGAGATCTAGTTCCAAGAGATCTGAATGGCAAGTCTGACCCATATGCTGTGTTGGATCTTGTCCCTGATGTGTAAGTGACTTATGTTTTACAGACTGAGTGTTTGACATTCTATTAGCTGTGAAGTCTAGGAAATTTCTTTTTATATATGATGGGAAATAGTTCTATTTTTTTGGCTTTATTAGCATTATTACTGTCATTGTATTTGTTGATTGAAATTGTAAAGCACTTATGAACTTTATGGAGTTACCATCAATAATTTATTACTTCATTATTATAATTACTTTTAACCAACTTAAGTAAGACTTGTCATTATCTACCGACTACCTCCAATGCATGCTAATCATTTAACCTTCTGACGATGGCCAGTTCATATATCAGGGAGTTTAAGCAACGAGGACGGCAACAGCAACAAGAACACCACAAAACAATAGGCAAAAACAATCGCTCTGCATGTGCGTTTACATTTTGGTACATTTCTTTGCCATCCTCTGCAAAACAACAATGTGAAATGACCAAATTTTAGGTTTTCTCGATCGAACAAGAGCGTATTACCTCAAAATCTTCTTTCTTTTTCCTTGCTTTTACACCGCTCACAGTACCAGTAATTTAGACCCTGGACAGCTCCCCAGCATTTTGCATGTTAAACAAATTGGAATAATCACAAAAAGTTATGAAAACGAGAAGTTATATTTTAAAATGACGTCCTCATTGCCGTGGCCATCATCGTTGCTTAAACTTCCTATCATTCCATGAGGAACGATAACTTTGGAAAATTGCAACGACCTTAAAGCAGATAAGAGGACTTGAACCAGTGCTAGTGTCAACTGGTAACTTGCTCAAATCTCCTCATCTAGTAAACTAACAACAGTCCCTGCTTTCTGTTGAATTTGACCATTATTAATTTTTTTCCCTTTTAGCAAAACTACATTGTAGAAATGCCTGTTTTCCACATCCAAAAACAATACCAAAGAACGCAAATTTTTGTCTTCAACCTTCCGTGGGCCGAACTACTGCCCATTGATTAGAACTAGTTTTGCAAGTCTGTAGTTTCCTTGCTCTCAGTTGCTAGGAATTCTGGGTAATTCAGCCATACTGGCAGTGTGGAAGCATGCTGATCTCTATTATTAAAATCATAGATTTTTTATAAGTGCCAAGCCACCCCGACATTCTGGCAATTATGGTACCAGTTAAACTTCCCAAAGTTGCTATAGTTGGTGCTGGAATCCATCCACAGAGTGGACAGAGAGACAACTTCACTCCTGGATGGCCATATTTGAAAACAAGTACATTAATAGCACCTCACTGTTGCTGTGAAATCACCTTTCACCTCTGGCTTCATTCAGAAGTTTGTCTCTACTCTCCATTCTAGCTTTACGATGCCAGCCTGGGGGCTTCTGCAGTGGAAAAAACACTCATAAACCCAATACTCAGCGAATTGGAATGTTGAAAAAGATACAAACTTGTCTGCCCATGAGACAAAGATTATTGTTTTATAACACTATGATTAGATTGGTTTTGCATTATGTCAGCTCAATCTGGACTAGCTGTGACAAGGAGAATCTAGGTCGTGTTTTAAAGTTGCAGAAACGAGCAGCCAGGGTAATTTCCGATGCTGACAATCAGGCATCCAGTGTCAAGCTGTTCAATAGACTTCAGTGGCTTCCTTTTTATGAGGTATCCAAAATAGGTAAATGCTGCGTTGCGTACAAACGTATCAAGGGTGAAGTTCCCTCATATATTGAAGACTCTTTAATACTCAACAGTCAGCAACATAATCGTGCCACAAGATATAGCAACAATAATTTTATTTGCCCAAGATTTAATCGTATGACCAAAGGCGGTAGATCATTCGCAGTTACTACTTGTCAACTTTGGAACAGCTTAAGACTAGAACTCAGGAATTCTGTATCATTAGAATCTGTTAAGAACAATTATAGAAACGACCTTTTTGATGTACAACGGAAACTACACCATTTTATAGTTTAACATTTGATTCATCATTTGCTCTCAAGTTTTCGAATTCTTTTAGATAGATATTTTTTAGCTTTTATTGATAGTCATGTTAGAATCTAACTTACATTACATCCATCTAACTTACATCCATGTACACTTCTTATTAAATTATATTAGCTTTGTTCAAATTTTTTTTAGATAGAGGGCCACAAGTTTATTAGTTGCCTTAACTATTCCGTGCCACCCTCTTTAAATAAAGTGTATTATTATTAATTATTATTACTCACCAGATTTCAGTGTACACTCTTGATAGCTGAACAAACTAACAATCAAAATATTGGTGACATAGCAAAAGGGTTTGAGCCTACAGTGTTTCAAAACAGCAGGCTTTTCTATTTTAGACCTCTATCTTGAAAGAGAAAATACTAAAATTTGTAATTCTAGTCTGACCACTAGCTGGAGCTCAGAATCCCTCTCCACTGAAACTCGGCTGCTTTACAAAGGTCCAGGATGTCCTGTTGTGCTTACAGTTACAAGTGATAATAAAAACGAAGCAAAAAAATGCAGAAGAAATTTTGTTGAAAAGGAAAAAAAGTTGCAATTACCATTAGCAAATTAGACACACATTAAACTAGCAGCCATAAAGAGTAACATAGTGATAAATGTTTAATGTCCTCTAACTGGCTTTTTTTGGCGAGTGGACCACTCTGGAAAACAAAGGTTAAAAATATGGTTGTGCTCAGCAATGACACAAAAGCAATTTAGTAACCAGCTGACAATATTTTAATATTCATTATTGTTATGTCTAACGTTTTTTCATTGTACAGTTTCTCTTACTGACATTGCTAACAAATTTACCGAGTGCAATAACAAAGAGAAATTTTTGCATCTTCAATGCTCTAATTAGCTGACCACTGTAATTCTCTACTTGTTGGATTACCTTAGGATCTGTTTAAAAGACTCAGTTCATCCTTAACTTCACTGCTAGACTTATCTCAGTCAATGAAGAAGAAGCATGATGATCATATTAAGAAACTCTAATTGAACTAACACTACTTATATGTCGAACAATGTATTGCCTTCAAAGTTGCGCTTATCACCTACAAGGCTTTAAACAGTTTAGCTCCTGAGTATAGTCGTTTGCTGTTACAGCCTTAATGTTGTACATGTTTGTATTCTTTGTTGGTCTTCTAAACATTTACTTGTGGAACTGCCATTTCATCTTAAAACTTACAGTACAGCTCAAAGGTATTTGACCAACGCACACGCAAAACACACGCACGTTTTTTGCGTTAACGCATTTGCGTTAACGCGTTTGAAAGCGCGTTATTGAAGCGCACATTCGCCTTTGTTATTCACTTCTCGAGTTTCCTTTGTCCAGCTTTGTTTCCACAAACAAAAGAAATATGCTAAAATAAGCAAACTGCGGACATGCAGAAATAACCCTGGAAATGCTACATGTATTTCTCTTTATGTTTATTCGACGACAACATTCGCTCAATTCGTGCCAGTTTACATTCCAAAACTCAGACTTTTGGCCAAACGTTTCAAATGTCGAAACATAATGGCTTTTTCAACGCTTTAACATTGAGTGAGCTTTTACTGATGACTTTGGCTAAGAGTTATTTCACGTAAACAGATCTCTGTAGGACTCTACAATTTGCCGGGCATCCGTTTCATGTGTCCGATGTGCTAACATTGAATATACCGGCATTGAAAATACGCTACGCGGCTATGACTAAAATTGCCCGAATTTGCATTCGACTCGAAGTGAAATAAAGCCCTTAAATATCAAAGCAACGAGTATTTGGATTTTGTACTACTGTTTGTTTTACCATCGACATTTCGCCGAGAATCTATATCTAATTGAGTATTCAAAAACCTGCAAGTTTGTCTAATCGATTGCACGTGGTTCGAGTCACGGCTGATGAAATGTGATACTTAGCTTTTCGCAAACACGTTTTGTTGTCTCGGCAAAACAAACATGTCTCGTAAACAAATTACACCAAACAAGCAACAAACTCCTTACCATCTTACTTAAGCTTTAAGCAAAAAACTATACCTGGCAAAACCCGAGTATTTCATATTGATCATTATCAAATAACAGAGCGCGCGCTCTTCTCTTATCACCTCAAATCTATGCAAATTTGCGCTGAAAATTTGGCAGCGTTATTTACGTTCGGTGCTCCCATTTCGACGTTGTTCATTTACGCAAGCCGCCGGGGAATTTTCGCTTTCTCACCGGTTACTTCGGTAGTTTATTTAGTAAATGCAGTCGCTTTTTGAAAATATCATAGTTCACTTGGACATCGGATAAATTCTTCGATTTTCCTGAATCTGTAAGTCTTTGTAAAAAAAATATCGGAGAAACGGTCATTTAGACTGAACTGTATTTCTTGATTGGAGCTTTTGAAAAATGACAAAAGTTGCCGGTTATCAAACAATGAACCAAGAACAATACGCTAGCTCATACATACTAATAAGTTTTGCTGCAAGTGCGCTTTTGAAGCGCGCTAGATGAACGGACTCGCGTTAACGCATTTCTAACTAACGCGTTTGAAGCGCGTTAACGTGGACGCTTACCTTTGAGCTGTACTGTACATGTATGGAGGCAGTCTCTGAGGGCTTTTTCCATAATTGCACCTAGGATCTGGAGTTTTTTGCCTATGCACATTGTGCTCTGCAACTCTGTTAGTTCCTTTAAAAGGAATCTAAAAACTTATTTAAGACAGTGTACTATTGTTAGTATTTTTATATATCTATTCTTTTTAGTCTTCGTAAATTTTATGCTCATATTATTCTTTATTGTAAAGCACTGTGAACTTTGGGAACTGCACTACACTGTATGTAAGCTGTTGTTGTTGTTGTTGTTGTTGTTATTATTATTATTATTATTATTGTTGTTATTATACATGCAGTTTTGCAATGAGCACCTCTTTTGGTGGTCATCAATGTCTTGTGTCTAAATAAAGTTATGCAGTTATGTGCATGTAGTTAAATTTATGGACACGTAACTATGTTGAAGGTGAAAATAACAGTCAGGTTAAAATGATTTAAACCTTTTTCCTTTGTCTTACATGTAAAACCCTAATTGTTCAGGATCCTTAAGAGATAAAAGGAATTGAGAATTAAACTAGGGCCAAACCTCCCTGTACAACCACCTCTCATAAGCGACCAATTTTCCAAAATACCAAAACATGAGTTTTAAAATCAAATCACTACAGATGGAACCTTTCATAAGCGACCACCTCTTTAATAAGGAACTGTGGCCACTTTTAGAGATGACTGAAATTCTCAACTTTTTTAACCATCCATAGGCAACCACTTCATGCATAATCTCCTGTATCTCTTCTGGGCAGAAACTGGAAAATGCATCAAATGATTGTGTCTTTTTTGCAATTTTAAAAGGTCCAGATAATTTTGTTTCACTTTAATGCAGTTGTTGTTGAGAGAAAAAGTTTTGCTAGGAGTTTTGCAGTTTGCGTTTACAAGAATCACCAGGTGAAAAAAAAATTTTCAAGGAAATTTGGCCCACTCAGCAGCCAATCCAATTGCTCGAAGTATTGTTGTCATAATGATATGGGTTTAGATGGCAAAAAATGGAAGGTCTTTGTAATTCCCATAATTATGCAAATTACTCAAATTTTAGACCCCTGGTGGCCTGGCCCCTCATGACTCTAGTGTGGGTGGTCTTTGACAATCAATATGAAGCCAATTGTATCATGTATAATATTAAGTAATATTATTTGTCTTATTAATTGAAGACTGAATGAGCAAAACTTGTTCTTTCATAGTGGAAGAGAAGGACAGAAAAAGACTGTATACAAGCCAAAAACTCTTAACCCGGTGTTCAATGAGATCTTTTCTTTTCAACTGGAACAGTCTCACATAACAGAGACCAAACTCCGGGTGGCTGTCTGGGATCATGATTTCTTTGGGGAAGATGATTTCAATGGAGAAGCCATAGTGGACTTATCAAAGATAAATCTCAGTGCTGGTACACATACAGATTGGTTTATGCTTCAGCTTGAGGTATGGCTGCTGTACACTGTCCAATCTTTAGTATGAGTCATGTGGCCTTAGTGTTAGCCGTGACTGAAGATTGCTCATCATCACTCCTAATTCTTGGTGTAATGTGGGATCAATGTCAGTATCTGGGCAACTGTGGACCTACCCCTCCCCTAACCCAACAAGTTTTAATGCATTAATAGGTTAGTGCTTATGTTGACCTACCCCTCCCCTAACCCAACAAGTTATAATACATTAATAGGTTAGTGCTAATGTTGGGTTAGGGGAGGGGTAGGTGGAAAGGTTTAATTTTTTGTATGATCTTAAGCTTCTACCGTATGCACGGTTACAGACTGAAACTTATAAACAAAACTTTTATACTTAAAACTTACAGACAGAGCAACTAGTACTAAGGTACAAAATAATTCTGGTTATGAGTCTTAATAATGTATGATAAATAATAAATAAGATAAATGATAAATAAGAGTTACATTGCTTGTCCATTTGTATTGTCCTAGTCTTGCACCAAATAGTATGGATCCTAGATCAAGGGGCAAAAGGGACAGGTTGGAGAATCAACTGTCTTTGTTTTAAGTAACAAGCTATTTGTTGGCAGAATAAGATCAGGGCTCAAAATAATTATTTTCCTATAGTTGCCGGTCATGTTGACTGGCCAAACAAATTTAAGCTCAGTCACATCTTGTTCCTGACTGGTCAAAATATTGAAATGACAATTTCAACGTTATAACCGGTTAAGCAAAAAATAATACTTGACACATCCAAATAATCATTATGGTGGCGTTAAGAGTTGTTAATATGCATTTCAACAGCTGATGGTCTCTAACCAGGAAGCTTTCAGAGTCGGCAAAACCCTTATACTAAAATATTGGAACAGAAATGATCATAGAAAATGCAACAGCACTCTCTGCATGGTGAAAATTGCAAGATTAATGTGTTGATGTTATGTTGGTTGTTATGGGCGAGTGGCAGGCTGGTATTAAAGCTGTGAAACTTCCAATGTTACATATTTGTGCTCTGAAAGTGAAAAATTATTGTCCTCTTATGCATGTGATATGTGATCTATTTAACAGTTTGTTCCACATTTGCTGAAAATATTTTTATCTTGTGTTCGTTGAACATAACCGGTCAAAATGACTGACCAACCAAAGGTATGTTCAGACAAACTGTCATTTTGGCCAAACATTTCCACTGACTGGCTGTTATTTTGACCCCTATAAGATGAAGAATATTATTTTGGAACATCAATAATTTAGTTTTCTTTGGTACATTTAAAGGTAAAAGTTAAACCTTACATCTAGGTCATTTCTTCCTAAGCCATATTGCAGAAGTTTCACTTCTGCTGTTGGAGAAGGCAGCCTTTCCAAAGACAGTAGACTAAGTTCATTACATAGCTTTACATGTTAATGATTCTCTATTCAAAATAATAGCTTTTTCCAGAATGAAAGAATAGTAGAAAGGATACGGTAGAAAATTGTACTTTTTGTTAACTGTTTTACACAGGGAATTAAAGGATAGAAAACAGTTTGTTGGGGATAGCTGCCCAGATACTGACATTGATTTTTAATGTTCAGCAAGTGACATAAGACAGCTGTCCTCTAAGAAACATAAGTGTCAGACGAGTGACACTTTAAATAGGTATTATTATTAGTTGACCTGGATGTAAAAATTCTCAATGTCAGTCTTATGTATTCTGTAGCAGTGTATCTTATGAATCACCTGGGAGATGGTGAAATGTCCTGAGCCAATCATAATGCTCCCTGTAGTATTTTGAAATTTATTATACCTGTGTTTATTATTTTTATTGCTTTTACATGTAGATTTGCACATTACAGTTACTTGAATTTATACCACATTGTAAAGATGAAATTTTTTGCTTTGGGAATTCCTTAACCTTTCCTTGTAATTTTAGACTGATTTCAGTATTAAAGGAGAGTTGGAAATCAGCTTGGAGTATGAAGAACCTGAAACTCTGTTTGTAACAATTCACAAAGGTTACAACATCAAGGCTGGTAATACTCTTAGAAACACGTCTGATGCCTTTGTGAAGTGTGCAGTTTCTGGGTCAAAATTCCACCATGAAACAAAGGTTTGTCAATTTCACCTGTATTCATTTGATTAGCTCTTACAAAGCTCTTACATTGTGGAGACCTTATTAGTGCTCTCTACAAGTCATATTGTATTATTTTTATTGAAAGGATTGAGAATTAATGTTTCTGTTTAGAATGTTTCCAAATTAGATGAGCTACTGTGTCTCCTATGAAAATATTTCATTTCCATAATTACATATGTATGCCAACTCATACAGATAATGCCGCCTCCCAGATACAGAGTGAATCTCCCAGTCTCCCTTATGGGTGACCAAATCCCCTGGATAAAACTAAATTGGATCAGTTCCCCACAAAAATCTAAGTTTTAATCTACATATTTTCCAAAAACTCAAATCATCCTGTTTGTTATCTTGGATCTTGTTTACTGTAGGTAGTGTCGACCGATCTATCGGTCGATATAGCGGTCAATATAGCAGTCGATATAGTGGTCGACAGTTGGTCGATAGTCGGTCGACACTCGGTCGACACTCGGTCAATAGTCGGTCGACACTCCGTCGACACTCCATTGAGCGTGAGATAGACTATCGGCCGAGTATCGGTCGATGTTTCGGCGACGCACCTCGACTTACTATCGGTCATATGTCGGTGATGTATCAGTTAGCTGTTGGTGGTATATCGGTCAACTGTCGGCCGAGTATCAGTCTTGTGTTAATTTACCAGGTGAGTCTTTCTTAAGCAAAGACGTCACTAATTACTGTTATCATGCAATGGGGGAACATGTGGTAGTGCGAGGCGCGATTTCTCTATGAAGCGAGCCGAAGAGGACCGGGAACTAAGGACATGGGGACCTTCTTTTTTCCAGTTTGTATCATCACCGATCGTCTGATTTTAAAGAGAACCAGTTACAGCCTAAGTTGAATCTGCTGCTCCCGTGGTCCCGCAGTCGAAGAATACTTAAAGAAGGACGAGTGAAATGACTGCTCCCGCAGTCCCGAAGTGGACGAATAATGAATAGGAAGGGCAGTTCATGACATGCTTTAAGAGTGAGGAATACACATCTTTCATTATCAGGCTTTGACCTGCTTCATCACGCCGAGTTCTCGCATGTGCGGAGACCACAAATTTAACTTATATATTTCGGAGCAGTCGGGAGCAGTCCTTTGTTTAACAATCAGTTATTGATAAAACGCGGTAATAATGCGCCAAGGAAGGTAACAAAATATCCAGCAGACTGAACACATTCATTTATTGTGGGAATGATTTCAATTTACAGCAAGGAAAATACTCATACGTTCTCATTACATCATCCTGTCCTTTTTCTCTGTCCTGTCGCTTTATATTGTGTTCAAAATAGAGACGACCATGAGTAACAGAAATTGATATTGAATGGTAAATAACTTTTGGTCATCCAATAAGAGGAAAACAGTATGGTTAACATCATCTTAAAGGCACCTCTTACAATAATAAAAGACCTGTTGAAGGAAGAGAAACCAAACCGGCAATGATACCCACCACTGCCCACAGCAGAGTGATATTGAGCTTCAAATATATACAGAAAGGTTTATAAATTTGAAACGGAGGAAAAATTTCCCTCTTCATCACTTGGTAAGAATTTACAACAACAACAAATTTATTGAAAATATAACTAGTTACATTACTTTCCCCCCGCAAATAGCTTATAAGCTCGTCGAGGTGGGGAGATCTGAGGACATATTTAAGTATAAGGTTTATCGATAGATGGACTAAATAACAGTGAAGACACATGAATTTCCCTTTTGGATGATGCTTTCTCGAAAATTCTTGAACTGACTGGCAACTGGCAGTTAGCAACGGCAGCAAAATGACAAACACAAGAGAAAATGGCCAAGGAAAAACGAAACAAAAGCAGAAAAGTCTTAAGAGACTGGGTGTGACTTTTTCGTATGCCCGTACCAAAAAAATGTCACAAAACGGGATGCTATTGCAAAGAAAGGCGTGCTGTCATGTTTAATTTTGAGTACTTTGGACTCATAACTGACCTAAAAATGTCCAAAAAATGCGGATTTTCCCATGGAGAATCATCTCTACGTGTCAATGGGGGCAATCGGTTCATATTTCAGTAATTTTGCTCCAATTTCTTCTCCAGGGCTATTGGTAACAGACTAAAAACTATACAGAGCGACACAAATCTCGACCGATACCGACTATTGACCGACTGTCGACCGACTATCGACCGCTATATCGACCGATAGATCGGTCAACATTACCTACAGTAAACAAGATCTGTTATCATTATATATTACAAACAGTTTTTGGCTTCACTTTCATGCATTTTCCACAAAATTGTAATTCATTACACTGCCAAGCAAAGAAAGACACTGGCTTTCCTCTTCATTACAGCGATAAAAATAAGTGACAGTCTGATTAGATGAGCATTCAACCAATTACAGTCCCTGACTGATGGAACCACGCTTTCCAGAAGGGAAAAGTCACATGGGGGAGGGAGGGGTCAACATCACTGAAGGAATTTTCAGAGGGGTCGGTCAGATTACATGGGTTGGGTAGGATGGGTTAGCACAGAAGAAAAAATCTCCAGATTTGGATTCTGCTGTTGGCATCTTTTTTCTTTTGTATTTTATTAGGTTGGCATCTCTGAATTTCATATCTATAGCCAAACTAACTTTACACAGTACTTTTTTGGTCTATATTAACTTCAGGTTGTGAGTGGCTCCTTGAATCCTGAATTTGAAGAAACCTTCGAATTTCAAGTTCCCAAGGAAGAATTTTCCTCAAGGTAAACGTAGAACAATTTTTAACTCGTGGATGCATGCATGCACAGGAACAAGTTATTGCTGTGGGGAAAATTTGGTGTAAACTCCCTAGCTAGCCTAGCAATTTTATTTTCATGCACAAAGCCCAAAACAAGACTGTATTACATGTATTTTGTTTGTCGTTACGCTGCAAATTCACTCATTATTTACAAATCAGAGACCATCAAACAGATCAGGAACTGTTCTTTAGCAAGATATGTTGCCTATGCATTGAGTATTTAGCATTTCTTTTTTCATTCTGTGTTAACCGTAAGCGGTCACCTGAACCGAGAAAAATCTAGAGTTTTATTAATATGCTTGTGTTTGTTGGGTACTTTTGGTATTGGCAGGCAAGATATGAGAATACAGTAATCTTTCAGTTAGTCACTGGGATAGATTCTGGACAATCGTGACTGGTTTGTAATGAGCGACCATGTCATCATTCCAATCATCTCTGTTCAAAGAGGGATTTTGAGGCGGATCTCAATGCCTCCCTTACATAGCATTTGATTTGCATCCATGGCAGAAGTTTTGTTTTGCTGGTATCCAACCCATGATTAGTCTGAAATGTCAGCCGTTTCTTCCCCCTAAGCCACAGGGTGCACAGGCTAATAAAGGTTATGACTTTGTTGTCTCTACAAGCGTATTTAACTGTCGCGTTAAACTTTTGCAGGGCTGTGCTGTTTCATCTTCTTGACAAAGAATTAGTAGGCAGCAACCGCTCATTAGGCCAAGTTCACATAGAACTAAAGCACTTGGATTTGAATGAACCTATCAGAAAGCACTACCCTCTGGCTGATCTTGTAAGTTCTTAACCTCTCACAAGACACAAGAAAAGTGCCTAGTCTAGAGAAGCATATGGGCAAGAGCTTCTCACACTTCTTTTGTGTTCTTAAAAATTCATTTCCAATTGTGGAGGTCTGTTGATGAAATGTGATCACACACTAAACCCCCAATTTTGCTGGGTTCAAAATTAACTGTTTTCAGAATGTGGATTGAAGCACACAAGCTTCTTTACTGCTTTCATGGTATTTGGTTTACAACATGTCCAGAGATTTGCATGTGGGCACACTTGCAACATGGGATGCATGCATTAGAATTTCACAATGCATGTATGCGATGTAGGGCATATGCAATTATAGAGGCATAGTGCACTCATTAACACTGACCGTCATTAATTAGCCCCGCTTCAGGATTTGGCAAAACACATAGCCATGAACTTGTTATTTTTCAAATATATGTAAATTAAAACAGAGAGAACTACATGTAAACAAAATTTGAAATAGAAACCATACCACATTGCTGCCTGAAACCAGTTGGCAAGCTGTGGGACAATTTTAGTTGCCCACGTAACTGCTACTAGTATATTCTTTTATTGCTAATGGTGCTATAGCAGTTTCATATTGGCGTGCAGTACTCAAGAAGTGTAATTAATGTATAATGTGCTCTTCCATCTGTGGTCGTTTTGTGTCAAAACACTACACCATTGGTCTTCTCCAGCAGCATCTCTTGAATAGTTAACTGGTAGTTGCTACTTTTGTATTTACTTGGCATTTTCTATTAACAAAATATTTCTTTAATTCCTGGCAGAAAAATGAATCCTACAAGCGAGCGGAGTGGGCACAGAATGCTGTGGCTCAAGAATTCAGGGAGGCCATGTATGCACATGCATTGTACAGACATCCTCTTTTCTTGCGCAGCATTGAAACCAAGGGAAGAAAAGTAAGATACCGGTATTTACTCTAGTTCTTCAAAATCTTGCACTATGAAGTAATGGTCCCTGTAACAACGACAGCAATTTTTATTTTTCTGCAGCATCTTGCTTTCCCTGTATCAGAATTTTGAACCATTCAAATTTGGGATGAATCAATGAATCAGTCAGTAAATGAGAATAGAATGTGTTTCTTAAGACGTAGTAGCAATTTTTCAAGCCTTTAGCAGTGAAGATTTAAAAAAAAAAGTGTGGTGTGACTTATGATTATCAGTCCAATCTTAGTTTGGGTGCTGAAGCTGTAGCCCTGGCCCTAGCCTTAACCATGTATGTAGCCTTTCAAGGTTGGAGATAAATCTGGCTGTAATAATTTATGATAGAACTGCTCCCCTAAATTCTGATTGCATTTTGAAAAAGTCATTGAACAGCCTCAGTTCTAACAGTAGGTTAAATGTGTCTCTAACGGAATAAGCATAGTTGATTCCAGTGCACATCTTAGTGATACATCAACCACTGAGATAATGTGTCGGGTACTTTGGTAGGGTAATGGTTAGGATCCAACAATCTGATGCAGATTACCTGAAAGTTTTCATCCAGTCATCTAGGATGAATGTGCTCTGGTAATCTGGGTCACATAACAAGATGCTACCCAAACGTTAACCCATTATCAGATTATCTGAGTG
>OX419343.1:0-12500 GCA_948470475.1 Galaxea fascicularis | reverse complement strand
GGACTTGTATGTTCAAGGAAGCCAGAAAAAGTTATAATTCTAATGGCTTTCTTTTGCAATACAAAAAGGGGTTGCAAAGAACTTTGAGAAGTATTGCCCCAAGCTATTATACAATATGTTAAAAATGGATATACAAGAGCATAGTATAGGTCCAGTAGAGTATTGCTGTTAAGATAATAACGAAGTTTTGATAGAGTGCCTACACTACGTTTGACCTTTTTTGCAATATAGCTAATATGACTTTTCCAATTAAGATTTGAGTCAATATAAATTCCTAGGTATCTGATGGAGTTTTCCTCAGTTAGTGATTGATTATTAATAAATAATGTACCTGACTTGGATAGTTTTTTCTGGATTGGGTGAATTACAGTTCTTGGTCACCAAATAATTAATTTCCTGTAGCCCTGAATTATAATTAACAATTATTGGACGAGGCTGAGCAAAATATCGTGATTTGTCAGTGGCAAGCAGATCAATTATAATTGATTTGCGAGACACTGGCAAATCACGATATATTGCGATAACTGAGTTCAATAATTGTTTTATCATTCGATCACCAAGTTTGTTTTGATACTTTTTTGGGGGAAACGGTAAGCGTACACTGCTGGCAGAAATCAACTGGTTTCCTTCTCAGTTAAATAATTTATTCTAGCGTGGTTACAATTGCGCATGAGCAGAATATTATTTGCAGCAAAAACGCATTTTGACGATATTACGCATGAGCAGATCATTATTTGTAGGCAGTTATTTGCAGGTCATGTGGTGGGCTCTCAGCCAATGAAAAGGGGGGAAAATATCCATTGAATGATAATAAGCATTATGTGTAATAGTTAAGATACAGAACTTATAATAATACTCTAAAGGCATCCAGCCAACCTCAGAAAGTATATGACTATCCTTAAAACTATTTGGTAGCTTGTGAATCTACCTAGCAGCTCTGATGTGAATCATTTCCAGATCTTTGAGCTTGGGTCCAGACCCCCAGATCAATCAATCAATCAATCAGATATTTATTCACACTATAAAGGGCATTAAAATACAATTTATGAGTTGCAGAAGTGACAATAATAAAGCATAAAATAAAATGAAGCCGTTAAGAAATAAATTAATATGTGAGCATTGCCCAAAGTAGTGAAAGCTTTCTGGTTAGACACCGCCATGGCCAAGTAAATGGCAGCATAAGACATAAAATATTCAGTTAAGTTACACTACATACATGTACGTTGTATATATGTTTTCATAAAAAAAAAAAAGAAAGAAAGACATGGAAGCAGCAAAATAAAACACAGTCAGCAAAATCAAATTAATTAACAGCAGCAACAACAGAATCATGTTTGATTATACAAAAGATAGCATTTATACTCATTCTTAAAAGGGTTGTAGGGCAGACTTTGAATTCTGAGTGGTATAGATTCCTAAATTTTTGGCCTGGAGAATCTATACATAGATTTACCCATATTATAGCTGTGCACATGATTTACTGGAGTCAGGATGTACATCTGGAATGCTACCAGTTGTAGTTTTAATCTTATGTGTAAGGCAACTCATTCTAAATTTATATATACAGTCCTAAAAGTTTGTAGTAAGGGCCAGCACTCACCCAGGACTTTCTCCTTTCTCCTTTTTCCTCTTGTTTCTTTCTCCTTTTCCCTCTTGTTTCTTTCTCCTTTCCCCGTGCATTTCTTTCTCCTTCTTGTTTCTTCCCCCGTGCACTTCTTCAGGTATTATTCTCGGAAAAGTAATGTGAGCCACCTAGTGTCTTAAGTATCAAGTGTTGTGACGTAGCGGCGCAAAGGTTATGCGCGAAAGTTGCCTACATTTGCAAAGCTTCCTGACCTCGAGTGAGCTTCATCGGTGTTTACGTAGTGTTCCTCAGGTTTTTTTCCTTTTTATCTGCCCAGGGCGGTGGAAGGACATCCTGTAAAGTCCGGCACACTGCAGTTCCAGGCTCCCTAAAGAAACTGGGAGTGCGTTGTTTGGTTTTATCGTCAGGAAGTGCTACTCCTTGAGTTTGTTTCTTCCACGATGGCCGACACACGGACCCGTAGGGCAGCAAGTCTGGAAGCATCTCTTGTCCTGACCTCGGGTCTGTCGAGCAATTCAAAGGTACTACGGCGAGTTGTGTCGATGGGGCAATGTGTCCAAGGCCTTTGAGGTTGGGGGCAAGACCTGCTTTTAGACTTATACTAATTTTTGTTGATACGAGGCCATTGGTGTTTCCCGCTCAACTTGTTCCGCCATTACCCACAATGCATTGCGAGATATATACAACACAGGTCAGTGGAGCGGGTGGGTCTTGCTATGTTGGTTAACCTGTGCCCTACCGACTACAGAAGCGTAAAACACATCCAGGCGGTCTCCAAGAATGCAGACAATCAATAAAAATCGATAATATGATTTTTTAAAAGACAGGTCAGTCGAGCGGGGTGTTTGTTTTTTTTCTTTTTTCTTTTTATTTTTATTTCATTTTTTTTTTGGCTGCGGACTAAGTGAAATATCGAGAGCAACCAGACATGACGTCTTCTGCACACGTCCCACGCAATTAATTCAATTAATAAAACTGTCAATCACTCAACAAAACCGTAAAAATTCGCGGGGATCCGATCTATATTTCGATCTACGATCGTCGTCAGTGGTCCGCCATTTTTCTTCATGTAAGAGACATTGGAATGGTCCACGCTTTTTTCCCCAGACTTCATGTACGTCATCACGAAACATCCCAGAATCTGGAAATACTTCCATTCGTTCAAGAAATTCAAAGGGAAATCCAGCCGAAGGTGAGTCTGTTTGTTTTTTTTTTTGGAGGCAGGATGGCCGAGTGGTTTAGGGCGCTGGATTTCAATGCGGTGGCCCGGGTTCAAATCCCGCTCTAGCCACTAGCTGGTGTTGTTCTGGGTTCGTGCCTGGTTCAACTCCTCGGTCATCCTTGTAAATAGCCAACTGGTCTGCCTCCCGCCAGTTGGGATTCTTAACTCTGTTGTGTTCATTTGTATGATTTGTTTCATTGTCCCTGAAAAGCCCCTCTAGGGGAGTGGTCAATTAAGTATTTATTTATTTATTTATTTATTTATTTATAAGATACCGACTCCGCCTTGCTTCCTATTATTCTGAAAAAAAAAAATGTGATTGTAAAGTTGCCCTGACCCACACCCGAATGCTAACCGTTTCCCTTTTCTTAACCCTAATTTTCTGCTGTCGGCGCTTAACCCTAATTTTCCCTTTTGTTAATCCCAACTGATTTGGCCTAATAATAATAATAATGATAATAATATTCTCATACGAGGTTATAATTTAGGATGTTTTTTTTTTAACTCAGATGAATTTTTTTAATGGAATTAAATAAAAAATATAATTTTTGTTATCGTAAAATAGGAGCGAGCCATATATATATTTTTTATTTTGCGTCTCGATAATAGACCGGAAGTAGTTTTAAATAAGCATATTTTGATTCTCTGAATCGATAAAAGACCGGAAGAACATCTAAATAAGGATGTTTTCATTCCCTGAATCGATAAAAGACCGCAAGAAGTTTTAAAACACCATCTTTTTATTCCCTGGATCGATAAAAGACCGGAACAAGTTTTAAATAAGCGTATTTTGATTCTCTGAATCGATTATAAACCCTAACTAGTTTTAAAACTCCATATTTTCATTGTCTGAATCTATTACAAACCGGAACTAGTTTTAAAACAACAAATTTTCATTCTCTGAATCGATTACAAACCGCAACTAGTTTTAAAATGCATATTTTTATTCTCTGAACCATTACAAACCGGAAGTAGTTTTTAGAAAGCATATTCTCATTCTGTGAATCGATTGATTTCAATATCGACATATTGGGGAGATGCACAAGCATTTTAACTACTGTTCTTTTGGTGAACAAGATTATTTTGCTGTTGAATGATGGAGGGGGTTGGGCTTTATGTTACTACAATCTATTTGACCTTCATCGACTGTCCATTTTCAGTCTTACATTTATAATGAATAAACAAAGGTACTTTCATCAATTTTGCCTTACTACAGAGTACATGTTACAATCCAGTCCTGTTTTTAGTCTCGATTTCAAACTTTCCAAGACAAAAAACTCGATTAATTGGGCCTAAGCGCCGCGTCGACTGATTACCGCTAAGCGTTGGGTCGATGGGCGGTTAGCTTTCATCGTTAACGTCAGGGTAACCTTCCTCTCTCTATCATAAGACAACAACAACCTAAGTGATGCGTCCACTAATTAAGCCTAAGCCCTGCCTCGACAACGGGTTAGGTTTTCGGGTTAGCGTCAGGGGAATTACACACCGGAAGTAGTCTTAAAACACCATATTTTCATTCTCTGAATGGTTTACAAACCGGAAGTAGTTTCAAAGTAGCGTATTCTATTTCTCTGAATGGTTTCAAACCGGAAGTAGTTTTAAAACACCAGATTTTCAGTCTCTGAATCGATAAAAGACCGGCAGAAGACTTTAAAAGGCTTATTTGTATTTTCTGAATCCATTACAGACCGAAAGTAGTTTTAAATACGCATATTTTCCTTCTCTAAATACTTTATTTGACAAAAGACAGGTCACCCATCCCGGATTTATTCATTATTTATTGGTGAGCTTGTTCTTGTTGTTTTTTTTTTCTTCCTGCGAACTAAGTGAAATGAATTCGATAAATTCAAAGGGAACTGGATGAAATTCGGCCGAGACTGAGGTGAGTCTGTTTGTTTGTTTATTTATTTATTTATTGAAAAAATACCTACCGCCTTCCTCCCTGCTGTTCTGGAGTGGAACTGAATTGTTTTTGAAAGCTCATGTTAATGCAGAGTTGCCCTGACCCACAACAAAATGCTAACCGTTTCCCCTTTCTTAACCCTAATTTTTTCCTCTCGGCGCTTCACCCTCATTTTCCCTTTTCCTTCAACCCAACTCAATTGCCTTAATAATAATAATAATAATAACAAAATTCTTAAACGAGATTATTATTTCCAATGTTTTTTTTTAACTGAGATAAATTATTTTCATGGCATTCAATAAAAAATATATTATTATTATTATTGTCAAATATTAGCAACCCATATATTTTTATTTTTATTTCGCGTCTTGATTACAGACCGGAAGTAGTTTTTAAAAAGTACATTTTCATTCTCTTAATCGATGAAACACCGAAAGTAGTCAACAGACAAGAAATCCGAGTGATTAAGCCTAAGCACTGCGTCAACAACCGGTTAGCTTTCAGCGTTAAGGAATGGGGCAATTCCTACTTTTTATGACAAGAAATCCCAGTGTTTAATCCTAAGCCCTTCGTCGACAAAACGGTTACCTTAGGGGAACCTCTATTAGTTAAGTTACGGTAAAACCCAAGGGATTAGGCCTAAGCGCTTCGTGGACAAACAACAAACCTCAGCGATTAGACCCAAGTACTGCTTCCATGATCGGTTAGCTTCTAAGATAGGGTTATGGGAACCTCTCTTATTTAATGAACACAGTAAAAAAACCTGGCCCAGTTCTTAAGCCTATTTGAGCGCTGCGTGGACAATGCTTTCGGTCATCGATTCAAACCGGAACTGCAAATCTCCAACCGGAAGTAGTTTTAAAACAGCCTATTTTGATCCTCTGAAGCGACTAAAAACCGGAAGTAGTTTTTAAAAAGGGTTATTTTCATTCTCTCTATCCATTACAGACCCGAAGTAGTTTTTAAAAAGGGTATTTTCATTCCCTGAATCGATAAAAGACCGGAACAAGTTTTAAAGAAGGATATTTACATTTTCGGAAGCCATTGCAGACCGGAAATAGTTTTTAAAACGCATATTTTGGTTCTGTAAAACAATTACAAACCGGAAGTACTTTAAAAATGCATATTCTAATTCTCTGAATCAATTAACATCCGGAAGTAGTTTTAAAACAGCCTCTTTTCATTCTAAGAATAGAGAGGGTTAGGCTGAGGGTAACCTCCCTCTATCATAAGACAACAACCTAAGTGATGTTTCGACTGATTAGGCGTAAGCCCTGCCTCGACAACGGGTTAGGTTTTCGGATTGGGGTCAGGGGAGCCTTCAGCCTCTGCCTCTACCTCTGTCCGCAGTCTACGATACCAAGTGCATTTGTCTGCTATTTTCTCAATCTGCCTGTTCTTGTAGAGTTGCCCTGACCACCACCCGAAAGCTAACCGTTTCCCCTTTTTTCCTAAGCCCCATTAAACCCATTCATTAATTAGGCCCCAGCGTTTCGTCGAGAACCGGTTAGCTTTAAGGGTTAGGGTCAGGGTAACCTCTCTGTGTCTATTATAAGACAAGAAAAAACTCGAGTGATTCTCAAACCCGAGTATTAACCTTCGTGGACTGACTAGGCCTAAGCGCTACCTCGAGAAACGGTTAGCTTTTCGAGTTGGGGTGAGGGCAACCTCTCTTTTATTTAATGAGGACAACAATAAACCTGGGTGCAATTTGTGAATTTGACCCCGGACATCCATTTTCAAGGTTGACAAGAGAGTAGTTTTTGGCCACTCTTTGAAGTTTGAAAGGTTAGGCCCAAGTCTCCGCTTCGACAAACGGCTAGGATTTTAGTTAGGGTCAGGGCAACCGCTATTAGAAGAACACGAGATCCATGTCAACAAACCGAGTCATTGAGCCTGAGCGCCACTTGGACCAACGGTTAGGATTTTAGTTAGGGTCAGGGCAACCGCTATTAGAAGAAGACAAGATGCATGTCAACAAACGGAGTCATTGGGCCTGAGTGCCACTTGGACCAACGGTTAGGATTTTAGTTAGGATCAGGGCAACCGCTATTAGAAGAAGACAGGATGCATGTCAACAAACCGAGTCATTGGGCCTGAGTGCCGCTTGGACCAACGCTTAGGCTTTTAGTTAGGGTCAGGGCAACCGCTATTAGAAGAGGACAAGGTCCATGTCAACAAATCGACTCATTAGGCCGCAGCGCCGCTTCGAAAAACGGTTCGAATTTTAGTTAAAGTGAGAACAACCGCTATATGAACACGCACGACAAGGTCCATGTCAACAAACCGAGTCTTTAGGCCTAAGCGCCGCTTCGACAGACGGTTAGCAGTTTACTTATGGTAACGGCAACCTCTATTAGAACACGACAACGTCCATGCCAATAAAACCAAGTTAGTAGGCCTAAGCGCCGCTTGGAGAGACGGTTAGCCTATTAGCTACGGTAAGGGCAACGTCTAAACGACATTACGAGTTCAAACAAAGTCCCAGTTTTCAACAAAATCGGAGTGACTAGGCATAAGCGCCGCTTCGACAAACGGTTCCCATTTTACTTAGGGAAAGGGTCATCCTACAGCACACCGTTCCCTTTGATGTTGTAGTGGATGCAGCAATTCACAAAAGTGCGTTTAAACAAAACAGAAGGTTTTTACGAGTCTTAATCTTGACAGAACAAGTTTTTGAAGTTTTCCAGTCAACTTTCAAAGCCAAAAGAAAACACGAGGGAAAAAAAGGCCAACTTTGCACCCTTAACATAATTTTCAGGGTTGTTGAAACGATAATTATGCTAATGGGTAGGTGAAAGCATAGTTTTTGGCAAGTTTTTAAACCTAAACAAGATTAACAAAATTCACACCCTTATACTCCAACGTAAGCACACAATGAATCCTGACCTCACGTATAATCCTCACCCGATTTTTAATATTAACATAATTTAAACTCAGATTCAGGTTCCTATTAAAAAAGTGCGACCTAGACTCAGATTCAGATCTCCAGAATCAGATTTAAACTCAAACGGTCATTTCACTAACCCTAACCCAAACACTTAAACGGTTAAAAGCTTAAACCCTAAAGCCCTTAGCTACTTAAACCCTTAACCCCTTAACTCCTTGAACCCTTAAACAGTTGAACACTTAAACGCTTAACTCCTTAACTTCTTAAATCCTAGTTCCCTTAAACCCTTAAACAATTAACACTTTAAACCCTTAAGCCCCTAGCCACTTAAAACCCTAACCTCTTAATCCTTAAACCGTTATACACTTAAACCCTTAACTCTTTAACCTCTTCCACCCTTCAACGCTTAACCCATCAAACCATTCCACCATTAAACCCTAAACTCCTTGAACCCTTAAACACAACCCGTAACGCTTACCCCAAAATAACCCTTACGCTAACCCTGAAACTAACCCTTTAACAAACCCTAACCCTAACGCTAACACTAACCCCCGAAACTAACACTTTTTTTTAAAAGGTTAGTTTCAGGGTTAAACTAACCCTAACACTAACCCTAACCCCAAAAAGTAACCTTTTTTTTGAAAGGTTAGTTTCAGGGTTAAACTACCCCTAACACTAACCCTAACCCTAACCCTAACCCTAACTGAAGGACCCAGGGTTAAACTAACCCTAACACTAACCCCAACCCTAACCCTAACCCTAAACCCTAACCCTAACCCTAACCCTAACCTCGGGTTAGGGTTAGGTTAGGGTTAGGGTTTAGGGTTAGGGTTAGGGTTGGGGTTAGTGTTAGGGTTAGTTTAACCCTGGGTCCTTCAGTTAGGGTTAGGGTTAGGGTTAGGGTTAGTGTTAGGGGTAGTTTAACCCTGAAACTAACCTTTCAAAAAAAAGGTTACTTTTTGGGGTTAGGGTTAGTTAGGGTTAGGGTTAGGGTTAGGTTAGGGTTAGGGTTAGGGTTAGGGTTAGGGTTAGGGTTAGGGTTTAGGGGTTAGGGTTAGGGTTAGGGTTAGGGTTAGGGTTAGGGTTAGGGTTAGGGTTAGGGTTAGGTTAGGGTTAGGGTTAGGGTTAGGGTTAGGGTTAGGGTTAGGGTTAGGGTTAGGGTTAGGGTTAGGTTAGGTTAGGGTTAGGTTAGGGTTAGGGTTAGGGTTAGGGTTAGGGTTAGGGTTAGGGTTAGGGTTAGGGTTAGGGTTAGGGTTAGGTTAGGGTTAGGGTTAGGGTTAGGGTTAGGGTTAGGGTTAGGGTTAGGGTTAGGGTTAGGGTTAGGGTTAGGGTTAGGGTTAGGGTTAGGGTTAGGGTTAGGGTTAGGGTTAGGGTTAGGGTTAGGTTAGGGTTAGGGTTAGGGTTAGGGTTAGGGTTAGGGTTAGGTTAGGGTTAGGGTTAGGGTTAGGGTTAGGGTTAGGGTTAGGGTTAGGTTAGGGTTAGGGTTAGGGTTAGGGTTAGGGTTAGGGTTAGGGTTAGGGTTAGGTTAGGGTTAGGTTAGGTTAGGGTTAGGGTTAGGGTTAGGTTAGGGTTAGGGTTAGGGTTAGGGTTAGGGTTAGGGTTAGGGTTAGGGTTAGGGTTAGGGTTAGGGTTAGGGTTAGGGTTAGGGTTAGGGTTAGGGTTAGGGTTAGGGTTAGGGTTAGGGTTAGGGTTAGGGTTAGGGTTAGGGTTAGGGTTAGGGTTAGGGTTAGGGTTAGGGTTAGGGTTAGGGTTAGGGTTAGGGTTAGGGTTAGGGTTAGGGTTAGGGTTAGGGTTAGGGTTAGGGTTAGGGTTAGGGTTAGGGTTAGGGTTAGGGTTAGGGTTAGGGTTAGGGTTAGGGTTAGGGTTAGGGTTAGGGTTAGGGTTAGGGTTAGGGTTAGGGTTAGGGTTAGGGTTAGGGTTAGGGTTAGGGTTAGGGTTAGGGTTAGGGTTAGGGTTAGGGTTAGGGTTAGGGTTAGGGTTAGGGTTAGGGTTAGGGTTAGGGTTAGGGTTAGGGTTAGGGTTAGGGTTAGGGTTAGGGTTAGGGTTAGGGTTAGGGTTAGGGTTAGGGTTAGGGTTAGGGTTAGGGTTAGGGTTAGGGTTAGGGTTAGGGTTAGGGTTAGGGTTAGGGTTAGGGTTAGGGTTAGGGTTAGGGTTAGGGTTAGGGTTAGGGTTAGGGTTAGGGTTAGGGTTAGGGTTAGGGTTAGGGTTAGGGTTAGGGTTAGGGTTAGGGTTAGGGTTAGGGTTAGGGTTAGGGTTAGGGTTAGGGTTAGGGTTAGGGTTAGGGTTAGGGTTAGGGTTAGGGTTAGGGTTAGGGTTAGGGTTAGGGTTAGGGTTAGGGTTAGGGTTAGGGTTAGGGTTAGGGTTAGGGTTAGGGTTAGGGTTAGGGTTAGGGTTAGGGTTAGGGTTAGGGTTAGGGTTAGGGTTAGGGTTAGGGTTAGGGTTAGGGTTAGGGTTAGGGTTAGGGTTAGGGTTAGGGTTAGGGTTAGGGTTAGGGTTAGGGTTAGGGTTAGGGTTAGGGTTAGGGTTAGGGTTAGGGTTAGGGTTAGGGTTAGGGTTAGGGTTAGGGTTAGGGTTAGGGTTAGGGTTAGGGTTAGGGTTAGGGTTAGGGTTAGGGTTAGGGTTAGGGTTAGGGTTAGGGTTAGGTTAGGGTTAGGGTTAGGGTTAGGGTTAGGGTTAGGGTTAGGGTTAGGGTTAGGGTTAGGGTTAGGGTTAGGGTTAGGGTTAGGGTTAGGGTTAGGGTTAGGGTTAGGGTTAGGGTTAGGGTTAGGGTTAGGGTTAGGGTTAGGGTTAGGGTTAGGGTTAGGGTTAGGGTTAGGGTTAGGGTTAGGGTTAGGGTTAGGGTTAGGGTTAGGGTTAGGGTTAGGGTTAGGGTTAGGGTTAGGGTTAGGGTTAGGGTTAGGGTTAGGGTTAGGGTTAGGGTTAGGGTTAGGGTTAGGGTTAGGGTTAGGGTTAGGGTTAGGGTTAGGGTTAGGGTTAGGGTTAGGGTTAGGGTTAGGGTTAGGGTTAGGGTTAGGGTTAGGGTTAGGGTTAGGGTTAGGGTTAGGGTTAGGGTTAGGGTTAGGGTTAGGTTAGGGTTAGGGTTAGGGTTAGGGTTAGGGTTAGGGTTAGGGTTAGGGTTAGGGTTAGGGTTAGGGTTAGGGTTAGGGTTAGGGTTAGGGTTAGGTTAGGGTTAGGGTTAGGGTTAGGGTTAGGGTTAGGGTTAGGGTTAGGGTTAGGGTTAGGGTTAGGGTTAGGGTTAGGGTTAGGGTTAGGGTTAGGGTTAGGGTTAGGGTTAGGGTTAGGGTTAGGGTTAGGGTTAGGGTTAGGGTTAGGGTTAGGTTAGGGTTTAGGGTTAGGGTTAGGGTTAGGGTTAGGGTTAGGGTTAGGGTTAGGGTTAGGGTTAGGGTTAGGGTTAGGGTTAGGGTTAGGGTTAGGGTTAGGGTTAGGGTTAGGGTTAGGGTTAGGGTTAGGGTTAGGGTTAGGGTTAGGGTTAGGGTTAGGGTTAGGTTAGGGTTAGGGTTAGGGTTAGGGTTAGGGTTAGGGTTAGGGGTTAGGGTTAGGGTTAGGGTTAGGTTAGGGTTAGGGTTAGGGTTAGGGTTAGGGTTAGGGTTAGGTTAGGGTTAGGGTTAGGGTTAGGGTTAGGGTTAGGGTTAGGGTTAGGGTTAGGGTTAGGGTTAGGGTTAGGGTTAGGGTTAGGGTTAGGGTTAGGGTTAGGGTTAGGGTTAGGGTTAGGGTTAGGGTTAGGGTTAGGGTTAGGGTTAGGGTTAGGGTTAGGGTTAGGGTTAGGGTTAGGTTAGGGTTAGGGTTAGGGTTAGGGTTAGGGTTAGGGTTAGGGTTAGGTTAGGGTTAGGGTTAGGGTTAGGGTTTAGGGTTTAGGGTTAGGGTTAGGGTTAGGGTTAGGTTTTAGGGTTAGGGTTAGGGTTAGGTTAGGTTAGGGTTAGGGTTAGGGTTAGGTTAGGGTTTAGGGTTTAGGGTTAGGGTTAGGGTTAGGGTTAGGTTAGGGTTAGGGTTAGGGTTAGGGTTAGGGTTAGGGTTAGGGTTAGGGTTTAGGGTTAGGTTTTAGGGTTAGGGTTAGGGTTAGGGTTAGGGTTAGGGTTAGGTTAGGGTTAGGGTTAGGTTAGGTTAGGGTTAGGGTTAGGGTTAGGGTTAGGGTTAGGGTTAGGGTTAGGGTTAGGGTTAGGGTTAGGGTTAGGGTTAGGGTTAGGGTTAGGTTAGGGTTAGGTTAGGGTTAGGGTTAGGGTTAGGGTTAGGGTTAGGGTTAGGGTTAGGGTTAGGGTTAGGGTTAGGGTTAGGGTTAGGGTTAGGGTTAGGGTTAGGGTTAGGGTTAGGGTTAGGGTTAGGGTTAGGGGTTAGGGTTAGGGTTAGGGTTAGGGTTAGGGTTAGGGTTAGGGTTAGGGTTAGGGTTAGGGTTAGGGTTAGGGTTAGGGTTAGGGTTAGGGTTAGGGTTAGGGTTAGGGTTAGGGTTAGGGTTAGGGTTAGGGTTAGGGTTAGGGTTAGGGTTAGGGTTAGGGTTAGGGTTAGGGTTAGGGTTAGGTTAGGGTTAGGGTTAGGGTTAGGGTTAGGGTTAGGGTTAGGGTTAGGGTTAGGGTTAGGGTTAGGGTTAGGGTTAGGGTTAGGGTTAGGGTTAGGGTTAGGGTTAGGGTTAGGGTTAGGGTTAGGGTTAGGGTTAGGGTTAGGGTTAGGGTTAGGTTAGGGTTAGGGTTAGGGTTAGGGTTTAGGGTTAGGGTTAGGGTTAGGGTTAGGGTTAGGGTTAGGGTTAGGGTTAGGGTTAGGGTTAGGGTTAGGGTTAGGGTTAGGGTTAGGTTAGGGTTAGGGTTAGGGTTAGGTTAGGGTTAGGGTTAGGGTTAGGGTTAGGGTTAGGGTTAGGGTTAGGGTTAGGGTTAGGGTTAGGGTTAGGGTTAGGGTTTAGGGTTTAGGGTTA